>BSBN01001537.1:1200000-1800000 GCA_027924645.1 Cunninghamia lanceolata
ACCAATGCTCCACAAACCAATTAAACTTCACTGAACCCTGTCGGCTCTGTTCTTCCAAAAACAGTCAATCTTTAGATAGTGATATCTTTCTGGTAACGATGTACGGATCTTTGAATTCTTGATATGATGTAGCTGACTATGTCTAGATGCTAAGTCCAGGTCTACAGCCCCTCATACTCAAAATCTAGAATTCTCCAAGATCACTTTCTCTGCAATCTGCAACTTCACTGTCAACTACCTCAATTGCTCTGAATGCTTCCGAATGCTCCTACATCAGACTCTTGATGTTATTTGAAAAGTGAACCTCATCAATTTGGTATGTATTATGCTAAAATTAATGTGATTACTTGGGATAGGGTTAGTGGTCTATTTTTAGGTACTTGCAACTGCCTCAAGGTCGGCGGTTTGTTCAAGTCTAGCCTGCAAAACTGTCTCAAATTCTTCTAAGTTCGGCGATCTACTTGCAAGCCTTGCACTGCCTCAATGATCGATGGTCTAAGCAAGTCTTCTCCACAAGCTGCCCCAAGATCAATGTCTTTTCAATCACTAAAGAGTCAATCATTACATACTTGCATCCTCTGGAACAATCATGTTAATTCCTGATACATTCAATACACTTTCTTAATTTTTATGCAACACTGTCTATTCTCTGGTTCTTAACACAATTTCCTCTGCACTTATCAAAATCTTACAGCTTTCACTCTGATTACACTGCTTCTGTACTTCACTTGTTTCTTTTACCATTATCACTTCAATCCGACACACAATCTTTCTCCTCTGGTACAATGTCCTGTCATGGACTCCTCTTTTCTGATATATCTCACACTTGTCCACACAAACTTTCTCTTAAACTATTTTAGATGATGATTCTATAACAAAATTCTTCTCAAGATTAATGCTTAACCTTCTTTCGATTTCTCTATTATACTCAGTGATTCAAAAGGTTCTTCTTCCTTTGCATAAACTATCTCTGCATCATTCTCTTCTGGTTCTTCTATCAAACTTAGTGATTCCAAGGGTTCTTCTTCTTCTGCACAAACTGTCTCTAAATTAGTTATTGCTTATCCTTTATCAATTTCTTTGGTTACAGGTTTTTGCTGACTTTCCTTGCTTGATTCTTTTCTCCTCCAAACTTGAAAATAGGTTCTTCCTTTTACATTCCTTTGGTATCTTTCACTGTGATAAGAATTATGACTCTTGTCACTTCTCCCTTTGTAGTTTGAATAATTGTCCTTGTTCTGCTCTGCATAATGTCTTCCAACACATGAATACTTCAGTCTATATCTTCCTTTGAACATACCAGTAACAGTTCTCCATTCATGTCCATCAATCCATCCATAATTGTTATGTATGCAACCTGTCATAGACTTTCTTTTCTTCATCTTGTTCCAACATAACTTTTTAGAATGGTTCCTCAATCCACAAAACTTACAAGGGTATAGATCCCAACACAACTCCTTCTCATGTCCATGTCTATTACAATGTAAACAATACATACCTTTTCTGCTTTGACTTGATTTGTTAAAGTTTGCCATAACATCTTAGCTCTGTCATAACCAATCCCTTCACTTTTTCATCTGATTACTGGTTCAACAGGTTCTATAATTCCTTGCTGCTGCTTTCCCAATCCTTTTCCTTCATACCCCATTCTTTACATGATTTTAAAACCAATACCATTACCAACAACTCCAGGTTCTGCCACACTATCATCTTCATCATCACTTTCTAAAGAAACTTCTGCATCATCACACAAATCATTAGTATCACAAGAAACATCACAAAGTTCAGGCTTGGATGTCAGATTTTCATTCTCCTTTTTGCATTCCACTAGTGACTGCTCCAACTGATCTTTTTGTTCTTTTAATTATGATATTTCACTTTTCTGCAAACTATTCTCATTCTTCAACTCTTCCAAACTGTCTTCTAGATCTCTGTTCCTTTGTTCAACCTTATAAAACAACTTAAATCCTTTCTCTAATTCTGCAAATTTCTTTTCAACATCCTCAAACAGTTTCAGCTCTAGTTCTAGGTCTACATTTATGCTCCTTACATCTTTCAGTTCTTCTTTAAGGGCATCAAACTTGTCCGCTCTTAGATCTTTCATCTTCTCCAACAATTCTGCATTATACTTTCTGATTTCGTACAATTCCTCTTCCAAAATATCTTTTTCGCATATTAGGGTTTCATTTTCTTTATTCATCCTTTTTTCCAATCTTCCCCATCTGAAACAAACTAAATAAACAACTGTAATTGAAAAGCTTAACAAATATTCCTTGCATTGATCTTCTTCAGTGGTGACACTTGTTACTTCAAGGGTTTCGCAGAACACTTTATTGGATTCGCCACCTTCTAACAGATTCACAACTAGCCCAGCAGATTCAAAACCATCCCTGATACCAATTAATGCAGTCAAGGTAGGAGGGTCCAGTGAGGGACTGTCCAACCTTGCATCTTTAAACAATTAACTCCATGATCATAATAGATATGCAATAGAAGCTAACAGCTAATCAACAAAAAGGTAAATGATATTCATGAACACATAACATCAGATTTATCCTGGGAAAACCCTAACAGGGAAAAACCCAGCCTTTAAAGCTCATTCTTCATATATTATACTTCAAATCAAATTACACATGCCTCAAGGTCTTTACAGATGCTAGGCCACAGCCCAGGGATTATAAAAGATTCATACAACAATATTCTTTTATGATTTCTTCCTTCTATATCTCCATTTTCCTCTCTACAACTCCTTCTGCTTCCTGCTCTGCCTTCTACTCTATTCTGCTACTCATCTGGATCAAAACATCTTAAGATCTTGCTCCCTAACTTTGTGCTATCGATCACTACCTAGAAACAATCCTTTATCCCTTATTTATATCATCCACAAGCCTTCAAATCATCACCAGGTCGGCCTAATTGCAACGGCTAGTTTATGTAACGTGTTCACAAAATAGGTTAGACTTTAATCAGATTACAATCTTTCTCCAATGAATAAAATGGTGTGTGGATCTTTGGGAAAGGTCGGCCATGACCCAAGGAACATCGTAGGATGTGTCATTAGGATCCGCAAGTCAGCCAATGCTCCATAAACCAATTAAACTTCACTGAACCCTGTTGGCTCTGTTCTTGTAAAAACAGTCGATCTTTAGATAGCGATATCTTTCTGGTAATGATGTGTAGATCTCCAAATTCTTGATATGATATAACTAACTATGTCTAGATGCTAAGTCTAGGTCCACAGCCCCTCATACTCAAAATCCAGAATTCTCCAAGGTCACTTTCTCTACAATATGCAACTTCACTGTCAACTACCTCAATTTCTCTAAATGCTTACGGATGCTCTTGCATTAGAGGTTTATCTGAAAACCTCCCAAGACCCTATCCTGCATGAGGAGGGATAGATGTGAAATAAACATCAAGTCGTAAATGAACTGTAGCATATAATTGTTTACAAAAATGTAAGGGCAACTCATCATTGTGTGGTCATCTATGATGTGTTGCTAACCACTTAGGATATATAAGTAGTGCAACAACAACATCTATACACCTGGTGATGGGATAGCCCCAAACTCTATCCCGTCCCTGATAATGTGGAAACATAGAATGCACCATATCCAATGAAACGACTCTATTAACCGCTGACCATTTCATTGTCCCAGTAACAATAGTAGCAAGTGACAGGTAGAAATCCTCAATACTCAAATCATCATATGGATTATAGGATTTGACAATATCAATCATATGGGCAAACTATGCTCTAATTCCCACCAACTTGTCTCTATTAGACAGGTTCGGTGTACTATGGATCGTTTGATCTAAATGTGTCAAAGCATCATTCAATCTATCAAGAGTGCCAGCATATAAGTCACTCCTAGCACTATGTGCATCAGCAGTATTATGCCCACTATCATGTGTATAAGTCTCATCACTATGATGAGATGCCATGTCATCCATGTGATCTATATGCAAAAATGTGTACACATACGTGTATGTAAATCTGCATTTAAAAAAAATTAAACATACATTTAATTTATAAAATGAAAATACATTCAATTTTTACATTTAAATTAACAAAACTAAAAACATTTAAAATCTAATCTAATTAAATACACACAAACAATCTACACATTACATTAGTTACAAAACTATAAACATTTAAAATTAAAAAATTGAATACATTCAATCTAAACATTTATATTAACAAAACTAAAAAAATATAATTGATGTATGTCTCGTAAGGATAAAGAAATATAATTATACTTTTTTATTAAATATATTAAAGTATTCAAGCTAATAATTCTTAGCATATGATTAAAAAAGAAGGCCTCTTTTAAGTCTTGAATGGATAACATTTATGATTGAACTTATATACATGGAACATGTTGTAACACATTGAAGATTGGTAAACTGGAAAACCTAAGCGTATTTAAAGATCTATTTTGTAGATCCTATTTTAATCTTGGGAAATGTATGACCAATGTCCATACAATGATTTAAATTATGAGGATGTAAACAACTTATTGAACAATTAATAAGATAAATTATACATAAGGGTGGTCCCTATAAATTATTATCTAAAGGACATTCAACACTATTGGACATTGTCTAGGGCTTCTCTAAAATATGCTAAAATAAGATGTGAATCATCGAATGACACGATTTAATGTTAGTGAAGAAAAAATGACATAACCACAAATATGACTAACTTGAAACATAAGAACAAAATCAAGAATGATTGTTAGACATGTATAAGGTATTGACATAGGACCAAGTCCATATATTAATAGGATTAACAATCTTGATATACATTTAAATCTATATATTTAATTGGCAATAAATTATTGAAACGTCACAGACTTTAGTTATTTATAATTTTCTACACACAATTAAGTCAAGGAAGGAATCATGCTTCTAAAACATTATCTCTAAGATAGAAGAATTGATGTTACATCCATAAATATTTTCATAATTTCTATATCTAGGAGGTGATAATGTATTTTTCTTAATATAGATTCATCTAGCATAATCTGATAAAGTCACTAACCTTTTCTCGGTGAAATTGCTTGAAATGTATGAGGTGAGTGAATCTTACTTTGAGTGAAATCTATATTTGAAATGGATGATAGGATTTTGTAATCATGTCAAATGTGTCTAGATGTACCAACAAGGAGTTGAATAAAACCACTCAATTGCATGTTATTTGAATGAACATATTCAAACAATTTGCATATGTAGGATGTGATTGTCATATACATACTCTAGGCATAAGAAATAGAATGTTCCTACAAGATGAAATTCTAGATCTATCTCTTCAATAGTTCTCCTTGAGGAGTACTAGCTCTAAATCCCATTGTATTTAATTCTCTTCTTGGATAATATTTTTAAGTTTTTAGACTTGTTCAAGTTGTTAATGACTTCAAAAAATGATTGATATACCCTTAGCTCACTCAAGATTGATTCTAACCCAATCCTCTCCAATTTTCATATATGCATTCAAGCTTGATATGCCAAGTGTGAGTGAGAGGATCTACGTGAGTGAACATTCCCTTAGAGTAAATTGATTTATATATCTCTTGTGTCAACTCATTTGTGGTTGGTAGTTTGATCTGGTTAAATATTACTAGGTTTGGAGCTCGTAACTAAAAAATGCAAGGGCCTAGGGATCAAGTGTTTTTTTTTTTGAGCTATTTCAAAGCTAATAAAGTATGTATGTTTACAATTTATACTAAATGCTAAAGTGAAAGTTATTAAATGCAATAAACTAAATCTTATCCTATTTTTGTGTTTTCCCTAGTGAATAAATGAATTTAATTAGTGATCAACAAATGATTAAAACTAATTTGCAAACACAACTGTTGGTTTTGTTTCTTTTCAAAATGACTAATTGTTAATTGATAATCAATTAATATGAATGCAAACAATATTTAAAGATATCATTTTTCTAATTTCAAATGATTAAAATGCTACTTGTATTCAACTTAAATGCAAGACTATATGGGATAGGACACATCTTGACATCATCTTATTCAATGTAGATATATAACTTTCAAAATTGTACGAAGGCTAAGGGAGTACACTTACGACCCAATTCAGATTTTATTTTCATAGGCAAACACTACCATGGTTGTGCTAGTGTACTAGGTCACTAGCATGCCCACATTAGTGTCTATGTGGACACAAGTTTCAAGAATGTGAGGATAAAGGATTTTAGTTTAGTTTGCATAGCACTTTGTTGAAGGGTCACTTTAAGCTTAGAAATGGGCTAAATGGACCCTAAAACATGTCTCATGGAACATGGATACTAAAATGAGTGTACCACATAAAGTGAAAACTATGAAGTATAAATAATTTTTGACTCTACAATTAGACCCCATATTTAGGTCTTCAATTTATCTTCCTTGTAATTTTATATTTCTTATAAAGGAAAATGCTAACACAAGGTACAAAAGAGCTATAGAAAGAAGAAAAGATCTAAACCCCAAAAATATAATTGTGATAATTATTGTTCAAAATCAATCAATTATAAATATATTATGACATCATCTTGTTCAATATAGATACAATAAATTAGACATGAGAAATATGTTGTGTCCTTTAAAGAAAAGCATTAAGAGATATAGGTTACTAGGTATCATGTTATGGATTTAAAGAGAGAAAAAATGAAGAACAATCATTCTAGTTGATACATATCATGTTTTAGAGTTTTAACAAGCAAATTCATCTTGTGTTTCTATCAATTTCCAATCTAAATGCTAAAGTGAAAGTTATTAAATGCAATAAACTAAATCTTATCCTATTTTTTTGTGTTTTTCCCAATGAATAAATGAATAATTAGTGATCAACAAATGATTAACTAATGCAAACACAACTATTGTTTTTGTTTCTTTTCAAAATGACTAATAGTTAATTGATAATCAATTAATATGAATGCAAACAATATTTCTATCATTTTTCTAATTTCAAATGATTAAAATGCTACTCAAGTAAATGACTTAAATTAAATGCAAGACTAGATGCATGGTTTTTTCATGGGATGTGGATAGGATGATAAGTAGGTGGAGGAGTTGGCATAGAGAGGTGGTATATCAAGCTGGAGGAGAGCTTGTATGGTGGTGGGAAGCACACTATATGGGATAGGACTCATAGATGATGTGATTCCAACATGTATAGTATTAGGTGTCATAGTATTTTGTGTCCTAGTTTCAAGTGGTTTAAAAGTTGATGATTGATATTTGTTAATTGATAGGGTGAAGAAAATTGTTTGATGTTGCTCATTCTCTAAGTGGTACTAGAATGTTGTCTTTGGTTGTTTCAAGTTCGTCAGAAATATTTAACTTGTGACAGTCGACCTTGCCTATCAAGCAATTTTTTTTATGATAGTTATCTATTTAATGGTGCCTTTAAAATACTATGGCATACCTCAATATAAGTAAATTATATAAAAACCAAATATATATATCATCATAATCCTATAACCAAATATATATATCATCATAATCCTATAACCAAATATATATATCATCATAATCCTATATGAATTTTGATAGTTTGTCCAAAATGTCTCCTTTCATATGATATTATAATACATGTATAATGAGAGCATCTCCATCAGGGCCTAAATGTGATGGCCATATGGCTGTATTTAGACATTTTTGCCGTAAAATACAGTCAAAATCTTAAGTGTTTCAATCACATGAAAGGAGAAATTTTGTATGGACTGTCAAAATTTATATAGAATTATGATATATATATATATATATATCACAATTCTATATAAATTTTGACAGTCCATACGTTGTATTTAGATATTTTTGCAGTAAAAACTAGTCAAAATTTTTAGTGTTTAAATCACATGAAAGGAGAAATTTTGTATGGACTGTCAAAATTTATATAGAATTATGATATATATATATATCATAATTCTATATAAATTTTGATAGTCCATACGCTGTATTTAGACATTTTTGCCGTAAAATACAATTAAAATTTTAAGTGTTTCAATCACATGAAAGGAGAAATTTTGTATGGACTATCAAAATTTATATAGAATTATGATATATATATATATATATAATTTTATAATTTTATCATAGTATTTAAAGGGCACCTTTGAAGCTGTCATTAAACAATTGATTGATAGGCAAGGTTAACTGTCATCTCCCAAACCCCAGAAAAATTTATCACATTATTACCCAAGAATGTTTATGTTTTTCAGATACCCACTTCACATTATTTGAGTTCTGATTGAAGGGTTCAAAATTCCAGAGGTAATAAGCTTTTGAGGTCATAAAACTGAGTTGTGGCTAGGGTTTGAAATTATATAAAAACCAAATATATATCATCATAATCCTATATGAATTTTAATAGTTTGTCCAAAATCTCTCCTTTCATATGATATTATAATACATGTATAATGAGAGCATCTCCATCAAGGCCTAAATATGATGGCCATATGGTTGTATTTAGACATTTTTGCCATAAAATATAGTCAAAATTTTAAGTGTCTCAATCACATGAAAGGAGAAATTTTGTATGGACTGTCAACATTTATATAGAATTATGATTATATATATTTGATTTATATATAATTTTATAATTTTATCATAGTATTTTAAGGGCACCTTTGAAGCTGTCATTATACAATTGATTGACAGGCAAGGTCGACTATCATCTCTAAAACCCTAGAATAATTTATCACATTATTGCCCAAGAATGTTTATGTTTTTCAAAAACCCACTTCACATTATTTGAGTTCTAATTAGGGTTTGAAATTCCATAGGTAATAAGATTTTGAGGCCATAAACCTAAGAACAAATAGATCAAAACTTTTCAAGTGATAATAAGCCTGGAGCCCATGAGAAATATATAATGTGTACCTAGAGGTGGCGGTCGATAGACCTATGTGCTTGCTGGCTGTTGTGGGCCCCAAGTGGAATTTTTTACTCCGACACCAATCCCGGAGAAAATGGCATTTTCACCCTTTTTTTAATTTTATATGGTTTTGCCTGGAACCTTACAGGACATAAACGTACTGCTTGATTCATTTATGCCTAGAAATGTACAACCACGTAGGCACCACGTGGTTTTGGGCGGAACGAAGGCGAGTAGAATCTTAACACCCGAATACTATCTGCTCGGAACTATTTAATTGGATGAAAGTGGGACACAGCTCCAAACTTTCACCCAATTAAGATAATTAATCACACTTCTCCATATCTTCTAATTTAAAATTCAATCACATGCCACTAAAAGCCAAAATACCTTGTCCTTCAATCTCCACCATCAATTTCAAATTCTAATTCAACCAAGGCCCTCCATTTTCACACATGTCTTCCCAAGGCCACTTGTCTTCACTCCTTGCTTACACATGTGTGATCATGTTATATGGGTAAATCTTGACCCTTGATTCCATCTTTCAATCTTCACCATCCACTTGCATCATCCCCCTTCTTTCACTCCCTTGCATCTCCTTTCATCCTACAATTTAAGAAAATATTGACCCTCCATCTTACATGTTGTTTCTCATCACACCACTTGTCAAGAAGCTAAGGTGCATCCTCATGCAAATCAATCTCAACCCTTGATCTCACCTTTCAATCTCAATCGGCCATATCCAAATGGGAAAGTCTATTTAAGGAGGCTTAACCAATGGATATTGACATCAATTCAGAAATTGCACTTACATGCTACCAAATTAAGTAATCTCTTAGCACTTGAGCAACCACATGTCACCATAGCATAACTATTCAACTTTGGAGAAAAACTACTACAACAAATGGAGGTATAATGTGTCTTGTTTTGTGTTTTGTATTATAGTTTGTACTCCATTTTAGCTCAAATGAAAAGTAGGTGTTGACATTGGATTGTGAGTTTGTTTTGCATTGTCTTGCATCTTTCTCCATTATTTTAATCTGATCTTGGCATACACATTTCTAGCATGCCTAGGGGGACCTTATCCTAGTACTGATCCTTTGTTTTTTAATGTTTTTTGTGAGTTTTTCTAGGGTTTTGGTGTTCTCAGACATTTTTTCCAAGTCACAAGCATTTTTCCCTTGTGTAGTAGCATCTATGCCTAAGCAAGGGCATTTGCACCAAGTAAGGGCATCTGTGCCTAGTAGGGGCCTGAGTGCATAGTAGGGGAATCTATGCAGAATTAGTTCCTTGAGCACCTGAGTAGGGACGTATGCATCATTCTAGCCATTTTCTAACTCTAACAATATTTTTATGCAGGTTTCTTCACTTCTACGACTTCTTAGTGGTGTTATTTTTGTACCCTAACATTTTTTAGGAGTTTGTTAGTCGTTTATCAACCTTTTGTTGTCAATTTGACTAGGGTTTGTAGGTTGTCCTCTTTCTAGTTTTTAGGGTTTATTTGGATTTATTTGTTGTATTAACCTTGTGGTATTAGGATAACTTGTTTAGTGCCTGTTGACATTTCTTCTGAATCAGCATTAGGGTTTGCCACTTCTAATGCACAGGCAGATTCAGCCAACTAAATACAGGAGGTTGCGTGAGCTGCCTCCCCTTCACTTCTGGTTCTGCCGCACCAAGGGGGGTATCCCTATGACTCAAGATGTAACCTTGACTAGCTCAAAGATAGAAAGATCTAACTTGACAACAACAGGCAGAATACTCTCATGTATGGACCAAGATCTGCATGATAGATCACAAGGCTGGCAACATTCTTGGACATGATGTCTGGTTGGGTATGAGAGCATGCAGGGGGTTCCTAATCCTACTCCTACAACTAACAGGTGGAAGTATGAAATGTTTTTTGAATTTTGGATGCAAAGCTGGACATGGTGTATAACACAAGAACACAGCATGATTGGTGCCTATCCAGGGCTTGGAGTCGGTAGACATACACCTGTGAATGATCAGCATGAATAGCTAAAACCGGATTTTAGGGGGATACACATGATATCTGCCTTACAGATATCTCCCAATAAAGAGTGTCAAGTTATCTCTACTTATGGCATCCCTACTGCAGTATACCCTTCCCAATGTTCAACCTGAAAACAGTTTAATCTACCCCTTGAGCAGAAGTTAAAAGATCAGACATTCAACATAAGAATTCTATGTTCTAGAATCTAAACATTACGCAAATATCCAGATCCAGAAGAAGAATACATGCAATACTGGAGACAGAATTAACACAACACATGCTAAGATAGCATTACTCATACAAGATCAACCACGAAATCAGTGGATTCATGCCAAATCGTACAACAGGAGATACATAAACTCACAAGTTTAAGCTGTACAGAGCAACCAGATCAGCTGGTTTTGAATTACAGAGCCAAAAATCTTCAACTTTCAACAACCTCGAATGAATAACACCGTCTGCATTATATAGCAGGAGGGTGTATTCAGCATTAACTACCAGGTTGACCAAAAATCCCGCCAGATACACAGTATCATAAAAATGGCGCTCAAACACATTACCAGATTGGCGCCCAAACATGAATGCAGCAGGTAGGGGAGGAGACAGGAAGATATCTCGAGCCCTGCGCCACTGTCCGCTGATGTACACCTTCAATCGGGTACCAGATCCGCCCATACCTCTGCAACCTTTGCCATTAATGGCGCACCAACCCGCGGCCTTGGGAAGAACATCAATTCTGCATCGCAACCATTTCCCGCCGAGATTCATCATCATGATATTTTGAAATGCAGGATACCAATTATCCCACATGCACCCCGCAGCAACCTCCTTAACACTTTATATACTAGGTCATGAGCATATATGATGTCGGTGCTTTTGCTCCTGACGACACTAGCATAAGACTTCATCATCATCATCCTCCAGCAGCATGATATCCTGTTGCCCGAAATATCACCCTGACGTCAGCATCATATCACAATATAACCTGCATGATAATCGCCCTCATCCGCACAACCTGATCCATCGGAGGAACATCCTCCTGCTGAGCTTATACCAAAAGTCTGGCCGATGAACATCCTGATGACATCATCATCATATCCTGCTGACGTCATCATCATATCTGCCTACTGCGCACCTCCTTATATCCGGATGACGTCATCATCATGTTTGCAAATATCGGGGGATCTCCACAAGATGATCTGTGTTAGAAATATGACCCCCCCGGACCTCGATGACGTCATCATCATATTAACATCAGGATGATATTTGGAAGACAACAGGATATTTGGAAATATCATCCTGATGCACAAATATCAGGTTGCACTGTAGCTCCACTATAAGATCGGGGCGATAGATGAATATGATGATGCTTGAAAAGATCACCCCCACTAGATAATGCACGAAGCCGACAAGCGGATATCTCCTTGACATCAGCATCATCACGACGCTGGAACAAACATACACCCGGGTGATATGAAAATATCACCCCCTCCTTCAGAAATATCATGATGCAGATAGGCAGAGAAAAAGATATCACCCTGATATAAGGATGACGTCAGCATCATCAGGATGACAAAACAACAAACAAGAAGTGGTACAACATCATCAGGATGATATTGACTAAGATCATCTTGACGTTCAAAATATGATGACCCCAGTGAATATCGGGTCGCACTTAGAACTCTTCAACAACATCATCAGGATGATCATAACCAAGATCACCCGATGATAAAAATATCACCCCGGCGAAATATCATGAAGGCAAAAATATGATGACCCCCGCGAGCAACACGGTGATAACTAGAAATATGATGATGATGATGACGACCCTTAAGAAAAAGCAAGTCAGGTCGAACAACTTAGAGAATAACCCCTTTAGAATATCGGGGCAACATCATCATCATGTTTGGGCAAGGTGATAAATGGAAGATCACCGGATACTTGAAAAATCACCCCCGCAAGCAAATCAGGGCGCACTGTAGCTCATCAGCATCATCAGGATAATAACCAAACATCACCCGATATTGAAATATGATGATGACGATGAGAAGCCGGTCGACGGAGAACATGATGATGCTAACCACCATCAAAGGAAATATGATGATGATGACCTCCTCCTCAAAGAAAATATGATGCTGCAGCTGAAAAATACCGAGGAGGTCCAACACTTAGAACATTTTTTGGATACTTAGGGAGAGTGCCTGCATGAAAATTGCTCAAAAAATTGCCAGTCAATTCAGGCACTAACAGTGGCTCTGTCTGGGGACGTGCAGGTGCAAGACTGCAGCGAGAACCCCAGATCTCTGGGATGCAGACCAGTCCCTTATCCATTGGGCACAGAGTCAAATACTGCACTGACCTGCATCACCAAACACACTTGATGGCCTAAGGCCACCAAGAAAAGAAAAACATGTATCTCCCTTTGTCAAATATCTTGTTTTCATCTGCATGCACTGGGTCCAGCTTGGAGATACTACAAAGATCCACCCACAAACAAATCTTGTCATCTGCATATTCAACCCTCTGATTTGGCTTGTCATCATCACCCTTGTGCAGATAACTTTCAGCATCATGTGACATGTGGGTGCAGAATGTATCAGGCAATGCATATTCATATGGCATATAGCACTTATCACCTATATCATCATCATGCATTGCAACATGATCTCCTAGCTGGACTGCAAATAGGAAACACTCAGAGTCCACCACAAAACTAGGAAGATCAAGGCTCATTGTATTATATGCTGGCTCATCAAAAGAAAAGCTTTCAAAATCACAATTGTGTACATCATGTACACAACCATCTGGTACACTAGGCTGGAAAAGATCAGGCTCTGGCATCTCTCTCAAATCAGGCACATTTCCACAGTCACTTACCTGATGTATGTTGTTTCCTCTTTCATCAGGATGAGAAACAGAATCCAAGCCAAAAATAGTGTCTAGATCCTCACCATACTCAGACAGATCCTCATCACCATATGTGTCATAAACGGGTGACCCAGGTGCATTAGTTTCATCATAGTATGCCATTTGTTCATGGGCAGCAGAGCACACCTCTTCATCACCAATGGATTCACTCTGTGGAGGAGTATCAACCTGTGTGTCATAAGCAAAACAGCCATCAAATGAAAAACAATCATGCTCTGAACTAGCACTTATTTCAATTTCTGACTGCTCTTCATGATCTCCATGTGTTTGAAAGGTAGGCAATGGGTCACACATAGGACTGCTTCTCTGTTTGCTTATATCTTCTCTGTCTTGAGTACAATACTCACAATTTTCTCCACAGGTCCATTCCAAAAATTGCTCATTGCTGTCCACAACCTTGTTATTGTCTTCATGGTCAGCTGCCTCATCATTGCAATGGGAATCCTCATTAGTCCTTTCACTGGCATCCTCAACTGGTGAACAATCCAGTTGAGCAGTATTGTTAGCATTATGTTCAAATACATCAGTCTCAACCTCTATGCTTTTATTTTCATTCTTATCTGCACATGATGCCATAATCATTTGGTCATTTGCAGCTTCATAACCATTCCTCACACCAAGGCCTAGGGACAGGGGTTTCAGCAGGTACACATTTCTGATTTTTTCTATCTTTTCTATGAACCTGTATGCCATCTACATACTTGTCACCTTGAAATCCCTCAGCATTGCACTAAAGCCCTCCTCAAAAGCTTCAAAGAATATGCCAACACAGGCTGAAATATCAGGTCTGAAGACTTCTGGGATCTGTGAAAGGGCTATTGCAAACCTATGACTGAAAACAACACATGGCTCTTCATCTTGTTTTCTGATTCTCATCAATCCTGCAACAAGATCAGCCGGTTCTTTTGCAAATTCCTCCTTGAAACAGTCAGCAAGCTCATCCCAATAGGCAAAGGATTTCTTTGGAAAGCTCAAATACCAGTCTTTTGCTTTTGCATCAAAGGACCTAACAAAAAACCTCATCCACATATCCTCATCTCTGAATGAATATTTTCCCATAAAACTTTGAAAATTTTGGATATGTGCATTCCCATCACATACATTGTGACCACTAAATCTAGGCATCTGACAGTATATCCTAGCAGGCATAGTTTCTACTTTATAATCCACCCATGACAAATCCAGTTGGTCATACAAAGGATCAAAAGGGCTGACAGGAGGTTTAGCTTTCTGACAGGCAGACACAACAGGGTTACTGCTTTTTAACTGGGCCTGCTCAGCCTCTAAGAATATCAACCTATTTCTTATCTCTTCTATTCCTTTATCCAACATTTCACCACTGAGTATGGGATAATTCATACTTGGATTCATAAAAACCCTACTCTTAGACATCCTTTGTCTGTCTAAGACCTAAGGCTTCCCCTGGCATCTAACCTATGCAGTAAAACAACAAATAAAGGGGAAGGAACAAGGTACCTTTTCTCATACAGATGCAGAAAAATGAACAACACATTTCTGTCACATCACATACATCCATCTTTCATGTGCATTTGGATCTTTTTGCAGAGTCGCCACCTCTCCAGAGAGGACAAAATTTACAGCAGCTGAAAGCTACTTTTCCAGGTTCATTCCACCAGCAGAGCAAAACTTCACCAGAGACTGTAGGATATCACTTTACATCAACATCCCCAGCAGAGTCGCCAATTTGTTGACATTTCTTCTGAATCAGCATTAGGGTTTGCCACTTCTAATGCACAGGCAGATTCAGCCAACTAAATACAGGAGGTTGCGTGAGCTGCCTCCCCTTCACTTCTAGTTCTGCCGCACCAAGGGGGGTATCCCTATGACTCAAGATGTAACCTTGACTAGCTCAAAGATAGAAAGATCTAACTTGACAACAACAGGCAGAATACTCTCATGTATGGACCAAGATCTGCATGATAGATCACAAGGCTGGCAACATTCTTGGACATGATGTCTGGTTGGGTATGAGAGCATGCAGGGGGTTCCTAATCCTACTCCTACAACTAACAGGTGGAAGTATGAAATGTTTTAGTTTGAATTTTGGATGCAAAGCTGGACATGGTGTATAACACAAGAACACAGCATGATTGGTGCCTATCCAGGGCTTGGAGTCGGTAGACATACACCTGTGAATGATCAGCATGAATAGCTAAAACTGGATTTCAGGGGGATACACATGATATCTGCCTTACAGATATCTCCCAATAAAGAGTGTCAAGTTATCTCTACTTATGGCATCCCTACTGCAGTATACCCTTCCCAATGTTCAACCTGAAAACAGTTTAATCTACCCCTTGAGCAGAAGTTAAAAGATCAGACATTCAACATAGGAATTCTATGTTCTAGAATCTAAACATTACGCAAATATCCAAATCCAGAAGAAGAATACATGCAATACTGGAGACAGAATTAACACAACACATGCTAAGATAGCATTACTCATACAAGATCAACCACAAAATCAGTGGATTCATGCCAAATCGTACAACAGGAGATACATAAACTCACAAGTTTAAGCTGTACAGAGCAACCAGATCAGCTGGTTTTGAATTACAGAGCCAAAAATCTTCAACTTTCAACAACCTCGAATGAATAACACCGTCTGCATTATATAGCAGGAGGGTGTATTCAGCATTAACTACCAGGTTGACCAAAAATCCCGCCAGATACACAGTATCATAAAAATGGCGCTCAAACACATTACCAGATTGGCGCCCAAACATGAATGCAGCAGGTAGGGGAGGAGACAGGAAGATATCTTGAGCCCTGCGCCACTGTCCGCTGATGTACACCTTCAATCGGGTACCAGATCCGCCCATACCTCTGCAACCTTCGCCATTAATGGCGCACCAACCCGCGGCCTTGGGAAGAACATCAATTCTGCATCGCAACCATTTCCCGCCGAGATTCATCATCATGATATTTCGAAATGCAGGATACCAATTATCCCACATGCACCCCGCAGCAACCTCTTTAACACTTTATATACTAGGTCATGAGCATATATGATGTCGGTGCTTTTGCTCCTGACGACACTAGCATAAGACTTCATCATCATCATCCTCCAGCAGCATGATATCCTGTTGCCCGAAATATCACCCTGACGTTAGCATCATATCGCAATATAACCTGCATGATAATCGCCCTCATCCGCACAACCTGATCCATCGGAGGAACATCCTCCTGCTGAGCTTATACCAAAAGTCTGGCCGATGAACATCCTGATGACATCATCATCATATCCTGCTGACGTCATCATCATATCTGCCTACTGCGCACCTCCTTATATCCGGATGACGTCATCATCATGTTTGCAAATATCGGGGGATCTCCACAAGATGATCTGTGTTAGAAATATGACCCCCCCGGACCTCGATGACGTCATCATCATATTAACATCAGGATGATATTCGGAAGACAACAGGATATTTGGAAATATCATCCTGATGCACAAATATCAGGTTGCACTGTAGCTCCACTATAAGATCGGGGTGATAGATGAATATGATGATGCTTGAAAAGATCACCCCCACTAGATAATGCACGAAGCCGGCAAGCGGATATCTCCTTGACATCAGCATCATCACGACGCTGGAACAAACATACACCCGGGTGATATGAAAATATCACCCCCTCCTTCAGAAATATCATGATGCAGATAGGCAGAGAAAAAGATATCACCCTGATATAAGGATGACGTCAGCATCATCAGGATGACAAAACAACGAACAAGAAGTGGTACAACATCATCAGGATGATATTGACTAAGATCATCCTGACGTTCAAAATATGATGACCCCAGTGAATATCGGGTCGCACTTAGAACTCTTCAACAACATCATCAGGATGATCATAACCAAGATCACCCGATGATAAAAATATCACCCCGGCGAAATATCATGAAGGCAAAAATATGATGACCCCCGCGAGCAACACGGTGATAACTAGAAATATGATGATGATGATGACGACCCTTAAGAAAAAGCAAGTCAGGTCGAACAACTTAGAGAATAACCCCTTCAGAATATCGGGGCAACATCATCATCATGTTTGGGCAAGGTGATAAATGGAAGATCACCGGATACTTGAAAAATCACCCCCGCAAGCAAATCAGGGCGCACTGTAGCTCATCAGCATCATCAGGATAATAACCAAACATCACCCGATATTGAAATATGATGATGACGATGAGAAACCGGTCGACGGAGAACATGATGATGCTGACCACCATCAAAGGAAATATGATGATGATGACCTCCTCCTCAAAGAAAATATGATGCTGCAGCTGAAAAATACCGAGGAGGTCCAACACTTAGAACATTTTTTGGATACTTAGGGAGAGTGCCTGCATGAAAATTGCTCAAAAAACTGCCAGTCAATTCAGGCACTAACAGTGCCTTTGAGACCTGGACTGACCTCTATTTTGTAGTGTTTTCATTCATTTTTCTAGTCTAAGTATCATTTTTGCTACCCAAGATTGTTCATGCAGTAGTGGCTTGAGTACTTGAGTAGGGGCTTAAGTGCCTAGTAGGGGCATCTACATTGAGTAGGCACCTAAGTTCCTAGTAGGGGCTTGCGTTTGTAGGGTGTCTACGTTGTCTCATTCATTTCCTAAACCCTAGGTAGATATCTTTGTAGATTCCTACCCCTTAGAAGTTCAATTGTCATTGATTCTAGGCTCTAACTCTACTTTGCAAGTGTTTGTGTCCTTTCGGTCTTGGTTTGCTTGGTTAGTGTTGTTTTTGGCATAAGACCCCCCTTAGAGTTTTGGGCTTGAACCCCTTATGTTTTCTTGACCATTGTTGATCCTAGGTTAACTTGGTTCTAAGAGACCCCATTCCTTAGTCAATCTTGCCAAGTTACTTCATGTTTGTGTTAGTTATTGATGTGTTAAGATTGTTTTTGAGTATTCTCTAGGTTAGGGGTGTCTCTATCATGCCAGGGGTGTCTGTGTATAAGTAGGGGCTTGAGTGGCTAGTAGAAGAGTATGTGCAGTAATTGTGGCTTGAGCACCTAAGCACAGGCCCGAGCACCTGGTAGGGGTGTCTATAGAAAAGTAGTGGCCTAAGCACTTGAGTAGGGGCATCTACACTGAGTAGGTGCATCTATGCATGATTAGTGACATCTGTGCATGAGTAGTAACACATGTGCCCTATGTAGCAGCCTCTATGCAATCCCATACATTTTCCAACATATTATTTTAATCATTTTTTAACTCTTGTTTGGTTCTAGCATTAATTATCTTGTGGATTGGTTACTAACCACTTGCAGGTCTGTTGGTAGAAGCCCTAAACTTTTAAACTACTAACAAGTGTGTTGTAGGTTCATTTGAAGAAGACTTGTCATTAAAACTTCACTTATGTGTTTGTTTATCATTTCCCTAAGGTTTTTAAAAGAACATTATTTAGTGAACTTGATGTGTTTTGAGGTGTGTATTATCTTCTCCTATGCTGAAAGGTGACTTTGGGAATCAAAACACCCTTTGAGAACATTGATTTTCACACCACACATTTGAATTTCTAAGGTTAATTAATCTTGTTTGGTGTGCTTGTTCGAACCAAGTGTGTGTGTATGCTTTTCCCTCACACTGAAAGGTGATATTGGGAATCAAAAGCACCTCTTGGCTCACTTTTGTCCATCCCCAAAAAAACACTTGTGTATGCTCTCTCCTCACACCTTAGGGTGATCTTGGAGATCAAAAGCAAATGTTACTTTTTAGTGTCTTCTAGTGGTCCTACCTTTGGATTTCATCAACAAGGGGGATGACCCAAACCACATATTCTGATGAGGTATACAAAGGCGGTGAGAATTGGAAGACTCACCCCAAAGGAGAGCTATCATATTTGGCATAGACTTGTTGTCCACTTGAGGGGATAAGGTGAAGTGGAAAGGGATTTGACCCAAACCACATGCTTGTAGATAGCGCTCTTATTCACATACTTTGTCTTCACATGCCTTCGGGCATATAGAGGACATCCCTTTGAGAACCTCATCAAACCTAAATAGGACCTTTCTGTTGTATATGTTTGTAATGCACCAATTATTGGTTAGCATTGGAAAGTTATTGCATGTCCCTATGATGCAGGAGCATCCTAGGTTAAAGGTAAGCTTGCATCAACCAAAAACATTTGATTCTTTTCTTTTCTTGCATTTCAGTTGCATTTCAATCAGTTACAGTTTCTATATTTTGCACCGCATTTTACCACATCATCTACATCATATCTAGATCTCATTAGATTTGGAATTATATGTGGAGAGTTATCGCTATCAAAACATCAGCAAAATTCACAGAATAGAGCATTCAACATTCAGTATGAGCATACAAGGTTTGTGGAGCATTCCCATGACTTGCGGAGCCAAATGGAACATGATACAAGGTAGTAAAGGACCAGATAGATCTTCATTGAGAACTGAAACACATTTCATCCATTTGTGGAGCATTACCACATGTTGTAGGCCGACCTACATGTTTCATCATGCATTGGAGTTTTAACCCTATTGATGCCGACGCAGAGCATTATTGGAGCTAGAAGATGATATATAAGCATTCATTAGATGTATTAGAGCATATTGAACATGATAGAAAGTTCTTAGTCTTTAGTTGTGGATTTGTGGAAGGCACCTCAAAGCTATATCATTCATGTAATTTGTATTATGTCGAAGGACAACCCTGTGAGCCCATAACAGTCTGCATGTTTCTGGTATATGAGTATTTTAACTATCTAAGATATTGAATCTATAAGTCTTCCATTACATTCTATTCTTGTGTTATTCCTATGTTGTTTCCATTGTGTTTACTCAGGCTGTATTGTTGGACATTCCATTCTCTAGACCCTCCATCTGTGATTGCACCAAGTGGTATTAGAGCAAAGTTTGTGAATCCTTTCAGAGAAAAGGCATTCTAGAAGATCTTGAGGTGAATAGATTGCTGACTTGAGGTAGTCTACATGTGTTTGTTAATAGAGCACTGATTGTGAGGCAGTTGCAACCTTGTAGTCAAATCACCAAATTGAGACAGTTACACTGGATCCGAGGAAGAGATGCCAACAAGGAGGATCCTGCTATGGCCAATGTTGCCGGAAGAATGGAAAAAATGATAGAAATGATGAGAACAATGAAAGTTAGATTGGATGTTGTAGAAGAAGATAGGAGAAGAGGACTAAACCCTAGACATGAAGATGATAGTGATGATGATGAATTTCAAGTTGTCGACCAAAATGAAGAAACCCTAGAAAAAGAAGAATCAAATCAGGTAAAGATGTTGAAAGCTATTTCTAAGATTGGTAAGAGACCTAGAATGGAAATTTCAAACTATACCAGAAATTTGAATCCTGAGGAATTGATTGATTGGATAAATGACATGGAGGAATACTTTGAATATGAGGAAATAGAAGATCTGGAAAGAGTGAGATTTGCAAAAACTATGTTGAAAGGACATGTATTTATTTGGTGGAAAGAAGTTCAATTGGATAGAAATAGGAGAGGAAAAGAGAAAATCATAAAATGGGATAGGTGTTAGTGTAGGTTTTTTTATTTTCCTTAGGGATATTTCTTTTTCCTACACATTATTAAGCTTGCTTAGGTTTATTATAAGTGGTTAATATGAGGACACGTGGCAAAATACATCAGCTACATGTGTAGCTCTCTCCCACACATGGGTAGTTGAGTTACACATCCTTTTTTGGCTTTTTGTGCCACCTCTCATAACCACTATTTTGTCCTTACCTAAGTAGGTTATGGGGTAGTTAGAGTTCTCACACTCTTTTGTCTTTTTGTGCCACCTCTCATAACCACTATTTTGTCTTTACCTAAGTAGGTTATGGGGTATTTAGAGTTCTCACACTCTTTTGTCTTTATGTGCCACCCCTCATAACTCCTTTTTGTTTTCATGTAAGGAGGTTATGCCACATGTTTTGGCATTTACTAAGTAGGTAAAACCTCCCACCTTTTATGGGATATGGTAGTTATTACACCTCTTGGATGTATATGCCCTATTTTTGCTATATATACAATACTCTCCTCTCACTGTAGCAAGTTCATAAGCTTGAATATCAGTTCAGTGATAGCTTGGTGATAGTATTGAGAGTCTTCTCAAAATTCTCTTTCTTTGTCTCTATTTTTCTCTCATTTCAGATATCTCTTCATTCTACTATTTTGATCTTCGATCATCTGTTGAGTGGAGGCGCATATAATCTACGACCGACATCAGATTCTGGCTCGGTTCTCGCTTCTCACAGAATCTAACATGGTATCAGAGCCATGTTGTCTGGTATAGCTCATTATTTTTCTGATTTATTTGAGAGATTTGAGATTATTAGATCACTAATATTTTTCTTAAAAACCAAGTATGCTTTTCTCCTACATCCTTGAATGAACTAGAGAATCAGAACAGTTTAAAGGAAAATAGGCATCTGGGTAATCTGGTTTGCATATATGTGTTCTTGTGAGATCTGGGTGATTGCAGCTTTGTGGTTATATTGGAGGCATCTTTCAGTACTTCCAGAGTGTCCAGAAGGCTTGAGAAAGTGTAACATCCAAATCCGCAATGACAAGAAGTAACTAAGTTTTCCCAACGGTAATTTTTTTTTACTAGGTAATCATATACAAAAGTAACTCATCTATAATCCAATACAATATTTTTCATTTTATCATAAACATGATCTCATTTTCATAAAGCTGAAAGAAATGATATACATTAATCACTTTATTTTCTAACAAATGAAATTTTCTTGAAACAACAAATATTGGAAACATACCATTAACATGCATCTCAATTGTCGACCCATCACATTCAAGACTCGGCATTCCTCAGTATTTGGAAGAGAAAGTATCTTCAAGGAGCTTAACCTCCAACCACAGACCGTCGGTCTCCCGCACTCCTTCCTAATCGGAAGTGGCCCTACCCTACTCAAGAGGATAGACTTAGGATAACCATAGGTGTTTGCCATCTGAGCTCTGGTGTTGTAACCTACGTGTCTTGTTATCGCGCAGATCCCTAGATACCCTCTAGTCATGCACGACACTCCACAAGAAACGCCATCTAGTTACGGTGAACGTTCGATGCACTTGAGGATAGTACACCACCTTGGCCAAAGGATTTATTTTTAAATTAGCGTTCTAAGAACGCTTGAACTTGGTTCACCCATCCTACTCGACTTGAACTGATGGAAATCCTATAGTTTCCCATTTGTATAGTTTGAGCTATCTGACGACCTTGATGACCTCAAGGGTTTTAGGATTTCCTCCTGTAATAGCGCATGGCGCAACATTTACTCTAATCCCGAGTTCATAGTTTAAAAATTTATATTCATGTATATACATTGTTTATAAGCGCCCACTCCTAAGTGGTATCATATTCGTTTACTCAATTCCCATGCTTGCACAAGATATTCTAGTATTCTAAACATTTTTCCCGTTATCCCGAAATTCAATGGTTCTAGACTCGTAAGGTTTACAAAACGATACTAGCACTTGTCGCATGCAACGTAATCTGAAATCAAAATGCAGTTTTTTTCCCACTCTACTTGCTCGTACAAGACCATGACGGTTTTCAACCAACACGAAAACTTTAACTCCCTATTCCCCTTTTCAAGTCAATTGTTTCACATGACCTCTAACTAAAGATATAAGCCGCAATGACACTAGTTTGTTATAACTACATCATCGGCTGTCATACTTGTAAAAATTTACGTCGAAACATGTTTTAAATCTGCGGTTTTTAACTCCTACACACATGCACGTGGAACAATGTATCTTCTCACTATAGAGCTATCCTTTCCAGTGCATCAAAGGTAGTTTAAAGTTGGTAACTCAATATTAAAGAAAACCAGAACTTAAACATAATGGCCTTCTTAATTCAATGCAATATCATTGCTACCTAATGAATAAATAAAACTCTTGGTTCTATGTGATACACGGTTGTTATCATAATGAGATGAGATTCTTAACTCCTATGATTCCATGGATGGCTGCAATATTCCAAATACATTCCTCAAGAGAATTTAAATCCAAAAATCTATATAGAGCAAGATTAACTATCTTAGACATCTCTCCAACAAAAGAAAGTTTATATCTTTAACACAGTCAATGGAGTCCTATACAATAGTTTTAAAGTCTTAATAAATTTACATTTGGACAAACTGTCTTCCTTTCACCCGCGGGGAATACCACAAGGTACTAATCCTTAAGCTAAACATTGGAACTAAGACTCCTAGCTCCAAAACAAGGCTCCCATCTTTTCAAGATGATCGTTCTTCTAACAGCCTATGCGTGTCATGAAAACAAGACTATAAACAAAAGAACTCCACCATCATTTTCAGTCACAAGTAATCAAAATTGAATTAAATAGATGATACAATGGAATAGGCATCAAAACAGTTGTAAGTTTACTTCATATAATGATTATTAATCGATTATCCGCATGGCAAAGGAATTGGACATAGATTTGACACCATACTAATACAAAATACAGTCTTAAAGAAGAGTCATGAACCTGATGGTGTTCTTGGCGACCCACACATAATCTCCTACCTCCCGTATCCAAACAACGACTGCCCACACTTCCTCTCTGCTGTGCGCTAAGAAGCCTTCAACCTCTTCTCTTCCTCCAGTTGAACTTTTCACTCAACTCCAATCCCCTCTAGTTTCCTCCTCCGCTCTCCAAATGACGGCCTCAGGACTCCCTTCTCCCTCTCGCTGCCATCCGCAGTCTCCTCAATTCTATTTCTTTCTCCCCCCGCAGTCTCCTCACACGTTGGAGAATATTCCTCTCTTCCCATGACCACGAAAAACCTTCAACCCCCATTCTCCTAAATCTCTCCTGGCATAACTCCCACACAACAAAACTCTTCAACCGCCCAGCAAAAGGCTCCGCTCTGCCTACGGTTTCTTCTTCTTTCACAACAACCACCCTCTCCACTAAGCTCCCCCGAAGTATCTTCATAAAGCTTGCAGTTAAACTCTTGCACAACCGTAGCTACCTCTCTCCCACGCCATGGTGAAGGTAGTTAGGCATTAAATGACAACTGAATTATGCCTAACTCAGGGAAATCGATTTTACTGAGTATAATCGACTTCATACTCACTACACTCACCAGAAAGATTAAAGCTCCTTCGGTGATGGCTTGTTAAAGGACATACAACTCCGTCCTTATTTAAAACAAAAGGCATCTAACTTTTCCAAGACCAACTTAAAGATTTAAATCGAGGAGTTAAACACAACAAGGTGGCGGATAAACAAATGCATAAGGCATCTCAATGGTTAAAATAAGAAAAGGAGAAAAAGACCACTCTAGATAAGAGACTCAAGGTTAGACCAGAATAACTCGCGGTCAAAAATAAAAGAAAAGACTCAAGCTAACGACGACCATAACAAATTATTTCACACTATGGCTACAAATCGACATTCATCGATCTACACGAAAAGAATAACTTCACAACACAAGTTCGACGCATTTGACGACAATCACGACGGATTGGTCGTAACGCATCACAAGGTTTACTAATCGTTTTAATGCACAAAATGACTTCTCGCCTCTTTCGACTACGAGACATGATTTACGATTTCGCCACAAGATGGTTCATTGAATACTTATAAACAAAAATAATAAACATCTAACTAAGTCGACTTGTTATGATGGACTTACGACGACATCGACGACTCCACGATTCTACAAGATGACTTTCAACTAGGATGTTATACTTTATCCTCTAACGTCAACATCTAGTTAACTAACCCAACCGACAACCAAGACTAAAATGATGGTTCCAAGGTTCATCTACCTGTTTGGCGTTCTCATTAACAAACACCCATGGTTAATTTCCAGAGTCTATACTCTCTCTCGAAGATACTTTCTCTTCCCGTCGAACACGGTCCACCTGTTCCTGCATCGACAGACTCACATACAATTTTGTGGTCAAAGCACCTATGATCCAAATATAATATATCCAAACATCATTGTATTTATTACAAAGACATTTAGTTGACAATATCACTTTGATCGTAATCATTAGATTCCACAATTTCATATAACAACTTTATAAAATAAATTGTCAGTTTCCATGTCATCCACAACATATTAAATTACTGAAATTTGCAAGAAAGTAAATAACATAATTGTTTCCAAAAAGAGGGATGTAACATATCCTTCCCCTTTAAAAATCATCGTCCCTGATGATTAAGTTTATCAAGCAAAAATTTAAACTTAAAACAAACTTTTTATAATGCAACATTAATGTCTTTAAAAAGCTTTGGAAATCTTTGATAAATGTCTTTGTAATCTTCCCAAGTGGCGCTATCCTCGCCATATTGGTCCCACTGTATTTTGCATTGTAAAACTTCTCGATTACGTAAATGAAGTTTACGCATTTCGAGCACCTTGAGTGGCTCGATCACAACCACCCCGGGTTCTTGCATCTGTAAGGAATTCCAGTTAAGGATGTGGTTATTACCTACAAAATATTTCTTTAAATACAAAACATGAAAAACATTATGCATCTTAGACAAGGCTGGAGGTAGAGCAACTTTGTAGGCAACCGGATTGATAACCTCAAGAACTTTGAAAGGTCCGACATAACAAGGAGCCAATTTCAAAGATTTACCAAACTTTATAGAACTTTTTTGGGGTTTCACCCGCAAAAGCACCTTCTCACCAACAAAGAAGTGTCTAGGCACTCGTTTGCGATCTGCATAACTCTTTTGCCTGTCATTGGCTTCTGCCAACCTCTTCCTAATCACTTTAACTTTTTCCTCCATATCAGCAAGCATTTCAGGTCCAATGCTTATCCTATCTTCCAGCTTATCCCAGCTTATAGGAGTTCTGCATTTCCTCCCATATAATGCTTCAAATGGCGCCATCTTAATGGCAGAATGATAGGAGTTGTTATAGGCAAATTCGACAAGAGGTAGATATTCCTCCCATCTGTATTGCTGATCCATGCAATACATTCTCAAAAGGTCTTCTAATACTTGATTCACTCTTTCTGTCTGTCCATCAGTTTCGGGATGATAAGCAGTACTTACATTCAGTTTAGTCCCTAATGCAGAAAATAAGGTTTGCCAAAACCGTGAAGTTATCCGAGCATCTCTATCAGATATTATCTTTTTAGTACCCCATGCAATCTGAAAATTTCTTGCACAAATGTTTGAGCCAAAAGATGTGCTCCATCTATCAAATTTCCCGGTATGAAGTGTGCAACCTTGGTTAGTTTATCCACAACAACCAATATTGCATCATGCCTATTCTTAGACATTGGTAATCCCTGGACAAAATCCATACTAATAACTTGCCATTTCCATTCCGGAATATCATGTGGGTACAACAACCCAGCAGGATGTTGGTGTTCTGCCTTAACTCTCTGACACTCCAAACAACTAGCTACAAACTTTGCAGCATCGCTTTTCATTCCCTTCCAGAAAGATAGCGGTTTTACATCCGCCAACAGTTTAGTTACACCAGGGTGTCCAGAGTAAGGAGCACAGTGAACTTCCTTCCACACAAGGTTTCTAAGTTCAACTGAATCAGGAACATATATTATTCCCTTGAATCTCAGCAATCCATTGGATTCAAAATTGAATCCATCATATCTTGGGTCCTTAGGGTTTAGGTGCAGAGCCTGTTTCACTTGCTCATAATACTCGTCTCCAGATAAGTTTTGCAATACTAAGTCTTTAAAGTTAGCATGAATGGAGATTATAGAGGCTATGTGCCTTCTTCTGCTTAAGGCATCTGCTACTCGGTTTTCCTTGCCTTTGATATAAGAAATTTCAAAATCATAATCTAATATTAACTCCAACCATCTCCTTTGCCTTGCATTGAGATTAGGTTGTGTGAATATGTAGCGAAGGCTTTGATGATCAGATTTTAGAATAAATGTCCTTCCCAACAAATAATGTCGCCACATCTGAAGGGCGTGAACCACTGCTGCCATCTCTAGGTCATGAGAAGCGTAGTTCTGCTCATAATTTTTTAGTTTCCTTGACTCATAGGCTACTACCCTGCCATCTTGCATAAGCACACCTCCCAATCCTTCCCCCGAGGCATCAGTGATAACCTCAAACTCTCCCTCAGGATCAGGAACTTTCAGGATTGGAGCAGTTGTTAATTTTTCTTTTAACAAGTCAAAAGCCTTTTGACATTCATCCGTCCAAACAAACCTTTTTCCTTTTCTCTGCAAGGAGGTAATGGGGCTAGCTATGCTTGAGAAGTTCAACACAAATTTCCTGTAATACCCTGCCAATCCCATGAAACTTCGTACCTCTGACACATTAGTAGGCTCTGGCCATTCCATAATAGCTTTTATTTTGGTCGGATCAACTGATATCCCATCGGTTGATATTATGTGCCCTAAATACTGTACTTCTTTCTGAAAGAAGGTGCACTTTGAGAGTTTTTCATACAATTTGTGTTCCCTTAATCGTTGCAAGACTATTTGAAGATGTCGTGCATGCTCCTCTTCATTTTTGGAATAGATCAGAATGTCATCAATGAAGACTAGTACAAACTTATCAAGACAATCTCTGAATACACTATTCATGAGATTCATGAAAGCAGCAGGTGCGTTGGTCAATCCAAACGGCAACACCGTGAACTCATAATGACCATACCTCGTTCTAAAAGTTGTCTTGGGAATGTCTTTGTCTTTCAACCTTAACTGATGGTATCCAGATCTCAGATCTATCTTAGAAAAGACCGATGCGCCACGCATTTGGTCAAATAGATCATCAATTCGTGGCAAGGGGTACTTGTTCTTTATAGTCGCCTTGTTAAGCATCCTATAGTCTATACACAGCCTTAGAGTTCCATCTTTCTTTTTGACAAAGATAACCGGGGCTCCCCAAGGTGATACACTTGGCCTAATCAAATTCTTAGACAAAAGCTCCTGCAACTGAGCTTTTAATTCCATAAGTTCTGTGGTAGTCATACGATATGGAGCTTTAGAGATTGGCTCCGATCCTGGTTTAATATCTATGCCAAAGTCAAATGCTCTCTTCGGAGGCAAGCCTGGTAACTCCTCAGGAAATACATCCCTGAAGTTGTACAGATATGGATATCTTTCCTCAAATGATTGATTCTCTGAGTTTTCCTCTACTAGGTCCATCTTGATCGCAAAAAGTTGACATCCCTTTCGCCTAGCCCGCTTTAGTTGTTTTGATGAAATGGATCTAACCTTTGTTTCCCTCTGTGTTGCCAGTTTCATCCATTTTCTGCTCTAGTTTGTTCAACCTTTCCTTGGTTTCAGTGAGCATGTTGAGGATCCTATCCAACTTGTCAGTGGAGTTTTCCTGAGAGTTATGACCTTCCCGATCCTCCCCCTCATTAAACCCTGATTGGTCCATGCTAGTTTAATATCACACCTGTTTAAACATATACTAATCAGTTTTACACTTATTATATTAAATATCATTAAAAGAACACAACAATTGATCATAATCATAATTGTTCTCAAACCAAAATTTTGTCTTTATTCATTTTGCAAAATTGTTTCAACATCAGTAGAGATAGACATATCTCATATTTTACTTAGTATCAACTAGTGCAGTGTAACCTTCGGATTCATTGTCCGACACATAATCACGAGGTGTATACCCCTCAGACTCACTATCAGAAGACAGCTCAATAATCTCAACTCTAGGTACTACACGAGGATCTCTAGTGATCATGGGTATAGTACTAGGTAAAATCTTAGGTACACTAACAGGTACACTATCACTTACAATCCAGGAGTAGCGGTTGATCATGATTCGAGCTGCCGTCGCTGCTCCCTCTAGGAGTTCTCTCCTCACTCGCTTAAGTTCTGACATTGCATTGGCTAAGGTTTCCACATCATCAAGCCAAATGTCGTTTTCGTCATTGGTTTTCTCTATGGTCTTGATCATCGCAAGTCGTTTCTGCTTAGCTTGCAGATAACGCTTCTTACCCGCGAAGGATTTTCTTGCAGTTTTCTTGGTGTATACCATCCTAGCACAATAAACCAAATCATTAGCTACCCGCATAATGATGATTTCCTAATCAGGTTAGTGGACTCATCAGCCCTAGTGCTAAACCTGGTTAGCTCTGATACCATATATAACATCCAAATCCGCAATGACAAGAAGTAACTAAGTTTTCCCAACGGTAATTTTTTTTTACTAGGTAATCATATACAAAAGTAACTCATCTATAATCCAATACAATATTTTTCATTTTATCATAAACATGATCTCATTTTCATAAAGCTGAAAGAAATGATATACATTAATCACTTTATTTTCTAACAAATGAAATTTTCTTGAAACAACAATTATTGGAAACATACCATTAACATGCATCTCGATTGTCGACCCATCACATTCAAGACTTGGCATTCCTCAATATTTGGAAGAGAAAGTATCTTCAAGGAGCTTAACCTCCAACCACAGACTGTCGGTCTCCCGCACTCCTTCCTAACCGAAAGTGGCCCTACCCTACTCAAGAGGATAGACTTAGGATAACCATCGGTGTTTGCCATCTGAGCTCTGGTGTTGTAACCTATGTGTCTTGTTATCACGCAGATCCCTAGATACCCTCTAGTCATGCACGACACTCCACAAGAAATGCCATCCAGTTACGGTGAACGTTCGATGCACTTGAGGATAGTACACCACCTTGGCCAAAGGATTTATTTTTAAATTAGCGTTCTAAGAACGCTTGAACTTGGTTCACCCACCCTACTCGACTTGAACTGATCAAAATCCTACAATTTCCCATTTGTATAGTTTGAGCTATCTGACGACCTTGATGACCTCAAGGTTTTTAGGATTTCCTCATGTAATAGCGCATGGCGCAACATTTACTCTAATCCCGAGTTCATAGTTTAAAAATTTATATTCATGTATATACATTGTTTATAAGTGCCCACTCCTAAGTGGTATCATATTCGTTTACTCAATTCCCATGCTTGCACAAGATATTCTAGTATTCTAAACATTTTTCCCGTTATCCCGGAATTCAATGGTTCTAGACTCGTAAGGTTTACAAAACGATACTAGCATTCGTCGCATGCAACATAATCTGAAATCAAAATGCGGTTTTTTTCCCACTCTACTTGCTCGTACAAGACCATGACAGTTTTTGACCAACACGAAAACTTTAACTCCCTATTCCCCTTTTCAAGTCAATTGTTTCACATGACCTCTAACTAAAGATATAAGCCGCAATGACACTAGTTTGTTATAACTACATCATCGACTGTCATACTTGTAAAAATTTACGTCGAAACATGTTTTAAATCTGCGGTTTTTAACTCCTACACACATGCACGTGGAACAATGTATTTTCTCACTATAGAGCTATCCTTTCCAGTGCATCAAAGGTAGTTTAAAGCTGGTAACTCAATATTAAAGAAAACCAGAACTTAAACATAATGGCCTTCTTAATTCAATGCAATATCATTGCTACCTAATGAATAAATAAAACTCTTGGTTCTATGTGATACACGGTTGTTATCATAATGAGATGAGATTCTTAACTCCTATGATTCCATGGATGGCTGCAATATTCCAAATACATTCCTCAAGAGAATTTAAATCCAAAAATCTATATAGAGCAAGATTAACTATCTTAGACATCTCTCCAACAAAAGAAAGTTTATATCTTTAACACAGTCAACGGAGTCCTATACAATAGTTTTAAAGTCTTAATAAATTTACATTTGGACAAACTGTCTTCCTTTCACCCGCAGGGAATACCACAAGGTACTAATCCTTAAGCTAAACATTGGAACTAAGACTCCTAGCTCCAAAACAAGGCTCCCATCTTTTCAAGATGATCGTTCTTCTAACAGCCTATGCGTGTCATGAAAACAAGACTATAAACAAAAGAACTCCACCATCATTTTCAGTCACAAGTAATCAAAACTGAATTAAACAGATGATACAATGGAATGGGCATCAAAACAGTTGTAAGTTTACTTCATATAATGATTATTAATCGATTATCCGCATGGCAAAGGAATTGGACATAGATTTGACACCATACTAATACAAAATACAGTCTTAAAGAAGAGTCATGAACCTGATGGTGTTCTTGGCGACCCACACATAATCTCCTACCTCCCGTATCCAAACAATGACTACCCACACTTCCTCTCTGCTGTGCGCTAAGAAGCCTTCAACCTCTTCTCTTCCTCCAGTTGAACTTTTCACTCAACTCCAATCCCCTCTAGTTTCCTCCTCCGCTCTCCAAATGACGGCCTCAGGACTCCCTTCTCCCTCTCGCTGCCATCCTTAGTCTCCTCAATTCTATTTCTTTCTCCCCCCGCAGTCTCCTCACACGTTGGAGAATATTCCTCTCTCTTCCCATGACCGCAAAGAACCTTCAACCCCCATTCTCCTAAAACTCTCCCGGCATAACTCCCACACAGCAAAACTCTTCAACCGCCCAGCAAAAGGCTCTGCTCTGCCTGCGGTTTCTTCTTCTTTCACAACAACCACCCTCTCCACTAAGCTCCCCCGAAGTATCTTCATAAAGCTTGCGGTTAAACTCTTGCACAACTGTAGCTACCTCTCTCCCACGCCATGGTGAAGGTAGTTAGGCATTAAATGACAACTGAATTATGCCTAACTCAGGGAAATCGATTTTACTGAGTATAATTGACTTCATACTCACTACACTCACCAGAAAGATTAAAGCTCCTTCGGTGATGGCTTGTTAAAGGACATACAACTCCGTCCTTATTTAAAACAAAAGGCATCTAACTTTTCCAAGACCAACTTAAAGATTTAAATCAAGGAGTTAAACACAACAAGGTGGCGGATAAACAAATGCATAAGGCATCTCAATGGTTAAAATAAGAAAAGGAGAAAAAGACCACTCTAGATAAGAGACTCAAGGTCAGACCAAAATAACTCGCGGTCAAAACTAAAAGAAAAGACTCAAGCTGATGACGACCATAACAAATTATTTCACGCTATGGCTACAAATTGACATTCGTCGATCTACACGAAAAGAATAACTTCACAACACAAGTTCGACGCGTTTGACGACAATCACGATGGATTGGTCGTAACGCATCACAAGGTTTACTAATCGTTTTAATGCACAAAACGACTTCTCGCCTCTTTCGACTACGAGACATGATTTACGATTTCGCCACAAGATGGTTCATTAAATACTTATAAACAAAAATAATAAACGTCTAACTAAGTCGACTTGTTATGATGGACTTACGACGACATCGACGACTCCAAGATTCTACAAGACGAATTTCGACTAGTATGTTATACTTTATCCTCTGACGTCGACATCTAGTTAACTAACCCAACCGACAACCAAGACTAAAATGATGGTTCCAAGGTTCATCTACCTGTTTGGTGCTCTCATTAACAAACACCCATGGTTAATTTCCAGAGTCTATACTCTCTCTCGAAGATACTTTCTCTTCCCATCGAACATGGTCCACCTGTTCCTACATCGACAGACTCACATACAATTTTGTGGTTAAAGCACCTATGATCTAAATATAATATATCCAAACATCATTGCATTTATTATAAAGACATTTAGTCTACAATATCACTTTGATCGTAATCATTAGATTCCACAATTTCATATAACAACTTTATAAAATAAATTGTCAGTTTCCATGTCGTCCACAACATATTAAATTACTGAAATTTGCAAGAAAGTAAATAACATAATTGTTTCCAAAAAGAGGGATGTAACAGAAAGTCAAAAGTAACTTCTACTCCACCAAAATCAGAGATTGGAGGACACGGTAACAAATCGGGGTTATTCTTTTTTAAAAATTTTACTGGAGCCGTTTTCATTTGTGCTTCAAATTTCTAGCTTCTACTCATTTTTAGAAAAAAAAGATTTCTGGGTTTTGTTTCTAGGGTCGAAAAACTTTCTGGGTATATATTATTTTTTGGAATGAGTTTATTATTTTTGTGAAAATTGAGTCAAAATCAGGCGTGAGCCGTTTTTGACGGGCATATTCAGCAACCTTTCTTAAAATTTGCATAACTTTTGCCTCGGGTGTCGGATTTTCACAAACGAATACTTGACAGAAAGCTGCAAATGAGAACTTTCCATCCACATAGGTCTCATTAAAAAATTCTATCATTTTCCATCAGATATTGTAGGTTGAATCTACCGCACTTTTTCTCTTCAATAGGTCTTTTCTTTTGCCTCAGATCTCCATTTTTTAAAAATGAATAGGTGATGGAAAGGTATTGAAGAGTATTACATAGCTATAAGGCTATTTTTTTAAATTTTGTATCAATTTTATTTGTATCAAAATTTTAAATTCTGGCCATTAGAGGCCTAGCAAGCATTGAAATCTAATAAAAGGCCTTGTAATCGCACTAATTATAAAGTGCCAACCTTGTAATATTTGGGGGGGGGGGTGATTTTTGAGACTAGTGGAAAGGGGGGTGTCTTATGTGCTCTCTTTGAGTCACATCTTTTATGGGGTTATTGTAATCATTTTGGGGGTTCATCATGGATATCAGTTATTTCCATCCTTCTATTGTTAAGTTAACCTCAGAGAACTATTTGTCTTGGAAACAAGGGATAAAGAATCATTGCCTTGAGCAAGATCTATTGCCCCATCTCTTTGGACTCGTTCCTGAGCCAAGTGATTATGACAGAAGAATGCATAGTTTAACAATAATGACATGGTCTATGGACTAATATGTATTACTATTTCTGAAGATATTCTACATCATATAGAGCACACTGAGTGCCCTTTCACTGCTTGGACCATCATCCAGCAGTTGTATGGAGACTTTGGATCTTCATCTGAGAGTGATGTTTCCTTGGATGACCAGGCTCTGGTGGATGATACTAAGTCTTCTTTTACCCTATCTTGTGTGACATACATTGATACCCCATCTTCAGATACAATACCTGTTGCTTCATTAGATTCCAGAGATGCTTCTTTGAGAGCTTCTAGTGATTCTTTGCAGCAGGATCATTACAGTCTTCTTGATTGGGATTCCTATTTATTAGACATTGCATCTTTGTTTGTGGAGTCTCACATTTCAGATTTAGAGGACACATTTGAGGGGCTATCTCTCCTCTTTTATGACAATTATTTTGTCCTTGCACCTGTTGTTACTACAGAGTTCAGAGAGGCTTCTTCGAGGGCTTCCAGTGATTCTTTGCAGCATGATCATATTTGTCTTCTGTATTCACTTCATTGGGACCAATTTCTACCAGACATCTCTTATTTGTTTGTAGAGTCTCACATTTTGGATTTAGATGACACTCTTGAGGACATTCAACTCCTCTTTGATGACAGTCATTTCATCACTATTATCCCATCTTCCTTGTCTTTGGATCTTGTACCTCCTAGTTGTACACATGGGATTGTATTGCTTCTACCTTCGTGCATTGAGGCATCTTTTGATATTCACATAGGGACACATGAGCAGAGTTCTGAGATAGGATACATCTTGAGACATCCTTCCTCACCTTGCTTCTTTGAGTGGGAGTTACTTTGACATTCACCATTGGAGTTGTTTCTTCCTAAGGGGAGAAATGTCATTTGTCACAAATGGATCATCTTCAGCATTCATATATGGGCATCCTTTTTTGGCACAGGAGCTACTTTGTTGTGGGGGGGTTTCATAGTCTCTTTCACTCTCTCTATTTTTGGGGGGGGGGCTTTTCTCTCTCTTTGGGGGGAATTTTATGTACATGGGTACCTCATCAGGCTTCACTTGCCGGGACCCATATCTTTTCACCCACCTAAGCTATGCTTAAGGGGGGGTGTTAGTGTAGGTTTTTTATTTTCCTTAGGGATATTTCTTTTTCCTACACATTATTAAGCTTGCTTAGGTTTATTATAAGTGGTTAATATGAGGACACGTGGCAAAATACATCAGCTACATGTGTAACTCTCTCCCACACATGGGTAGTTGAGTTACACATCCTTTTTTGGCTTTTTGTGCCACCTCTCATAACCACTATTTTGTCTTTACCTAATTAGGTTATGGGGTAGTTAGAGTTCTCACACTCTTTTGTCTTTTTGTGCCACCTGTCATAACCACTATTTTGTCCTTACCTAAGTAGGTTATGGGGTAGTTAGAGTTCTCACACTCTTTTGTCTTTATGTGCCACCCCTCATAACTCCTTTTTGTTTTCATGTAAGGAGGTTATGCCACATGTTTTGGCATTTACTAAGTAGGTAAAACCTCCCACCTTTTATGGGATATGGGAGTTATTACACCTCTTGGATGTATATGCCCTATTTTTGCTATATATACAATACTCTCCTCTCACTGTAGCAAGTTCATAAGCTTGAATATCAGTTCAGTGATAGCTTGGTGAGAGTATTGAGAGTCTTCTCAAAATTCTCTTTCTTTGTCTATATTTTTCTCTCATTTCAGATATCTCTTCATTCTACTATTTTGATCTTCGATCATCTGTTGAGTGGAGGCGCATATGATCTACGACCGACATTAGATCCTGGCTCGGTTCTTGCTTCTCGTAGAATCTAACAATAGGATGGTGACAAAGTTGAAAAATCGGTTCATACCTACTGTCTATGAGTTGAAATTGTGGAAGAAATTGCAAAACCTAAGACAAAAGGAGAAGATAGTGAAGGAGTACATTGAAGAGTTCCACAAGATGATTATTAGGACTAGACATAGTGAAGCAAGGAAGGAGAAAGTGGCATGGTACATAAATGGACTGAGGATAAATATTCAAGAAGAACTACATTTGGTAAGGATGGCAACAGTGGAAGAAGCATACCAATTTGCACTAAAAGTTGAAGAAACGTTGAATAAGAGACATGAGCAAAGATAGAGAGGTAGAGGAGGAAAATTTCAGAGAGGTAGAACACATTCCAGAGAAGGAATACCATATGCAGAGAAAAACAAGGAGAGTAGCCCATACTGGAAAGAAGAAAGAGACAACAATTCATACTACCAGAGAGATGATAGAAATTTCTACCGCAATAACAGAGGAAATCATAATTCTTACCTGTTGGCATTTCAATTCGCACCTCTGGAATGCGATTTGGAAATGGACGGCTATGCACAGATAAACTGCTCTCCTATTGGAAGGGGGAGTTCCCTTTCTTGTTGATGTTCGCTGAAAAGATAATTAAATGAAACTTCACCTATCTTCTTTTTGATTCTCAGCTGTGAACACAAGGTTATAAAACTCTAAACGTTGCAGAAGAGGTTTTTTCCTTTTTTAAAACTTCTACTACAACTAAGCAAAGACTAACGACGCTTTCAATGTCCTGAGTAAATTCAGAGCAAAGGAAATTGAAAGTGAACAAAGAATGATTGTTAACACAAAAACTTAAGCAGTTTTCCTCCAGGTTTACACAAGACTAAAAGTACTTTAATAATTAAATTTGAAATGAAGGCTACAAAAAGCTACACATTTGACGACGATAACTTGATGAATAGAGATAGTATATCAGAGCAAAATAGGCATGAGACTTCTATTCAATATCATAAAGTTTGCACAACTCCAAGACAACAATGCTACAGCAAAAGGTAGGCATACAACAAGCGATCAAACACTGGAGAACAATGAACACAGAGTGAACAACACTTGGAATAACAAGATCTATAGGCTAGAATAGGCACAACAAATTTGCTATCACAATTACCATTACAAACAATGAACACAGACTGAACAACACTTAGAATAACAAGATCTGTAGGCTAGAATAGGCACAGAAAATTTGCTAACCCAAAAGTAGCTCCATTACAATGGGCAAGGATGCCCTTATTTATACTAAAATCAAAGGAGTAGGGAACCCTAAAATCTCCTTGATTAACCCTAACTTGCCAACTCGCAAGCTTTATTACTATTCTAAAACAAAGATACAATAAACAAATGCTTTAAAGCAAAGAAGATTCCAACCATCACAAAGTGATTGCTTTTCTAAATATAGAATAGATGAGCTTAGGATGAAAGCAAATGCTTTTAAACAAAAAGCATATGTTTTAAAGCTGCTTTATTTTGAAACGCATCCTCATCAACATTCTAGCTTTTTGGTGATGTCATCCGTTGATATTCTGGGAAACAATATCTTCTCAAAAGTGAGTGACTGCATCTATGCCAGGAACACTGATACTCTCTAGAACAATATTCTGATTCTCTAACATTTCTTCACCATTGGAAACCATCTGAAGAAATTCATGAACTTCACCCACAGCCTTGTCGAATTTCACTGTCATTGCGGCAAAACGACTCATCTTGCCGGCATTGATATCATCATTAAAATTGTTGAAGATGAGATTCTGGAACTCTGCTTGCACTTCCCTGAGATCATACAGGGTACCATCTTCCTTTTCATATGAACACAGGATCTAAGAGACAAAAGATCTAACGAACTTGAGGATGTTGACTACCTTTTCTTTCCATTCTGTCAACTCTGCAATCATACTGTCATAAGTTTTTACTGTGAAAAGATATTGCGCTTTCCAAGTAGAAACTGTCTTCTTATCTTCAGCTGAATCAACAATATCAAGTGCAATCTTCAAGTCAGAGATAATGATCTCAAACACCAGTTTATTTTCTACCATGGTCTGCTGCAATCCCTGTATGCCTTGGCGTAAATCATGAGTATTATACTTCAATTGATAAAGCTCTAAAAGCACAACTCTCCCTTTGGTCACAAATTCTTCCACCCAACTGTTCATGTGTCTCCCATAAAGGACCAACTTACTGAAGTGCCGCTGATCGGATGGTGATTCAAGATTTGGTGGAAGAAGTAAATTAGCCTGTGAAGTGCCATGGAAAAGGTTGGAAATGTACTGCCGCAGCTGTCAAACTTCAGCTTTGAGAGCTGCCTTGTCTTCTACATCTTTCAACACCCTTTCCTTCAAATTATCCGTTGCAACCTCAAAGAGATTGACGTCTGTATGGCGGGTACTTCTGCCAAGGTTAGCCTTGACAACCGTGAAGTCATCAACCTCGACATCATTAGCACTTCTATTTTTCTGGCGATGTTGTAGTTTCAAGAATTATTTCTCCCTCTGCATTTCTCAATGCAAACCTGCTTCTTCAGCTGCTTATCTGGTGTGTCTTGGTAGACGCTTTTGAGCTTTATTAAATTTAGCTGATATGAGGGCTTTCTTCTCTTCCTTCCCAGAATGTTTTCAACCCAGGTTGAGCCTTCATCTCTTGGAAATTCGGTTCTAACATCATCAGCTCCTGATGAATCAATGTGTGCATCAGAGTTGCGAACTGGCGAATCTAGCTTTGAATCTATGTGACTAGGAGAAGTGATCGGTGAAGAAGGTGGAGATACATGATCTGAAGGTAACACTTCAACATGTGGCGTTGTTTCTACAGGAACTTCTGGTTCAACTGGTGGTTGTTCCTGCTGGACATGATCTGGAGACTCATCCTTTTTCCTCTTTAACTTAGCCATTTTTATTCCTTCTGGAAGAACACTCATAGCTTTTATCCTTTGTTTTGGCTTGGAAGTGGAAGGCTCTGATGGTTGCACAACTAGTGGCTCTGCTAATGGAATATCATCCTTCCGCTTAGTCTTCAAGAATATCAAACTATTTTTAACCACTCGACTTGTTCTTTCTTCAATGGAAGTGCTCTCTTTTACTGACCAATTAACTGGTGTCAATGGTTGTTGCTCAATTTGGTCTCTGAAATACGTGGGAAGTAAAACTTCACCACTCTCTGTCAAACCCTCTATATCTTCTGATAGGATATTAGACATCTGCTGAAGAGTGAATCTATTGTAACTACGTTCTCGCACTTCAAACTCATTAGCACAATTAGCCCAAAAGTCTTCAACTGCAAACTTGTGCGTACAATTCTGTCCAAGATGTGATGCATAAACACCACGGGGATCATATGAAGACATCCTGTCAAAAAACTTAAGACCATATCTAGATGACTCATTACCAATTGCCTTGGCATCTACTCCAGATCGACATCTGTAAATACTCATCCCAAGTGGAAAATTGAAAGCTGTCTTGCGTCTACTACGTAAAAATGTATGAACTTCATAGGCTTGCCTTAGAAACATCCCAAGTGGAAAATTGAAAGCTGTCTTGCGTCTTCTACGTAAAAATGTATGAACTTCATAGGCTTGCCTTAGAAATTCCATAAATGCAATTTCATCTTTAGGATATCGCGGCAACATGGCTAGCTCTCCTGAGAAGCCATATACTTTGATGTAGGAAAAAGTAGGAAATTGGATAAACCAATCAGTCCATTCTACCATTGCTATTATAGCCTCTACTGAAAACCGTATATGCAACTCGTTGTCCATATCTCGCACTGTATGCATCAAGAATGCATCATTCACTTGCCTGTAATATCGTTCTGCTTGAGAGATCTCTAACTATGGGAAATGATGATAAACATGCTGAGTACCCAGAGTTCCAACAACATTCAAATCTCTAAATTGACCTTGAAAAGCCATCAAATACACAAGGTATGATATCATGTGGAATTCATGAGCCCTTTGAAAATCAATTATTTGTTGGTGGAGACTATCACTGATGAGTGCCGACCAGTCATAGAATTTGGTTCCATCAACAATCTGGGACATGATGTAAAACATTCAAGGCTGGAACTTGTTTGCATCTGCTTGACCCGTGATCCAACTTAGTAGAGTAATCATTATTGCATGTTCCTCCTTGAATTCTCCACGTCCAACATTCTTTGGCATGACATTCTGCTTCTCTTTTAACCATCTCTGACCAATCTTTTTTCTGTTTTTTTCTTTATCATTATTCCAAACCCTCTTGCATTCTTTAAGTGAAATAGTCAAGTTTTCTCTCCAAATAGGTATTGTAAAACACTTCTCTATGTCATTTGGCCTCAGGCTACAGAGCACACGTCCATCTCTTGACTAGATTTCTCTTGTGACCGAATTGTAATGCGTCATGCAAGCAATCACGAACTCGATACTTTGCACTGTGATAGGAAAGGATGCTGTTGCAAGCAAACCGGAATGTCCAAGATTCTTGATAGCATTATTCCCTGCATCCTCCAAGGAGTGTAAATTGATTACTGGAAGAACTTTATGCAAGTTTGTTTCACAAGTTCTCAGGTAATCATGAACCAATGTTGTTTTGTGCCTGATTTGTGTTGGAGAGTACTGCATATTGGAAGATTTGAAAATCAACTGTGAACACGCCTATGTCAAAAAAAATCTTGGACAAATGGCTGAAAATTATTTGCTGATTTTTAGAAAAAGCAGAGTGTGAGCTAAAAACGCTGGCACATGGGTTTTGTAGACAATTCTGTTTCGAAGCAACCCAGATTGTTGGATTTTGAAAAAGCGGAGATTTTCTTGAAAAAGCAAGAAAAAAGCAATTTCCCAAAAAAAAAGCAAAACTCCAATCTTCAAGAGGATAATAATCTGGATGGACCCATCTTGATGAAAACTGAAAAAGCTCTGGTCGGATTTCTAAAAAATGATCCCCTTGAAACGAGGACCCTAAAAAAGCAAGCCTCTCTTCTTCCTCAACCCGAAACTATGAAAAACACTGAAAAAACACTTGGTTTGGGTCTTTGAATCTTCGTTGAAAGAAAAATAAAATATTTCCTTTGGATGCAACCTGCAAAAGATAATGAAATAAAGAAGCCAATTGCTTGTCTTTATAAATCTTTAGGGCAAAAAAGTAGCTGTATTTGTGTGAGAATAAAACTTCACCCTCATCCATGAAGAAAGCAACTTTTAAAGCATAAATCCAAGTGGATGTCTTCGAATAGGAAGAATCCCTATTTTGTAGCTGCCTATGGCTTCATATGCAAGATGACAAAAAATATCTTCTTTTGATGATGTCATCGAACACGCGAGTTGAAAGAAGTGCTAGCAAATTTTACTTCATTTTCGACACTTCAACACTCGTTTTGACTTAAATATGGCCTATCTCTGACTTTAACAAGGAGGAAAAATGTCACCATTGACTGAAAAAGTTGACTGATCGTGACATTTTGGAGATTGATCAGCTGAGATTCCATCCCCTGCCTCCGACTGACGATCTAACACCGTTTGACCAAGTTTGACCTCCTGAAAACTGCCAACGGGCAAAGATTGGTAACAAAGCATGTCGAAAAACACTGTGAACATGAAAATATTCTAACACTGCTCAATTTGGGTGCCCCAAGTCACCTAGGGTGCCTGGTTTCCCAACACTTAGCCATTTTTTCAATTTTTTCAACTTCTTCAATTTCTTGGTTTGCGTGCGCGTTCCGGTGGCATAGGACCCCTGTTTGGCTATTGATTTCTGTCAACTAGGATGAAAATGAGTATGATGATCTAGAAAATAGGCATGTTTGATGAAAATTGAGTTGATTGTACCTTCCGTTTGCCTCAAAAAATGTGCCAAACTGATCTGATCTGAATCAGAACGGGCTGACGGAAGGAGATTCACGTTTTTCAAGAAAATCATCAAAAATAAACCAACTCTAGAGATTTTGGGCACCCCAAGCCACATGGGGCACCTGCTTTGTCAACACTTAGAAATTTTTTTTGAAAATTTTCAATTTTGTACCTTTTCTCAATTTTTGTGCCCATAGGTCCTGTTTGATCTTCGATTTCAGTCGTTCTGACGACTGTCGAGGTGGGAGGGAGGGTGATCTGAGTAGTCTAAACATATCTATGATGAAATCCTGGCTTTGACTAACTTTTGACCAAGTTTGACCAACCAGAAAAGAGCTAACGGAAGCATTTTTGACTTGTCTCAAAAAACGTGAAAAAAAAACTAACACAGGAGAAGTTGGGCACCCCAAGCCACCTGGGGCGCCTGGTTTCACCAGACTTAGTCAAATTTATGATTTTCCAACTTTTTAATTCACCTTGAATCCATCTTGTATCGTTTTGCATGCATCGTCGAGTTGACGACTGTTTGTCGGTTCTGCATCATTGGAACAGTGTTGAAAACTTGTCGACGAGCTCTGGCAAGTGAACTTTCCTTTGTTGATGACTTTCGAGCTCATGCTTCACCTTCTAAAAAAGCAGAAATGACCCAGTAGAGAAAACTTGGTTGTTTGAAGATTTTGTTTGAACCGCGCTGATCGTGAAGCAAAATCGACCAATGAGAATCGAGCGCGACACCTGAGTTGGAGATTCTATTTTTAGAAAGTTTTGCTAGTATCCATATCTCAAGAAACCCAGAAAACCTAACTTGATGTCTATTTTTAGAAAATTTGCTTTTTTGACTTTTTGACGAAAATTTTTCTAGACTTGTTTCAAAATGCCTTAATGAAGCAAAAATTTTGGTTGGGTACAACATTACCCCAATGAGGGATACCAGAGAGATGAAAGAGGACTTGACAAGAGATCATTCAAAGGAACCTGTTTCAAGTGTAGAGGCGAAGGACACCGAGCATTTGAATGTCATCAAGGGAGTACTAGCAAACAGACAGAGAATAATGCAAGAGCAACATATGCGGGGGAAGAACCAGTTGGATCACCTAGTTTAGTGGGAAATCCAAAGAAGGGTGAGTCATTAGTCATGAGGAGAGCTTTGTTCCAAGCAGAAAAAACTGAGGAGCCACTGCAAAGGAAAATTTTATTCCAGACAAGATGTAAATCAGGAGGTAAATGTTGTAAATTTATCATTGACAATGGTAGTACTAACAATTTTGTTTCAGAGGAGATGGTGATGAAGCTGAACCTGGAGAGATTGAAACATCTAAAGCCCTACAAGCTAGAATGGATTCAAGATGAGAACAAGGTACTGGTGAGTGAACAATGTTTGGTGAAATTTCATATAGGATCTTATGTTGATGAGGTATTGTGTGATATTATACCGATGGATGTGTGTCATATATTGTTGGGAAGACCATGACAGTATGATAGGAAGGAAATACATGATAGAAGGAAGAATACATATACTATAACATCAAATGGGAAGAAACATATCTTGATACCTTTGGAGGAAGAGCCTGAAAGTGAAGTATGTGGCAATGCTAGGATCGGTCTAGTGGATGGAAGGAAATTTTTGGATGGATTGAGACATGAGAACATGTGTTTGGCATTGATTCCAAAGAAGTGTGAAACCCTAAGTGTAGAAACTGCCACTGCAAAAGAAGAACCACCACTAGAAGACATAATTGAATTGTTGATAGAGTACCAAGATATCATATGAAAGAATGTGCTTGAAGGATTGCCACCAATCCAGAGTATCAGTCATCATATGGACCTCATACCAAGAGCTAGTTTGCCAAACAAAGCAACACATAGGATGACACCAACAAAAAATGCAGAGCTAAGTAGACAAGTACATGAGCTTTTGAGGAAATGACTGATCTCAGAGAAATTTTAAGCCCATGTGTGGTACTAGAAATACTAGCATCAAAGAAAGATGGAGAATGGAGGATGTGCATAGACTCAAGAGCAATTAATAAGATCGCAGTCAAGTATAGATTTATATTGCCAAGGATAGATGACATCATGGATTGTTTGAGTGGAGCAAAATATTTCACAAAGATAGACCTAAATAGTGGATACCATCATATCAGGATCAGAGAAGGAGATAAGTGGAAGACTACATTCAAAACAAATGAAGGATTGTATATGTGGTTAGTCATGCCTTTTGGATTAACTAATGCACCAAGTACTTTCATGAGGTTGATGAATGAGGTTTTGAAGAAATTCTTGGGTAAGTTTGTTATTATCTACTTGGATGAACAAAGGAAGAACATTTGCATCATATTAGACAAGTACTTCATAGGTTGAGAGAAGAGAAATTGTTAATAAACATCAAGAAATGTAGTTTCATGAAGACAGAATTGGTAGATTTAGGATTTGTGATCTTTGCAGAAGGATTGAAGATGGACCCTGAGAAAGTTAGAGCAATTATTGAGTGGCCAACACCTATGAACATTGGAGAGGTAAGATCATTTCATGGACTAGCAAGTTTCTACTGGAAGTTCATAAAAACATTTAGTACTATATGCACACCAATGACAGAGACAATGAGAGGTGACCAAAAGGATTTTAAGTGGACATCAGGAGCACATAAGAGTTTTGAATTGTTGAAGCAAAAGGTGACAGAGCAACCAGTGTTAGCATTACCAGATTTTGACAAAGTATTTCAAGTTGATTGTGATGCTAGTGTAAATGCAATAGGAGCAGTGTTAAGTCAAGAAGGGAGACAAGTAGCATATTTCAGTGAGATGTTGAATGATGCAAGGAGGAGATATTCAATATATGATCAGGAATTCTATGTCATAATTCAATCCTTGAAGAAGTGGAGACATTACTTGTTGCCAAAAAAATTGTGTTGTACACTGACCATTCAGCTTTGCAGTATTTGAACATTGAGGGTAAATTGAATTAGAGACATGTTGTGAGGTTTCACAACACACCCCATTTTGCCTCAAAAAAATAGGGAGCCAACATTTTGCTTTTGCTTGTGTGTTTTCATGCTTTGGGCATTTTGGTAAATGTAATGTCCCAATTAGAGTCAATAAGGACAAGTTCAACAAGTCTCCTAGGAAAGGTCCCCATTGGGTAAAGAATTAGATTTAGAGTAACTTTTCCTTTTACATCATGTTGAAATTCAAGAAACAAGAAATATATGTGTGGTCAAAGTTTTGTTCAATGGGGATATGGATTTTACCAGTGTAATATCCTAATCGTTCTCTAATGTCCACATCCCGATGACATCATGTCTTGTTGCCAAATGTGGAGGATTAAGAATGAGAATAAAAAGACTTCAAAGTGTTTAAGTGATGATTATTTATCTTGCCGATGGGGTCAAATTTGTGATTCCAAGTGGTAATCCCAATTATCCATATGGATATTTAGACATGGACATTTCGTCCCTCCCAAATAGCCATATCCATATAGATATATACATTCAAGTGATGACCCATTAAACTCAACTTAGAATTAACGACCTTGGATCTCGACCTTTGATGCCAGATATTTCAACATGGATATTCCGCTTACTAATATCCATACCGAAGTATCCATATTTGGATGGCATAATCTAGTTGCATCCCAAGGTAATACGTTGAGCTTGCTCACGTCATCCGCATGGATGTTTTGCCCTTGCCTTAATATCCATATCCTCATGCTTTTGAGATGTCCAGATCCTGATGCAGTCATTCAAGCCTGACTCATAGAAAAATTGGAAGGGAGTGGCTGACATCATATGGATTTTAACCCACATGGATATATCTTTTCGTAAGATCCATATCTTATCCAAAACATCCATGTCCTGATGATGTCGCATCATCTCGTCCCGACAATGAGTTTACACATGCTGACATCATACGGATATATCCATATGGACATGGATATTTCATGTCTGACTAAATGTCCATACCTTCTCACATATCCATTTATTGATCTTGACCAACAATTTTAAGCCACGTGTCCATATGGATATTTCATGTATCTTAGAATATTTTAAATAGAATTAGAGCCTGACGACATCCTGTTGGTCGACGATGCTTGACCTGATCCTCCCGCTGATGTCATATGGACATATCCATAAGGACATGTTGATTAGTGATCCATTTTCATATCCAGATGCACCCTTTTCCATATTTCATGTTGTTTAAAGAAGTCATTGGCTTTTAAATTTGAAAAGTGTGCTCAAAGAAACTTGTTGCAATCTCTCGCGTTTGCACTTAAGGAATTCACCTAATCACTCGAAGCAATTAATAGGCCCTAAATTGAAGAATTTACTAAGTTAAAAAGGTAATTTTCTCTCGTATTATTCACATTATTGCATTTGAAAGCTAGAATCTGCATAGAGAGCTCCAAAGATTGCAAGTGGCTACAATGAGGTTGTGACGAAGAACGGAACTACACAAAGGGTTGTTTGCTAACTGCATTTTTTGTCTACTTCCGTACATCCAAGTTAAGGCCTTTGTAAATAGTTACGTATGCAAAAAAACCTTTTCTTGTCATTTTCACGGTGATATTGCATATTTTTTACACAGGTAAAAGGTTAAAATGTTAAAATTAGATGAAGCAGGGTTAATTTGTTTTACATATGTATTATCCTGGGAATACTCTATTTATCCACTAATTGAAATTAGAAGAGTATTAACATAATCGCATAACCTGAACCATACTTTAAGACATGAATATTCTAAATTCACAGGTCAGGATGCAACCCCGCATAGATAAACGTGATGCAGAGTTCAAGGATGATATGTTTCCTAGGATCAAAAGTGTGTGCAGTAAGTATGGATTTGCTGAGGATACACACTGTGGCCATATGGATCTAGATGCTTTCAAAATGAGGATTCAGATTAGAGAGGACAATCCTATTCTGAAGAATATCGTTGCCACAAGGATGTTCTACGCAACAAGATTTCCATATGTTGTCGAGGCCCTAGAATTGGTAGTTGAGTGTGCAAAGCATTATAACGTGGTCACTCGAAGGATTGAACACCAAGGAAGGGTATATGCCAACCTCTCGATTAATGGCATTATGGAAGCCTTCAATTTACCCACACCTAGGAGCATATATGTGCCAGATTTGAAGGCACTTGCTGCAGAGTTTGAAGGAAATCAAACAAATTGTCATAAGGTTATCTTCTCGAGATGGAGAGACCCAAAAAATAAAGCTAAAGCTATAGCAAAAATGCCCCAACATCTATACAATTATGACTTCTTCCCTGAAATCCAACAAATGATAGTGCTCCTCAGCCAGATGGACAGGGAAGCTAATTCAGGAAAATTCAAACCATGGATGTATGGATTATTCGCATGGTGATAGAGAAACAATAGCTTGCGTAGTGGGCCAAAATCATTAGTGATGCCTTGTACGGGTAACTAATCCAATGGAGGAAGAAGTAGGACAGGATATTTCATATGACTTCATATTTGGTTTATGCATGTGTAAGCAAGTCAACCTTCAATGGATTGTAGACTATAAGCAGACTAGGCCAGTTGCCTCATGAGAAGACTTCCTGGGAACATTATCCCCAAATGGAGAGAAGTCAATCCATCCAGCACTAAAAGGTTGTGAACAATTGCTTCTTAATGCCTTTTGATTTTAAATCATTGTTTACATTAGATAATGTCAAGCCCAAACTCAAGGCTAGGGTCGTATCCACAATAAAAAGAGATTCTACAATAGGGAAAAGAATAACACAATTGGTTGTTCCCCTTGTGGATAAGAGAAAAGGAGAAATAAGTGCAAAAGAATTCCAAGTCACTACAATTGAATTAGGACATTTGATAGCTAATCAAGACATTGAGGAGCTCAAGGAGACCATTGAAGCCCTAGCAGCCAAGATGAAGAGGCTGAAGGACAAAAATAAGTAGTTGAAGGAGCAAAATGCTCAACTTCAGACTTTCATCAAAGGATTAGTTAAGCCTACAAGGTTAACATCTGCAATGCAAACAACATAGAAACCTATTGCCTTGGCCTTGGTGAGCCAAGAGGAAATAACATGTCTAGATGCCCAAAAGAATCAAGCCCAAGTCATGAACAATTGGTTCACACAATTCATGGAGGAAGGGGAAAAGGTAACAAAGACATCCTTGTCCAATTGGGACACTTTGGTTAGGTTGAAAGGAGCAGAGTCCTTGAAAAGTGCATCTGGATAGAGGCTTAGCCAAAGTGATTATGCCTTGGACAGGCTAAGGGAGGTAAAGAAGATGGAAGATCAAGATCTCTTGAAGAATAAAATTTTGACCACCCAAACCTTACCTAAGGTAGGTACGTAGATCCAAGAATTACAATTTGAAGTAGATGTTTTGAAAACATGCCTATCTAAGATAGGAGATATCAGTATAAAGGTCCATGACCTATTGCCTGATGAGATGAAGATTTTCAAGGAATTGCTTGGTAATCCAATGGCAGAAACAGGAAAGCCCGGTGAACAAGGATCTGTGTAGACATTCATGAATAGATTTAAGCCAGCACTACAAGATCCTGTACTTCATTTTCCAGAGGATACTATGGATGAAATAGCAAAGATAAGGGTTAAAGTAAGGACATATAGCGAAAGGATGGATAATAGAGTGGCTAAGGTAACATCCCTTGATGAACAATTGAAGGCATTGGAATAAGCAAGAGTAAAGGGTCAAGTAGGAGATAAATCCCAAATAGACATCATGGTGCTTATATATGACTTATACAAGAAGTTGGATATAGGGGTGGTCATCACAGAGGGATCAGATGTATCCAAATCTAGAATATTTCAAAAAGAGATGCTGCTACGAATATCCTAAGGAATATTCCCTCCAAATTGTTTTCTTGTTACCAGTTGCCAACTGGCAACATGTGCTACTCTTTTGGATTGTTGACTTAGTCAAGGACATCTAGACCGTTGGTTATTTTTAGATAGATCTTAACCATTGGATTATTGTAACTAATCTTATCCTTGTTCTATAAAAGGATATTGATCCTCATTTGTAAAGGGAGATTGAATTGTTGGACTTGTAAGCACCAAGCTTGTGAATGCTGCAACTGTTGGTGACTTCTCAAGATTCTTTCTCAGGATCATATGTATATGTACATATTCTTAAGCATACTAAATGAAGATGAAGCTGTAGACTATTTCCTGATAGTAAACTTTACATAGTCTTCTGTTGATTTTAATTTGTAATGGTGAATTGTTGCGTCCTCTTGGAGTTCCTTCATTTTAATTGCAGATTATGATTAATTTCCTTTTAAGATTTGTACTAATCATACGTAGCTATGGAATATCTTGGTTAAGTATGATCTAGTTTACTTCATTTTCATGATTGTATCAAAGTGTGTATGTGGATCATTGATCAAAACTTAAAAGTTTTAGGATTCCCTTACCTAATCCTTATCTTTTAACTTTTCATTTCATGTTAGTCATAAGTAACTGCAAATAATGATGAACTTTAAGCATAAATAGTAAATATATGCTCAATTGATACAAATTATCATATATTTCGAGCATATAATGATGGTAATTGTAAATCATGGTGAATATTATACAAATAATAGCAAACAATAGTGAAATACACGCTTATAGGCACATTCTTAAGAGGATTTGAGGTGCAGAAGCAAAGATCAACTCAAATTGGAAATAGTTCCAGAAGAACTAATCAAATTTAGAAATATCTTTATGATTAGTCTAAATAAGAGAGAAAGTTAAGTGGATTACTTGAAGTTAGGAATAAATTTATGCATATTTGTATAAATCCTGACTTACTGTTACAAGATTCACATAATTGATGAGAATATATGCAGATCAAGTGAAGCAGGTTACTCATTAGTGAATATTGAGCAAATTTGATAGAGAATACAAAGTATGTAAGGCCCCTGAATGATTAACAACAATACACATCAAACCTGAGTGATTGTCAGAAGGTTGTGACCTGACCAATGGAAACTTGGAATCATAAGTTCATCCTAAATTTATCATATTCTTCAAGATAAGTAAAGGTTTGTATGTTAAACTTTTATTTCTTGTTGTTCGACTAACATTCACATCAACAAGACACATGAGATGGGTAGAGTTCATGCAGAGTTATAGATTTGTATTGAAGCACCGGAGTGGAAAGTCAAACAGAGTTGTAGAGGCATTGAGTAGAAGAAGGAGCTTGTTGATAGAGATCAGGGTAGAAGTACTAGGTTTTGAAGAACTTAAGCATATGTATAAGGATTATCTTTATTTTGCAGAAGCATGGAAAGCATGTAGAGAACCTGTTGTGACAGATAGAAGCAAGTGGTTGGATTATTTCATTCAAGAGGATATGTTGTTGAAAGGGAATTAGTTGTGTATTCTTAGGAGTTCAATGAGAGAATTTGATCAAGGAGAAGCATAGTGGAGGATTAGCAGGACATTTTGATATTGATAAGACAGTAGCTTTGGTGAATGAATATTATTTTTACCCTCAGATATATAATGATGTAAGGAAATTTGTTTAGAGTTGCAGAGTTTGTCAAGTTGCAAAAGAGAGTAGTCAGAATACTAGATTGTACAAACCTTTGATAGTACCAAAGAGACCTTGGGAAAATATAAGCATGGATTTCATATTAGGTTTACCAAGAACACAAAGGGGACATGATTATATATTTGTATTAGTGGATAGATTTTCAAAGATGGCGCATTTCATTCCTTGTAAGAAGACAAATGATGTTGTACATGTTGCTGACCTATTTTTTAGAGAGATTGTGAGGCTGCATGGATTACCAAAGAGTATAGTTTCAAATAGGGATACAAGATTCATAGGATATTTTTGGAGGACATTGTGGAAGAAGATGAAGACAAACCTAAAGTTTAGTTCAACATTTCACCACAGACAAATGGACAAACAAAAGTGGTAAATAGGAGTTTGGGTAACTTGTTGAGGTGTTTAGTAGGAGATAAGGCAAGCAATTGGGATATAATTCTATCGCAAGCAAAATTTGCATACAATAACTCAGTGAGTAGAAGCACAAGTTGTGACTGGAGTACAACCTAGAGGAGTTGCAGAGTTGAGAGACATCAGTATGGATAACAAAAGGAGTGAAGAGGTAGAAGAATTTGCAAGATACATGGAAATAATAAATACTCAGGTCTGGAAGCATTTGGAAGAGATGAGCAATAAGTATAAAGGACAAGTAGATGAGAAGAGGGGACATAAAGAATTTTTTGTTGGAGATGAAGTCATGGTATATCTTAGGAAGGAAAGATTTCCAGTGGGGACATACAACAAGATGAAGATGAGAAAGTTTGGACCATGTAGGACTCTTAGGAAGTTTGATTCAGGAAACACATATGAAGTAGAGTTGCCGAAGACATTTGGCATATCACCCATATTCAATATTGCAGATCTATATCAGTATCATAAGGGAGAATCAAGTGATAGTAGTGAGGTTGGTTTGAAGGATCGGTTACCACAACAATAACTAGAGCAGATAGAGTAGATTTTGGACAACAGAATTGGGTGCAATACTAGAGGCAAGTAGTACAAGGAGTACCTGGTTAAGTGGAAAGGAAGACCAAAGGAAGATTCATCATGGATTTCTCAAGCTGAGGTAGACTGCATTGGTTTTCCTCTAGCCCCAACAAAGTGAGGGACTCATTTTTCTAAACAACCCTGGGTGTCTAATACAGGAGTATCCCAGGTTGAAAGGCAATCTTGCATCAACCAAAAACATTTGATTTCGTTTCTTTCCTTGCATTTTAGTCAGTTGCAGCTTCAGCATTTTGCGCCGCATTTTACTACATCATCATTTCATAGCTCACAAAGAAGGATTTAGATTCTACACTAAGTCATCTACATCATATCCAGATTTTAGGAGATTTGGAATTGTCTGTAGAGAGTTATCGCTATTATAACATCAACGTAATTCACAAAACAAAGCATTTAGCATTCAGTATGAGCATACAAGGTTTGCAGAGCATTCCTATGACTTGCAGAGCCAAATGGAACATGATACAAGGCAGTAAAGGACCAAATAGATCTTCATTGAGAACTGCAACATGTTTCATCCATTTGTGGAGCATTACCACATGTTGTAGGCCGACCTACACGTTTCATCATGCATTGGACTTTTAACACTATTGATGCTGATGCAGAGCATTCTTGGAGCTAGAAGATGATATATAAGCATTCATTAGATGTATTAGGAGCATATTGAACATGATAGAAAGTTCTTAGTCTTTAGTTGTGGATTTGCAGAAGGCACCTCAAAGTTATATCATTCATGTAATTTGTATTCTGCTAGAGGATAGGCCTGTGAGCCCATAACAGTCCGCATGTTGCCGGCATATGAGTATTGTAACTATCTAAGATATTGAATATGTAAATCTTTCATTGCATTCTATTCTTGTGTTGTTTCTGTTGTGTTTATGCAGGCTGCATGGTTGGACAATCCATTCTATGGACCCTCCATCCGTGACTGCACCACCCTAGAAATGAGATTGTAGGTCGTGTATGGTCTCCTCTCATACCTTTGTGTGATCTTAAGAATAAAAATTATTAGTGCCTCCTCATGGGCCCTATATTCTACGCCTAGACAAGCCATTAATGGTGGGCTTACAAGTGTATACACACCCATTTCACTAATATAGGTTGTTGGCATGTTTGATTGTTTGAAATTGTGCTAGACTCATGCATGTATTCTAAACTAAGACAAAAAAACAAGCCTTTCCAAAGAATACCCTTGTCATTTTGAATCACCATAGACCACATCAAAAGAAAAAAAAAAATGCAAGTTTGAAGCTAGGGATCCTAGCTTAAAATCAAATTGAATCAAACCTTTGTGATTCCAACATTACCAAATCATCATACAAGACTTAAGAAAAACCACCCTTGAACCCTTAGCCTAGCATCAAAAACCTTGTATCCATAAGAACCTTTGATCTTGAACCAAAACCTAAACCCCCATACCCTTGAAAAACCCTAAGACACCTAATCCTACCATCCTACACCACCTTCCAAGTTTGAAATCACCTTACCCTTGGGAGATCCCAAACTAAAAAGCCATTATCCCAAAGTGCCCTTGGACTTTTTAAAATAATCATCCTTGAATCCTTAAATCAAATTCTACCTATTCGAAATTTATCCTTGGGACCTTAATCATCCTTAGGTTCCAAAAAATCAATCATCCTTGGAGCCTTAATCATCTCTAGGTTCCAAAAATCTAATCATTCTTGAGGCCTTAATCATCCTTAGGTTCCCAAATCTAATCATCGAAGGTCATCTTAAGGATTCAAAAATTGATTGTTCAATAGTCCAAGTCCCTCCACACTATAACCATCCAAATTTAAATCCCATTCTCCTAAACTTGTCCTTGGAACCTCAAGTCATTCTTAGGTTCCAATAAAATGTCAAATATCCAAAAATACATCAACCAAATCTAAAACCTTGAGTTTAAATCCTTTAGTCATCCTTTGGGAATTACTATCCCAATCCAACCAAATTAATCCAAATCAATCCCAAATCATCCAAAAGTCATCCATGCTTCATCCTTCCTAGCTTCATCTAGATCCATCTAATCACCTCATCAATTTTGAATCCGAAAGGGCTTCCCCTTTTGGAATCTCAATCCAAAAAAAATCATCTAAAGACCATTCTTAGCCACTTAATCCAAAAATCTACATCCCCTTTCAAAAGCTATCCAAAATGTCTCCCATCACTAGACAAGTGACTAAGATGGACTTTTGTGAAGAAAATCCCTTTCAATTGAACCTATTTTAGCCCGCCTTCCTTATACAAGGGAGTTATCCCATCCCTATAATAATGGCAGTGATAGTAATGCTCATGATCAAAGTGAGTATGCTTTTGATTACCACAATCTCTTTGGTCCCAAACAAGGATGAGATCTTTTGGGAAGATACATAGAGATAAACAAAGATCAAATCCTTCAACAAGTAATTAAATCTAGGGCCAAGTTATCCCCCGGTTACAATCTCTTTACACTTAACATGACATAGTGTACTCGAGAACCTTTAACCTTGGCCATGACCATGACATAAACCCAACCACTAATCAAGGAACTCACAATCATAACCATGACCATGCCAACCTCTACCTTGACCAAAATTCTAAACCTTAAATCCTCATAAAAGGAAAATACTCCGATGAAGACCCATCCTATCTGTTGGATCTTGAAACCACGGGTCCACAATCCTAGAGGATATTTTCACCTTCAAGGCTAGGGGGTGTCATCAAGAAGGTAAAATAGGGACTCATCAATAGATTGAGGATGGTTAAAGGCCAATTGATGAGAGTGGGTAATCTCTCCTACAATTTGAGATTAGTTATACTCGGGAGGGTATTCCCAGAGGTACCCCTTAACAAGGTTTTAAAACAATTAAAATGAGCATGACTAAAACAATGGAAGCTATACCTAGTATGCACTTGACCCCTATATTTGTCACTAGGTCAAGATAAATTAGTTGTGTATAAAACCTGTAACTAATTTTAAACTGACACCTTGCATATGCATCTATACATGACAACAATATTATAATTCCCACGATTGAATCCATTTAATATTATACACAATATCAAGGTGTGGGTATGCAAGAACATAATTATCTAATGATATGAACACTAAAAGTCACTTATGATTGTTCCCTAGTTTGCAATAACGAATTATGAATAGCATGTGAAATCCTAATCTAATCCTAGAACTAGCATGACATAAGATTATAAAATGGAAGGTATTTGATCCTTTACCAATCAGATCGGTGCCTACTCCATTGGGTAACAGAGTTACAAAATGTAAGGCAGAAGAAGATACATTTGCAAAACATCAACATAATCATATATGCAATCACATGCAAATCATAAATAACATTACATACAATGGACATAGTTAATAATCCAAAACAAAACTGCACTAACCCATGTAAATTGAAGAAAAGACCATTACAAAAGTTTTGTAATGCATTAGATGTCATCACTCATACATCAAATCCTCATTAAAACCATACCAACAAATGTGGCAAAAGAAAATTCACAGTTATGACTATACATTTCCTTAAACCATTACAAACTACCTTGTAGACATACCATTACATGCAAATGCACCTTGAAAACCTTTCCTCTGATTTACAAGATGTATTCTTTCCTTTTGCAAACCAAACCAGCAATATTTGATGCCCTGGATCTACTTGAAGCACCTGTAGGTCCAAAACTAGCTGAATGATCAACCCTTTGAATGATAAAAAGATCTATATTTATAGCTCCTTAATTTTCAAACCTTAAGTCATTTTCATGGGAATTTGAGGCACTACTACATCTCCAAAGCATTGAATGTGCACCGACTAAATCTTGTGAAATCCACTTTGATCCATATGCAAGTCGAGCAAGGATGCTTGAAAAACATTTTCCCGCTCAAAACAAGTAGTTGCAGGAGTTAAAATGGTCATTAAAGGTGTTTTAGGAAGTTGTTGGCGTGTTCAGCGATGTTTTGAATTTTTTTGCAAAAATTAGAGGCACTATAGGATATGGGAGAAAAGAGGTCCTTCAGGAGGTCCAAATCCCGCAAAAAATAAGCAACATCCTATAGTGGGTGAAATCTGTTAGGAAAAAGGTGTGTTGTACACCTTGCATAAAAACAAATTATTTAAATTATGTAAAATAAATATTTATTTTTGGTGCATCTTTATTGATGTGTTTAACCACATTAGATATTTATTTGGTGCCACTTGTAAAAGTTGTATGTAACGTTGGGTTAGTTATTTTATGTGTGTGGGACACATAGAATAATTAATTATTTATTTGGGAAATTATTTAATATTGGAGAATAAAGGGAAAACTTAGATGCAAATATTAAATGAGGGGCCAATGGTTTTGTGAGCTCATAGTTTTGAGTCACATGGTTTTACCCAATACCACAAGTTATATTTGTGTGAGCTTGAGTCTATAAAAGCAAGCACATGGTTAGTGGTTTGGGTTGGCTGGTTGGTTGTTTGGCTGTAGGTTGTCGTTGTATTGGGTTTCTCTTATAAGTGCATATGTGAAGCATTGCATGGGATGTGTGGTTACATGCTTGGACACATGGAGGATGCATTGGAGGAGCTTGATGTTTCGAGAGTATTCATGGATACTTTGTAAGTGTATTGTAATGTTTCATTGTTGAATAACACATTGAGTGTGGATGCTTTTGGAGGCTAGATTTTTCCCTCATGAGGTTTTTCCCAGGATATATCTTGTGTCACCTTGTGGTATGTATTGCCTATTCTTTTGTATGGTGGATTCTAGTTTATCATGGCTATATTTTGTTGCATTTGTATCTCTCATTGGTTTATGTGGAAATGTTCTATATTGTTGTATTTTTCCTTTCAAAATCCCATAGAAAAACTAGATAGAATAGGATGTTTAGTAGTAGGGAAAAGTCCCACGGAAAAACTAGGCAGAATAGGATGTGCAATAGAAAAGTAAAGTTCTACATCCTATAGCATGGTGAAATCCTACAAAATGCAAAAAACACCAAAAAAAATACAAGGGAACCACCCAACTTATGCACCTTTAGAATGTCGAATGCATGGGGAATAATATGGATATGACCAAAAACACACCCAAGGTAAAATGGGCACAAAGGGGAAAAGGATGCAAGACATGACATGCAACATCCTGTAGCAGGGTGAAATCCTGCAAAACATAGAAAATGCCAAGAAAGTAGTGATAACTTTAAGGAACCCCCTAAAAAAATCTATAAAGTCCTAGAAAATCCTAGCCAAAGACAGTAATTTTTGTGGCGAATGTATGTCTATTTTTAGAAAAAAAAATTCAGTGGCAATTTTTTTCAAATTTGTCCACATTGGTGATTTTATCTACCAAATTATAGATAGATTTGAAGAAAAAAATTTCGTTGGCGAATTATAGTTGTACTAAAAAAAAAGTTAGGTGGCAAATTATATAAATATTCAAAAATATAAAATTAATTATTTGGCAAATGTGCTGGCAGGTTTTGAAAAATCATAATGTGGCCGGTGAAAATATCAAATGCTAAATGATAATGATTAAGTTACTTGGTGAATTATAGATTTAAAAAGATTTACATTTACATCATCAGATGATCGCAGATCAACGACATAAGTTCTATTCCGAGATGAAGCTTTGACACACCCAAATTTGTGCATAAAGTCTTTGAAATAGAGACAAGTGTTAACAAGTGAACTATTCAAAATAACAAAAAATAATGATAATAAAATAAAAAATTAAAAGGATGGCTACAATTACAATTTACATCGGTGTACTTATAATATTATGATAAATTTCAATTGTCAGATGATCAGAGATCAACGACTTAAGTTATATTCCAAGCCGAAGTTCTGACACACCAAAATTTGTACATAAAGTCTCCGAAATAGAGATGAGTGTCAATGAGTGAACGATTCATATTAACTTTATTTTTTACATATATTTTAAATTATGATACTTCCAGGATTACCTGATGGCAATAATCATAAATAATAAAAGCTCTAGAATTATGTTATTAACAAAAAATAATAGACAATAAAATAAAATTTAAAAGGATGACAATAATTACAGTTTATATTGATAACCCATATTATAATATTATATTAAAGAAAAGAGTTTACAAAGGATTTTTTAGATAGCCCTAAGCCAAAAATACCCTAACACGAACCTTGGATAAAGGCATATGCAGAAAAGAGAAAATTCAAAAGATGGATTTTTTTTTAAAACTCAAAAAAAGTTATTAATGGGCACCATTGATGTGTCCCCTAACAACTACTAACTAAAGAATAAATTTGTAGCATAAACAAAAAACCTTGCCCTTATTAATAAATAGACAGATAAATCATTATGTATAATAAGGGCCCTATCAAAGGATTTCAAAGAGCCTCTAAAAAGTGCCCTCCTTGCCTCCTTAAGAATGCAATTAGCTGCAGTTGAGCACTCTAACACATGTAAAGGGAAAATTCTAGCCTTATCCCATGGTCTTTCATCACAACCATAACCATTTAAAGCTAAATCAAGCTTATCCCCAAGGATAAGCAATTCCTAAATCATTGCCTTCCCAATCATCTTCACCAAACCTGGGTAATTGAGTAGGTCCATTAAATTTGATAGAAATGCAAAGGCAATGTCATTGAATAGATTTTTTAAAGGATTTTCTAAAATAATATCATGACCAATAATTTCTCGGACAACATCGTCAACCACGGGAGAGTCAATTAGAAACACCTTCCCTAGTTTTTGTTGCTCAAATCTAGCCAAATTAGCCATTTCCCACTTGTAAGGCAAGAGAGAAACATGACGAGAGATCAACTAACTCATCTTGATTGTCAGAAATGAAAAAAGAAACGACCAAAACAGAAGGAAGATGCTAATAAATTTATAGAAGTGTCTACTACCTAGACTTGTTCTGAAACTATAGAAAATCATTATCTTCGTAAATTATGCTATATTTATTGTTTGAGAATCTACAACTTCCATCTGGAAACATTTATTGCATTTGCAATGAAATAGAAGATCAAATGGTGGGTGAATCCTAATCTTGATTGGGATCAACTAGTAATAATGTCGCACACTTGATAGGGCAGACTGCAGTACCTTAATATTTAATTAGTTATCTTCTACAATCAAATCCATTGTGTCAAATAGTGAAACTTTGTAATCCAAGTGACAAACCACCTAGATTGGCCAATGCACATTCAGTATCTTAATGATTACATTATAGGTGACAGTGGAGTTAATTAAATGTAGTTGCTTGGCATTAGCCATTTTCTCTGTACTACATGTACAAATCTTTATTACTATTTATTGTTTCAACCTTGGGCGAATCAGTTGTACACGTGTTTCCCAAATATACATTTACTCAGCACTTCACACTTGTCTTGGAAACATTAGAAAAATGATGAAGTTAGGTTAAAAGGTTAACTTGTTGAAGTGCAAATTTGAAATTTGACTAAGACTGGCAACTTGCATTATTGAGCATCAAATAGTAGAAGACTCAAGAAACTATAAAAGTTAAAAGTAATGGCATTCATTACGACAATTATGCGAAGAAAGTAAGTTACCAAGCAAAATTTATATTTGTAATAGAAAATTCAATATAAAAATTGAGTTTAACTACTTTTTTTGTGTTCATTCGTGCTTCTAGATTTAACTGTGTGATACTAATTATTTTTGGCATCATCCACTTTTTTCATTTTCTCTTATCATTCTAAGATTTGGCTCTCTACCCTTTTCAAATTAAGAATTTATACAAATATTAAAAATAGAGCTCAAAGATGTATCACAGTATGATCTAGACAATTTTATTTGTGTATCTATGTAGGATGTTATTGCTTTGTAGTTCTCAGATTGAAGAAATACAAGTCTTCATCAAGTCAAATGTATCATGTCAAGAATTGAGACTTTTCACATTTGCAAATGACACATACTACTATGGATGGTGGGTTGAATTTCCTAGAGATACATGTATGTATAAGAAACTAGAAATTCAAATAGACGCATGAAATTGGTACTGTGATGCAATTGATAGTGACTTGGAGAAAATTAATTTAATTCTCCTTTATTGGCCTTATTATTACCCACACCTAATGGTTTATTGTACATATAATCCAAAGTTCTATGGAAAATCATTTACTGACATTGTGGATGACTATATAATTGAATTTGTAATTCAAATGTTACCTTTTAATAGGATGGTTATGGAATATAGTAAAATATTCATTCAACATTGTCAAAAAGAGGACCCAAAAAGATTTTGGAGGACAAAATCAAGGTCTAAGGATAAAAGTTTTTTATGTAACTGGATAGTAGAGCATGATGTTAATTGAATGTATTGGTCTTTTCTCCATGTTGTTTGGTTAGATGTTTATGTAATTCAGATTCCCCAAGATTTTTTACGGTGATGTTAATAAAAATAGAGAAGCAATTATGGTTTGACATGAGTTCAATGAAAATATATACAAATGGTTCAATAACAATATCTATTATGTGATTATGTATAATGTTATGTTCTCTCAACTGTGTCACAAGGCCATTTCATCTGTAAACTTTTTATGTTAATATAATTAAATATATTGTTCGTCTATGATGTAACTTGTTGCAGTGGAAACTTTTGAACATTCGGGCCCACTAATTCCAACTTGGTATAATTTGACCAATAGTGCAATCTTTATAACCTATCACACCTGCCATCCCAAAATGTTGCAGGATGTCACCATGTGGCACTCATGACCTCATATTAACAATTTAACCCTTGTTCACTTAATCCTTTGGAAAAGATATAGGGACCCACAATGTATGCCAACTCATATACTTTGGCCAATGGTGCAACATTTTAAAGTTGTCAAATTCACAATGTTTAAATGTTACAAGATTGTGCCATGTCAAACTCTCTGGCTAGGACATCAATAGCTCTAACAAGAACTTTTGAAAATTGGGGCATGCTAATACCAACTTGGCATAATTTGACCAATAGTGTAATGTTTAGAACCTGTCAGGCCTGCCATCCCAAAATGTTGTGGGATGTGCCATGTGGCACTCAGGACCTCATATCCCAAGTGTAATGCCCACCCTAGTTTGTGTCTTTTATGGCTTTTGATTCATGTGTTATATGTTGTTCTGAATGTTTATTAGTGTATTATGTGATTATTATGCTTTGATGCATTGCACCGAACTTGCCGATGAGGTCTATGGTGCCATTGATGGGTTCTGAGGGTGTATTCTGCACGACCATTGAGGTGTTTCTGATGGGGTTGTGCTTTGTTATTTGGTTTCCAACTATGCATTATAGGATGCATACGTTGTGATTGTGCATGTTAGACTATTCTAGTGCTTCAGCTTCACTGTTTTCACTATACTTGTTATAATTGTGATTGTTGTATTATTCTCGCATTGTGAAATGTTTCCATTTATACATCATGTTCCTAGATCATGCTAGTCGTAGATGATTATAGTGGATGTGATTATTTCATATCATGTGTGATTATACCACGTTGGAGTGGATTATGTTGCTTTAACTATTATATGTGGAGCAAGTACGCCTGATGGTTGACTTGAGTGTGCAGGTAATTACAGGTGTTAAGTAATGTGGGAAATGTGGAGAAGGTTGACATGGGATGCTAAGCCATCTCACCCTTATCCTTGTTTTGTGGAAACCTGTTATGTGTGTTTGGAATCATTTGCATGTGTTTCCTTAGTATTCTTGCACTTTATTTTAAAATGGTTTGAAAAACATGTTTTCTGTGTTTTTGGATTAAATTAATGATTTTAATTTGGAAATTGCTATTTTTTCTTCAGTGAAAATGTTTGTTGCGTCATTATATGCCTGTGGAACAAATTTGAGTGATTTCGGTTTAATTCTGAAATTTAATATTTTTCCGTAAAAAGGTAGAAATTGCATTAAATGAGAAAATTGAATGCCTAGTATGGCATGTTTGTACTTTTCGGAATGAGACTGAGTTAAATGACAATAATCTATTTGGAATAGTTGAGTTTGTTTGACTAACTATTTCCTTGTTATTCTTAGTGAATTATTTGGGTGTTTTCAAGGAAAATTGAAATATTAATGCAATTTGATTAAATGCTTATGTGATTTCAAATGAAATATTGTAATTATTTATTGTTTGGAATTAATGAATTAAATGATTTAATTGTGCAAAGGCTATAATTTTGATTTGATTTATTAAATCACTTAAGAGGAATATTTTATTATGAAAAAAATGAATAGTGTCTTTGGAGGCATAAAAGAAAAAAAAGACATGTATTTTAAATTCTTCTTTTTCTCTCCAAAATTGGCTCTCTCCTTTATTTGAAACCCTCTTGCTTGAAAAATGGATTTTCTCCATGGAATGGAAGGATTTAGATTTGCTTGTTTGAAGTGAGAATTGAAATTGCTTGTGGAAGAGGATTGAAGTTGATTTGTGCTTGGTTGGGAGTGATCAAAGATTGTTTTCTTCAAAACCTTTCTTCTTGGAGTGCTTGGAAAGAGGTATGAATTCATAACTCTCTTCCTTGTTTAGTTTTGTTTGTTCTATCCATTGCCATACCATCTTAAATGGATTGCTATGGTATTCATGCATAGAAAAGAAAGTTTAAAATTAATTTCTAAATTTTATTTGCATTTCTGTTGTGTTCTTCATTTGGAAAGAGCTGAAACAAAGAAAGTCATGGAAAATTTTATTTAGAAATGACCACCTTTTTTATTTCATATTTGAGGTGTTTTTCATATAATTAACAATGGGTAGTTGTCAAATTTTCAATTGAGTTCAAAACATGAAAGTTAAAAAATTGTTGTGATCTTCATTTGGGGAAAACAAGTTGAAACAAAGAAAGTCATGGCAAATTTTATTTGGAAATGCCCACCTTGTTTTTATTTCATAATTGGGGTGTTGTTCATGTAGTTGTCAAATTTTCATTTGAATTTGAAACATGAAAGTTAGAAAATTGCCCAAGGTAGCCAAGCTTTCAACAATGGAGAATTTAGGTTTTTTATGGTTTTTCCATACAAATAGAAAAAAATGAAATTTCAATTTTAAACCATTTCTTTTATTAATTTTAATGTGGGATAAGTTCCCTCCCATGGGAAATGATGCTTTGCATCTTTTTAGAAAATGTTGTATTTTTGTCAAATTTGGATTTTGTTACCTTGTAAACTGTGCCAAGCCCAATTAGTAAAATTGGAGCTTTGGGTGTTTAGGAAGAGGTCTAGGGGTAGGGAAAGGAGTGGCTTTCATCATGCACCATGGCCCAAAGATGTTGTTGGAATTAAGTGAACGGAAGTTTTAATCAAGAACAACATTTAAACATATTGGGTAATAAAAATTAATAATAAGATCATCTACACCAAACTGTATGTCCTGGTGAAGTGTCTGACTTGCTTGGGTTTGGGTGTAAAGAGCAATCTTTGGTGTAGTGTCTGGTTTCTATGAGGAGGTTATGCCCTCATGTTCTACCGCGAGGTGAGTATTGCCCTCGTTTGACACTCCTTGTCCTAACTACCTAGGTCTCTATTCCTTCTTCCACCATTGGAGTTTGACTCAATGTGTGATGTTTACCATGTGATTGCATGTGCATTATGATGTCTAATTCATGCTTATATGTGTCTATGATGGACTATGATTTATGCCTCATTTGGCATGCATTGAAGGTGTGATTATTTCCCTTATGCTTGAATATTGTGATGTCATTCTATTATGCTTTGGCAAGTGTGCCATATGTTACTTGAATGTAATTGGATGGTAGTTGTACCATGTGTTGTTTATATGCATTGTATTGGCACTTGTGCCATGTGTGTTGTGTGCATTGATTGTCATGTATGCCATATGTTGCTTGTATACCCTGGATGTGTGATCTATGCTCTTAGCAGGTTTGCCATGATCACCTTCTACGTAGCTCGGGGGTTGCCTAGAGTTGCGTCGACAACTATTGCGCTTGACGATGGCAATATGGTTGGGAGGCGAGCAACATTTCCCCATTGGTCCTTCATGATGATCTTCAGGTGTTGGATAGTTCCTTTATCTTCTTGTAGGTTGATTATGTCGTATTTTGTGTCTTGTTGCACCTTGGTGAGTGTGATGGTTTTTGGGTGGTTTATGCACTTGTATATTATCATTATTGATTATTGTAACCTTTGAAATGTAGGTCTTTTGATACCCTTGTAACAAGATGTAATTAATGCTTTGAGTTGATTTATGATGTTGGCTATGATTCATCTATGTTTAGGATGAAGCCCTTCGAATATTGTAATTATTGGATATTGTCTTTTATTTTTCCACGCCTCAGTTTGTGAGGACGTTGGCATGTTTTGATAGATTTTACATGATAGAATCTAGCTATGTTAGCATGTTTAGACTCAGTTATTCGATGTTGTATTTGATGTTTATGAATATGTTTGTGTTTGATCGTATTCCTCCCACATAGGTGGTGAGGATCCTATCTTTGATTTTGGCATGTGTTGACATTGGTGTCAAACATGTGTAGCCTTTTGTATCACTTTTGTCCTTTTTGGCATGTGGACATTTTTGGTTCAATACCTTAATGTTTTTGGTTAAAATGAATCCTCTTTGATGTTGATTAATGTTTTTAGGCCCCGTATGTGGTTTGGGTCATTTCCATGATGTTATATGCACTCTTGGATTATTCCCTCCTTTGCATTGGGAAGTGTGCCTTTGCACGAGTTCAACTAGTGACCATTCTAGTTGGTTGAGGAATCGTACCTCCTAGTTGGACCATCCCATGGGTGAGCGTCACCCTTGTGTTTGGGATGTCTTGTGTAGTCATGGAATGGATTGAGATAGATGTCACCCTCATCCTACTCCATTTGTTCGTGAGGGAGAAAGACCGTGGACGTGTATCCGATCCTCGACATGGAGTGAGCTCCACCTCTCGCTTGGTCATTGTGGTGAGTTGTCACATGATGGGGAAAGTCTTTCACTTGTGCCACATTGCATAGTGCAATGGTGATGTCACTTTTGGTGTTGTTGTCCGTGTTGCGACACCTTGTGTGTGCATGAGTGCAATGCGACATGTGAATGTTGCACTTACAAACGCAAAACATTTGTTGGTTCGGTGTTTGTTCAGCTAATGTCCTATGTGAAAGCTTGGGGCATTACACCAAGTGTGGGCTTTTCCTTTAAATGAAGAAGCCAGAAGCCTCACAACAATGTTGTCAGCAGTGATATGTGGACAGAGCATATGTTGGCAATATCTTGGATATGCTCAACAGGGGTGGTAGAATTTTCACCATTAAAAAAATGGGATTGCTTTCAGAGCAGAGGTGGGGATATCATCATACTAGGCTAGGTCAAGAGGGCTTCCTCCATTGAAGGCAACAAAGGGAATGTTCCTTGCCATATTGGTGATATTCAGATTAATTCTGGGTATACACAAGGTCCTTCTTGAATATTGGAATCTAACTGGGGGAGGCGTCTACTGGGCTCTTGAAGGAGATGGAACAACACTCCTATTTTCCCTCAAGGGAGACCTAGATAGTCTACTTATTCTCCTTGAATCAGTAAAGGATAGCTCAATGAATTGAAAGTTACCTGAAGAAGAAGCTCTGGTCTGCACTCCAGGCATGAAATGTTGGATTGATTTGGATACTAGACCAACAGAATCGCCAAGTGCTTATTGAATGCTTCCACAATAGAGAATGAACCAAGAACAGCACTGATTCTTCTTAGTTCAGCTCTTACTCAGAGCAGAGAGTCCCACTGGGCGTGCCAGAAACTGTTGTCACATTAAATTGCACCCTACTTGAAGCTTGTTCAAGCATTCCAATGACACAATGGCACTGATCTCAAGGTGTGGGACCTTGCAAATGAGACCAGACCTCTAGAGAAGGTTGGTTCCTTTTTCTAAACTTAAGGTTCAGAGTAATTGACTAAAGCTATGCTAATGATCACCAAGGAAAAGGGAGAGAAGGAGACTAAAATTAAAAGGGGGGTGATACAACAAGATTTAGTATGTTTAGTTGAAGCTAACATAACACAGTAATGATTTCAGAGGTTGAATAGACTAACATAGACTCATTTGTTCTCTATCAGAGACCAAAATAGACTATTGAAACCTATAAAGGGACCATTTTATCCATAAGATAAGTGAAAAGCATTCAAATAGACACAATGAAAAAGAAATGAGAGAGCAGAATCAATTACTTGTATTAATCATAGAGGCTAAATAGCCATTACAAAGATAGGAGGGCTAAATACAGATCGAGGAGACATATAATGATAGCTTTCCCCTCATAGTTGAACTAAAAATGAAGACAAAGAGGTCTAGAAGAGGACATAGTCGATCAGATTCATGTAGTTCTGGGAAATATCATGAGGTCAAGATCAAGCATGAAGCACTTCAGTCTAAATAAAGACTCAGCAACCAACCAACAAAAATACATCTCAAATACATGTATATATAGATTTTACAAATCACATTGTAGCAGTCATGGACATGGAAAGAGAAGTCAACAAGGAAAACTGTCACCCATACTGTAATAACTCATTTCTATATCCTTGGAGTGCGCCCACATGGCTCTGCCCATGAAATCCACTGAAATAGGGGATTTGCCCATGCCTTGAGTACAAAGATTTAATGCAATTGAGGCTAAGGTGGCATGGAGAGGCGAAAAATCTATTTTCTACAAGTAATCAGGCTATGAAGAAGCATTAATGGCAACTAGGAAAGTCATTGAGCAATCATGTCGTATCTAGAACAGTAGAAATGCGTCTGGAAGGCAAAAAGGTTGGGCCTTGACTTTTCAAGCTTCCTCTGATCGGTCTTCCACCGATTAGGCATTGGAAAGGTGAAGGAGGAAACCCTGGCCTTCAAAGTTCGAGAGAAGATAAATCATCATGCTTTGGGGGTCAGACCTTCACCATTACGCCATTCTTTGGAAAGAAGAAGAACTTGACCTCCGCCTCCGCAACACTTAGCTGATTTGAGAAATTGGTGAAGATCAAGCCCTTGGCCTTCCACTTGTCACTTTCGAGAAAGAAGAAGAGGGAAGAAGAACTCCCAATCCTTGCTTTCCGAAAGACTTAGCCATTTGAAGAAGGAATCGATAGAAGTCGAGCTTCGAGCCTTCTACTTTCTACCTTCCAAAAGTAAAGGAAGAGAAAAGACAAAACCCCTAAAGTTTGACGCCTGAAACACTTAGCTGATTTTTTGAATTTGCAGACCTAGACATGTGTCAACAGCACACATCAACGCACTTGCCTTATATTTTGCTTTTACTGCCACTGCACAATGTGCCAAGGAAAGAACTTGGGACACGTGGCAGCACTGTGTACCCACGTAAACACCTTTAAATCCGTCGAGCTTCAGCTACTAGGCCTTCTGCAAATACCATGTGTTTGCATGGCACAATTCCTCCTGGTGCCAGAGACAAAGCTTTCAAAAGTTGCGCTGGATCACCACGTGCCCCGCCTCACTGTTGGCGAAATCCGCAATTCATACTTCTTTTGTAATGGCTCTTTAGTCGTCGGGCTTCAGTGAAAGGAAGAATGCAGAAGAGCGAACTCCTGACCTCCAAAGACTAAAACACTTAGCCAATTCAAGGAACAAGGCAGAGTTCAAAGTTGACAAATATGGCATGATGAAGAGGGGAATCTCAAACTCTGAAACTTCAAAAACACCGAAAACACAAGGAAAACCTAGGAGTTTTGGGACTTAGTCAATTTGGGTAGTTTTTTCTTACATTCCAAAAGGTGAAAACACTAGGATTTCATGGATCCTTAGGCTATTTGGCCGGAAGGCAAAATAGGATAACACTAACAATTCCTATCAAGAGCAAAATAACAAGTTACTTTCCTCAAGAGCAAATTTTCATTATCTAATTACTACAAAAATATGAAAAGAACCTGGAATAGCTTGGCGCACGAGCTTTACACTACCCTCAAGAATCCTTTTTGTTTGGCAAAATCCTCGTCCTCTTGCAGCAACGGGGTCATCCTCTTGGAAGCAAGTGAGAAGATGGCAATTGAATGGTAATGATGTGAGCTTCTGAAAGCTTGGATTGAAAAGAGCTCGATTGTGAGCTTACGAGTGCTATGAGAGCACCGATTAAGCACTATGGCTATGGCATGTGAGCAATATGAGAGCATGATAATACTCTAATGAAGCTATTGAGAGCTTGAATGGAAAAATAATGGCAAACAAAAGGCACGTGCATCCTGCATGAGCACCTAAGATGTTAATGGAGAGCAAACTAAAAGCTATGAATGGTTGTAATTCTTCAATTTGCCTCCTATGGGGAAGCTTTGAATCTTTGAAAAACTAAAGAAAGAAACTAAGAGGATCAAAGGCCTATGAAGAAGCTTAAAAAGCTTGTGAAGAAGAGAAGAGCATTCTCCAACTTGAGAAATAATGGAGAGGTGAGGGTTATTTATAGTTTGGAAGGGCACACAAGAGGGGGAAATTGATTGAAGAATTAACTCCTTTGATTGAAGAGTTAACAAAAATTGATTGGGAAGTTAACTCCCTTAATTGGAGAGTTAACTAAATTGATCAATCAGAGGACTGGGTTGATTGGATAGTGAAATAAGCTTGATAGAATAGTTAACTCATTTGATTGATTAGTTAACTAAATTGATTGGCGAGTTAACTAATTTGATTGATTAGATAACTAAATTGATTGCATAGTTAGCTATTTGGATTGAAATTTGATTGAGTAGTTAATTTGAGTGATTAGTGGAGGAAATTATGGGAGTTAATTTCATGGATAATGGATAATTTTGAAAGTAAATAAAATATTAATTTTATTTGCTTGTGATGATAAAATGGAAATGAATTTAGGCCCAAATAGGAATTCACGTTCAAAAATAATGTTTTTCATATGAAACTTCCAAGAGCTCGTTCAGGCACATACAAACTCCTTTTTGGGTGCCATTTTTTTGAAATTGCATATGTTTTTGAGCTCTACGCAATGATTCTATTAGTTTTTATTGAAAACACATGAAAAGTGGGTTTCCCATGGAGATCCTAAAATAACATGGGGGATCTAGAAAGGAAGGGGTCTGGGAGGTCATTTTAAGGCCTCTTGAGGGTGGAGTGAGATGAAATAAACATGGGAAAGGTGAAATTAGCTCACTTAGATGAAAAATGTCTATTTAGGAAAGGTTGAGAATGTAGAAAAAGGATGGTCGACAAGGGTAGAAGTGAAGAAAGGATAGGAATGAGAAGAATCGATGGAGCAAGGAATTGATGTCGATATGTCACCAAGAGAAGCATTGTTGAGAGGGTGTTATTATTTATGCTTCAATGTCGGTGATTAGGATTATAAATCATCATAAGGTCCTCGTGAAAGATCATGCATGTTTTTAGTGCTTACAGGTACATAAGGCCAAAGTATATGAAATGGGGGGTATGTCTAATGACATGGTTTGAGGGGGTAACCCACTCTCCTTTACTTTGCAAGGTATAAAGTTCTTGCAATCTTAACCAAAAGTAACAAGTGTTCCCCAAAGGGAGAGTCTTTTGATTCTCTCCTAAATTTGTATACCCCGCTAGAACATAAGAGTTTAGGTTGTCCCCAAAGGTGATGAAATCCAAGGGTAGGCTTGCTAAAGGGAAAGAAAATCAAGTGATTTTGATTCTCAAGATCACCTTGCGAAGTGAAGGAGGAGCATACACAACTTGATATCTTGGGATTAACATAGCAAAAGAGAACAAGAAAATGTTTTTGATCTCCAAGATCACCTATTGGTGTGAGGATAGAGGATGTACACTTAAAATTCCTCACAAGAATGACAAACAATATTCATTCCCATTAAAGCATATAAAGTGTGCAACTATGCTAGTGATTAAAAAGATGGTTTTTGACAAACATTGCTAAATACAAAATGAATTAATACTTTCAAAAATAGTCTTGGACAAGTGATTTTCACTCAAATATGTTAGTAGTTTGATTAAAAAGAGTCTTGGACAAGCGATTTTGCTACAAGAAATGTGTTAGAATGAAAATTAAACCCCTACAAAAATTTAAAAAATAATGTTGTCACATAGAAAACAGAGGTTACCATGATATTCTTTATGATTTTATGATCAATTTCAAAAGAAATATGTGAAAATTGACTTATGTATACAAAATATATGCTTATTGTAAGATTAAGTATAAAGAGGGCTTTCAAATTGATACACCTAAAATTTGGGGTAAAATTGATAAAATTCACCTCATCCACAATGAAGTGCTCCAAGTCAGCTTTCCAATAGTGAAAAAATGCAAAACTATGATATCATGGAAAAAAGTTATGGTATTTTGAGAAAAAGTGTTATTTTAAGGCATTAGAGGGAGGGGGTCTAAGCTAGGCGGTTGGCGTTGATGGTTAGGAGTGATCACAAGGAAGAGTTAAGGTCATGACTAGGAAGATAATTATAAGATGGTTAAGGTAGTGATTAGGAGGCAATCACATACATAGCGAGGGAGTTAGCGGTTAGGCTGGTGGTTAAGGGCCAGTGTGGCTGCTAGTCATAGATGTGACTAGGGGTTAGAAGTCAAGGGGTTGGTGAACTAGTGGGAAGCCTCTAGTCACATACGTGATCATAGGCTAAGTATTAGATTCTAGAGTGGATATAAAGTGCTAGGCCCTAGTCACCAATGTGACCAAGGATAAAAATAACAATGAGAAAATTCAAATCATGACAAAAGGACTAGCGGCTAATGATCAAGCGAGAAACAAAGATCCGATGGTTAAAAAAAGACCTGACGGTTATTGAAACTGATCAACAGTTTTTAAAATGACTTAATGGTAAAACAAATGATGCAGACCATGCAGAGGTGTACGTTATGGTCTGTACAATATGGATTCATACAACCGTATGGTTAACCAAGGAGGAAAACAAAAAAAATTGCAGAAAAAATCTTATAGCAAAATATATCAAATTATATGTTGTTAATCTTTATTTCTTGAGCCTTCTGGATGCAACTGTGATATCCATTTTCCCCAAGAGGCTCCCAACAAAAGCTCACCCCAAATTTTATCTAAAAATGAGTACAGGTACAAGATCGAATTAACAAAATCTACAAACACAAAGGCTAGAGAGGGATAGGGTCCAACTAGGGGTGCCAAAAGTGTATACAAATAAGTGTGAATGAGCATAAAGGATTGAAACATTAAAATCAAAACCCTATTTAACACCTAAGTGCAACCTTGGTTTGAGTAAAACAAACTTGTAAAATGTGAACAAAAGAAAACAAAACTCTCTCACTCACACAAGATTCTTGATGTGCCAATGGTGGTTATGCTCCAAGATTGATGTTGATGAAAGATTGAATGTGCTTGTTCACACCAACAACATGACATTGCATTTTAGATTGTTGATTATTGAAAATGACTTTTGATGGGTCTATTTATAGATTTTTGGATGGGAAGATATATTAGAATAAATATAAGGTTTACATTTAGGTTAGTTTCTAGTTTATAAATAAAATGATAATTATTTTCTTGGGAAGTTATATTGCCATAGGTAGTTGGTTTTTACAGGAAAAACAAGGCTTTAAAAAGCCATTGCATTATATTGTAAAATCATTCAAAAAATATTAATAATATATGTTTTTCATTATATATATTTGCCCTACCATATTTTAATATGGTATCAGAGCGACTCCATGATCCTAATCAATGTATGAGGGACGTTTATATATGATATCCACTGGTGCATAAGATGAGGTCATGGCCCAGTTTGAAGATATGTAGATTTTCATAAATTTAGGTTGTATATTTGTGAAGTTTCAATTGATGCTATTAATGTTTTTTCAGACGATGGGAAGTTGAGAATCATGGAAGATGTTCCTCCATAGTGCATTACATATCTCCACAACACATTCGTGGAAGATGTTCCTCAACCTAGATACAGTGGCGTCTTGTGGTGCTTGTAGAGCAAGTGGACTTGCTATTGAATGATCTCATCGGCCCTGGTATCATGTGAGATGGTTTTCTTTGTTGCATAGAGGTTGCAAATTAATAGTTTGCCCAGTGCCAGATGTAGAAAATGTGATCAAACTTTGCCTATTGTGAAGACTATAGATGGTTGATGAGACACAGATTAGGTTTTCTAAGTTATGTTGTGTTTACCTGATTTTTCGTTGCACATCTCTAACACAAGATAAAATTTAAACCTCTTGAGAAGATATATATACATGCTGTGTGTATAACTTTATTGCAAAATTAGTAATAGTGTATAACGTGTGATAAAGGGGTATTTTTGTTTGCACTCAGCAAGTAGGAAAAAGCAACTTGTGTTCTTTTTGGTTTTGTGCAAATTTCTATTACAAACAATATAATAGAAAGATTGTTAAGTGTGTTGGTAATTATTTGTGTCTAGGGTTTTAAACTTCAATGTTTGCTAATTTTCTCCTTCAAACCCTGAAATTTCTGAGTTACGGGATCTTGTTCTGTTGCTGAAATCTCCATCGGCCCCTGAAAATTGATAAAAATTGGGTCAAATGCATAAGAATGCATATCGGGTCACTGCTTCGGGTCACAGTTTTCAGTGTCTGTGCATGTTTCTAAGTGTGGCTGAGGAGGGTCAAAATTGTGCCTATGTTGTAGATTCACAACTGTTCAGCCCCAGTTTAAATCTGCGCTTTTCTTTTTGCTTCCACGTGGAGGAGTTTCTTAAAGTTTCAAGAATGCGCGGGAGGCACCACGTGGAGGCATCCGCCGGTGTTTCAAAAGACCCTTTAAATGTTTCCTTTGTGTTTCAAGCTGCTCACATGGAAGGCACCACGTGGAGGCACCCGAAAGACCCTAAAGGTTTCTCAGTTTCTGACAGTGTTTCGAAGATCCTTAATGTTTCTCAATGCCTCGCGGACGATGCCGCGTGTCGCTCTCCGTTTAAGTTTCTAAAAGTTTCTATGTAGGGGTGGAGGATGCCGTGTGTCCCTTATAGTTGCTGCAGAAACTGACAGATGTCAGCTTTCGAGATAGTTTCTGCCATAGTTTCTGATAGACCCTTAAAGCAACTAAAGGTAGCGCAGACGATGACAAGTGGCAGCCTCCGCTTTTGTTTCAGGAAAGTTTCATAAAAGTTTCTAAGTTGCCGTGGAAGCTGACAAGTGTCAGCTTCCGCGTGAGTTTCTATTTTGTTTCCCGCGGTGCAAAGTAGTGAATGGTGGTGGGTCCCGTTGATGAGTCCCAGATGCGCGGAAAGCGCCAAGTGTCGAGCAGCGGGGGCAGTTTCTTAATGTTGCAACAGGCGCGCGGAATGCGCCACCTGTCCCTTATGGTTGCTGCGAAGCGTGACAAGTGTCAACTTCCGCAGGCTGTTTCTTTTTTGTTTCAAATGTTGAACGGAACACTGAGGTGGGCCCCAATGTATGTATCAAATGTATCAGAATGTGATGCGTGGCGGAGGGCCCGGGACTTATGGCCTGCTTCTCTATAGTTTCTATATGTTTCAAAGATAAAGCAGAACTTGCCACATGTTGGTTTCCCCCTGAGTTTCAAAGTGGCCCCTTAAAAGTTTCTGAGTGTTTCGAGGATGGGCCTTTATGTTTCAAGTGACCACGGAAGGCGCCATGTGGCGGCTTCCGCGGGAATTTCTTTAAAGTTTCTTTGTGTGTTTCAAGAGGGCGCGGAGCCCGCCATGTGTCAACCTCCGCCAAGCCCGTTGGAGTTTCTTAGGAGAGTCCCTAATGTTTCAGGGGTGCTGCGGCGGCCGCCACGTGGTGGCTCCCACGTGAGGTTCCCAGTAGAAGGCTCTCGACGAGGAAGGTAAGTGAAACAACCCAGCATTAGAAACTTGAAGTGCCTACGTGGCACGATCTGGTTGGTGGCACTTTTTGACACTTTTGGGGCCGTTGATGATGGCGATCAGTTTTGAATCGACGGCCACATTTTAAGCTTGTAGCAACAGGTTTTTTCTTTGTATCTGTGGCCATGTTTGGGCGGGAAAAACTTCAGAGGCTTGCTGTGGCTGAGTTTCTAGAGGCCGTGAGTAGTTGAAACATTAATGGCGATTGCACAGAGGTGTGGGTCAATGATGGACAGATCAACCACCATTTTTATGATGCCTGTCCCTGGGCGGCGGTGCAGATCCCGATTCTCACCTGCTCCTCGTCCTTCTCTGGCTTCTCCATGATTTGTCCCCTCTTGCATTTGTTGTTCTGAGCGCCATTTTTTAGTGCAGTGTATCTAGCAAATTTTTGATGTACCATGTAATTAATTTGCTGGGTCCATTCTCTTGCTATTTAAGCAGACTGTCTAACCCATTTAGTTGTTGTTGAAAACTGGACATTTTGGCTCTGTAATGAAATACATCTAGTTTTGGTTGCTCTGTGCAGTAGATTTTGTGAGTTTATGAGTCTCATGCCTTATGTTTTGTGCATAAATTCATTGGTTTCATGCTGATTTAGATGAGTAATGCTATATTGCATGTGTTTTGTTGTCTATCTCCTATATTGAATATGCTTTCCTTTTGAATCTGAATATCTAAGGGGTGTCTTGGGTTCTAGGATATAGGTTTACTATATTGAATGCTTGATCTCTTAACTTCTGTTCAAGGGATAGATTAAACTATTTTCAGGTTAAGTATTAAGGAAAGTATATTGCAGTAAGGATATCATAAGTAGAGATAACTTGATACTTTGTTCTGGGATGTATCTGTAAGGCAGATATCACACAAATCCCCTTGAAATCCAATTTTAATATGTTTATGTTGAACATTTACATGTGTATGTCTATGACTCCAAGCCCTGGATAGGCACCAATCTGGCTCTGTGTTGAGGTTATACACCAGGTCCAGCTCTGCATCCAAACACAAAATCAAAATCAAACTCCAAAACAACCATTAGGACAGTAGAATTAGTTTTAGGACCCCAAGTCCTCTATCTACAACTGAAAATAGGCCCAAAGCTAGCCCCTTTGCTCTTATCTTGCAGTTTTGGTCTACTTACAGGAGGACTTATCTGCTTCATGTCAGCATCCTAGCCTTTGTATGCTTATTCTCATGGATGTTGAGTAGGGAATACCCCCCTAGGTTTTGCAGAGCCTGAAGAAGAAGAGGAGATAAAAATAGAGTCTATCTCCTATACTGTTGGCCCTTGGCCCAGAGATCCTGTTGATCATTGTTGGCTACCTTGTAGGGAAATCTGGGAGTAAGCATCCAGTCTGGGAAAAAACCAATAGAAATTGGCGACTCCGCTGCGGATAAACTTTGAGAAAGAACCTTAATTTAAAATAAACAGTTCCTAGTAATAGGTGGCGACTCCGAACCAATCTCCCAACCGGTAAAGTAAAAATTTGTATGCAAGGGAGAAGATCCCAGCATAATACTCTATTTGAAGAGTTACCCATAAAAATGATGTATAGAAAAAAGGGGACTGTTTGAGCCAGTCAAGATGGTTCTCTTAGCCCCAAGAAAAATGATTTTATTCAGGATAATCCAGGATCCTCAGAGAAAACAGTACCTTATTTTTCAAACACTGAGGCTGAAATCCAAAATGTGTATGAAAGGCAGCAAGGTAATGGTTTGAGAATAAGGTCAGAGATGTTTCAAGAATGTCCTTTTCATGATTCTCCTGATAGATTTGAAGAGGCTGAATCCCTAAGGGATGATGATAATGATGATCAGAATATGATAAAACCATCCTCTTCTATGCCTAGAGAGGAAGAACTAGCTGATGAAATTAAGAGCTTAAGGGCTGAGTTAGAATATCTGCAAGCAGTAAAAATCAGAGATGATATGAGACAGAAAGTACAGGCTTTGAGAGTTGCTCAAAATGATTCAATTCCTACCCTCCAAAATGCAAATATGCAGAGAAATCAACAAAGAAATGAGGTACAGTATCATCAGAATAATGATCAAAGACAAAATGTAGACAATAACACCAGAGCTCCATTAAATAATGTGAGAAATCAAAATGTAAATAGAAATGCAAATGCTAATCAGTTTGAGAGGCACCCAATGTAGTTGGATAGATTCAGACAACTTGTTTTTGATGGCATTCCTGGTTATCCAAACCCTGTTGACAAACATGTGAGGCTGCAAGTGCCTAAATTTTTAGGAAACAATACTGTCTCAGGAGAGGATCATTTAAAAGCTTTCCAAAATGTCATGGATAACTTTGAGGTTGAGCATGAGGATGTTTTCATGAAATCATTTATGCAATCCTTAGTTGATGAAGCCAAGGAATGCTATAAAAGTCTACCTGACAGAAGCATTTCATCATGGGATGATTTCAAAAGGATGTTTAAGGAGCAATATGGTGACAAAACTGACCCTAGCTTTTTTGTAAATGAGTTCACTAGTATCACCAAAGGATCAAATGAACAGGTTGCTGATTTCAATGCTAGATTCATGAAGGTGTTGAACAAATTGCCACATCACATGAGGCCAAATGAACCTATGTGCATAGTGTTGTACATAAATGCTTTTGATGCCAAGACAGCTTATAGATCAAGAGACAAGGGTCCTCACAGCCTCAGAGATGCCTTCAAAGTTGCAACAAATATTGAAAATAATAGAAAGGCATCTGGTAAAACAAATAGAAGGGATGATGTGAAAATTCTGCAGAATCCAAACAAACCTCAAAACATTCAAGGTAGTACATCTGCCCCTAAAGATAAAATAGATAAATTGGCAAATGTTGTTAAGGACCTAAGCTATAGACTGGCTAAAAGTGAAAAAGGGATGGGTCCTGATAAGCAAGCTTATCAAAGACAGGAAAAGAGACCATCATTGCATGATATGCCATATAATACCAATTGGCATAATGGTAGGCCTGTATTGCCACATAACAACACAAATCAAAGAGCTCAACATACCAAGGAAACTCCTGATCCTTTGAAGAAGGCTGTTAATATTGTTAATGATACTCCATGGTGTATAATCTGTCAAATGCCTCATTCACAGTCACAATGTATGATTGCTTAGTCTCTATATAACAATGCCATGGCCTGTGATGAGTGCAATGAGCCTCATTGCATGGTAGATGATAATGTCAACATGTTGTCTACAAATAGAGAATACTCTTTTCATGATGCTGATGCAAATGCAAATGATGAAACTCAGGGCTGCCAACAGTTCCCATATGATGAAGATGATGAAGACAACTATGCCTATGCTTAGGATTCACACAGTTTTCTGAATAACTTGAGGAGACCTTCTGATGAAGAAATTAGGGCCTTCATAGCTATAGCAGTTGCTCAAGTCAAAAGCAACTACAACTTAAGAGGTAAAGCCCAGGTAAGCAGCCCACATCAGCCAGAAGGCATTTCTGCAAATCAGCCCATACACAGTCATAAAGGAATTGAGACACAAAAGAAGCAATGGAACAATAATAGGCAAAATTTTAAGCAGAAAACAGGTTATGATCCTCAAGGACTAGAAAATAGAGTTCCCCAGATTGAGAGTCAAAATAAGAATTTTCAGAACAAGGATGACAGTCAGAGAGCCATAAAAACTAAAGTTGGATCATCTCAGGATAGAGGTAAAACTGTGGATTAGGCTACAACTGTTATTCAAAATTATGCTCCATTTGACATCACTCAGGTCTTGTCTCAAATAAAAGTCTCTGTTCCATTAATGGAGCTAATGAAAGTTGAAGAATTCAGAAATAGGACTGTATCCTTGATTTCAGGAGTACCATGTCAAGCCAAGCAGAATATTGAGACTCAGGATAAGAAGCAAGCTATGTGTATTGAAGAGGATGAAATTCCTGAGGTATATCTAGGATGACTATGACAAAATGCCCTTCACAGGTTGAACCATTTTATGTCTCCCTGGTTATCAATGGAAAAGTGATTAGAAATTGTATGCTTGATTCTGGAGCATCTACAAATATCATGCCTTTAGCCATTATGCAACAAGCAGGATTAAAAATAGATAAGGCATGTGGGAAATGCTATGCAATGGATGCTAGGGAGGTACCTGTCATTGGAATCATAAAGGATGTTGATTTTAGATTGGTAGCATATCCAGAAAAGATGTATAAAATGAACATAACAGTTGTTAATATCAAGCCACAGTATGGCATGTTGCTGTCAAGAAGATGGGTAGCACTGATTGGTGGAAGTATGCAATTGGACCTATCATATGCCATGATCCCAATGAATGGCAGGGATGTCCAGCTGATCAGAGAAGAAAGATCATCAGAGATAGTGGAGGATCAAGAATCAGAAGAGCATATATGTTTTGTGGACACTGACTATGAAAATTTCAGAGTTATCTCAGATGATAAGGAAGATAAAAGAGAAAAAAATTGCATTCAAGAGTTGGACCAGCAAGGTCTTTGGACCATGTATTTTGATGGAGCTTGTGCAAAAGAAGGCTCTGGCACTGGAATTGTTTTTCTGTCTCCAACTGGTAAGCTTCTCCAATTCTCTTTCTTATTGAAGTTTGCCTGTACAAATAATATTGCAGAGTATGAGGCTCTGTTATTAGGGTTAAATGTTGCTTTGAAGCATGGAATTAAGATGCTCAAAGTGTTTGGTGATTCAGAGCTTATTGTGTCCCAAATTAGAGATAAGTATGCATCAAAAAATAAAAGGTTGAAACAATATAAGCATGCTGTTTGGGATACGATTGAATTGTTTGATGCTTTTTCAATAAATTGGATAGAAAGATCAAAAAATGTCAAAGCAGATTTTCTAGCCAATGTAGCCATAAGGCCAGATGATATAACTTTGTCAGATGTTACAAATGTTGAAATCAAGCTTAGGCCTGCAGTGCCAGATAATGTGTGTAGCTGGCAAGTGTTTGATGATGATAAGGATTTACTGAGATTTCTGCATTGTATTGATGAATATGAGAACCAAGAAATGGATTTTCAAAACTTTGTGGAAGTTGTAGATGGAAAAGAAACCCTTTTAGGGAAAGAAGTAATTCAGCTGAAGACTAACAAAATCCCTAGAGGGCTGGTAGCCTTAGAGAGAGCTTTTGACAATAGGGACCAATTTGTTACAAAAGCATCTCCAACAAACAAAAATGATCTAGAGGAGATAAACTTGGGAACATCTTATGCTCCTAAAAAGGTATACATTGGCAAACAACTCAAACCACACATCAGGAGCATGCTGATTGCATTACTGAAGAGGTATAAGCGTGTTTTTGCTTGGTCATATGAGGACTTGAAAGCCTATAGAGAGGATTTATTTCAGCATGAAATCCCTTTGAAGCCTAGAGCTAAACCATTTAGACAAAAACAGAGGCCTATTAACCCCACCTTAGCTCCAAAAATGCAAGAAGAACTTATAAAACTTAGGGAGGCTGGAATAATCATGCCTATCAGACATTCAACTTGGGTGTCTAACCTTGTCCCAAGCAGAAAAAAGAATGGTGATATAAGGTTGTGTGTGGACTTTAGAAACTTAAATGTATCTTCTTTGAAGGATAACTATCCATTGCCAAACATGGAGGCCATGTTGCAAAGAGTGACTGGTTGTGAACTTTTATCTATGATGGATGGTTTTTCAGGGTACAATCAAGTGAAAGTAAAAGAATCAGAACAATTTAAGACTGCTTTCACTACTCCATGGGGAACCTATGTATATGTAAGGATGCCATTTGGACTAACAAATGCAGGTGCTACATTTCAAAGAGCAATGGATGTTGCTTTTGCAGGGTTGATTGATTCAATCTTGGCTGTTTATCAGGATGATTTGACTGCCTTTTCAAAGAAAGAAGAGCAGCATTGTATGCCTTTGGAGCAAATTTTTATTAGAGCATTAGAATATGGTATCTCACTCAACCTAAAGAAATGTGCTTTTGGGGTTGTGGAAGGAAAATTGCTTGTACACATTGTTTCCAAGGATAGAGTTAGGATTGATCCTGATAGGGTGGCTGCAATTGACAAAATTCAGATCCCTAAAACAATAAAAGGTGTGCAATCTTTCTTTGGACAAATAAACTTTGTTAGGAGATTTGTTCCTAACTTTGCAGAGACCACAAAAGAAATTTCCAAGATGTTGAAGAAAGGTGCAACTGTTAATTGGGAGAGTGAAGCAATTGAATCATTTCAGAACATCAAGGAAGCAATCAAGATGGCTCCTGTGCTGAAATCTCCTAATTTTTCTAAGACATTTCAATTGTTTTCATTTGCTTCTTTCCATACAATTGTTGCATGCTTACTACAGAAAAATGATGATGGATTTGAGCACCCTATTGCCTTCTTTAGTAGGTCATTGCAGGCTGCTGAATTAAAGTATGACATCATGGAGAAACAGGCATATGCACTGGTTAGAGCAATCAAGAGCTTCAGGCCTTATTTGGTAGGCTCACAAATAATTGCATATGTACCTCATGCAGCAATAAAAGATATCTTCACTCAGCAGGAAGTAACTGGAAGAAGATGCAGACGGATAAATAAGTTGCAGGAGTTCAACATAGAGATATAGATCACAAAATTGGTAAGAGGACAAGGGTTAGCAAAGCTAATGACACAGTCAAATCTAGAGGCATGTCAAGTCAATGCAGTCCAGAATAAGAATGTCAATGTATCAAAATCTGAATGGTATAAGGACATCATATATTACTTGCAAAATCTGAATTATCCTTCCCATTTCAGTGACAGGCAAAAGAGGACCTTAAAACTACATGCAATCAGGTATGTTATTGTTCAAGGTGAGTTGTACTGGAAAAGCCCTGATGGTGTGTTGCTGAGATGTGTAGATGAAGTTGAAGCTGACAATGTTTTGAATGACATGCATAAAGGATTATGTGGAGGACATTATACTACCCAAACAACAGCTCATAAGATCCTTAGGGCAGGATATTGGTGGCCCACTCTCTTTTCAGATGCACAAAAGCTGGTAAGGAAATGTGACCCTTGCCAAAGATTCTCAGGAAAGTTAAGATATGAAGGAGCATTGCCCCTTAGAACTGTAACTATGGATGCTCCATTTCAACAATGGGGAATTGATTTTTTAGGGGAGATTTCAGAGAAATCTAGTGGAGGACATAGTTGGATTCTGGTTGCCACTGATTACTTCACTAAATGGATTGAGGCTATCCCTACTAAAAAGGCTACAAGTAAGGTGGTGATGGATTTTATCTTGGATAATATTATTATCAGGTTTGGGGTACCAGTCAAGTTAATCACAGATAATGCAATGTGCTTTAGATCAGGTGAATTTGTTAATTTTTGCAATAAATATGGAATTGACTTGTCTCACACATCACCATACCACCCACAAGGAAATGGTCAAGCAGAGTCAAGAAACAAAAGCCTACTGAAAATCATCAAGAGGATAATGGATATAAATAAGAAATCTTGGGATTCAAAGCTGAAAATGGCATTGTGGGCTGATAGAGTGACGGTCAAAAAAGCCACTGGAAGATCACCTTATGAATTAGTGTATGGTACAGCAGCTAGATTGCCTATGAATAACCTCTTGCCAGTTTATAAGTTCATACAAGAGAATGATGGGGAGGTTAATGATTCAATGACTGAAAGGATCAATCAGCTGGTTGAGCTAGATGAAATCAGAGCAGAGGCACAAAAAATAAACATCAAGAAACAACAAAAGGTGAAGTACCTGTTTGATAAAAGGGCTACAGAGAGAGGTTTTCAAATAGGTGATATGGTCCTTATGTGGAATGCAAGGAGCCAGGATAAGGGTAAACATGGCAAATTTGAACCCTTGTTCACAGGCCCATACCAAATTAGCAATATCTATGGTGAAGACTCCTATTTTCCCCAAACCCTAAGTGGTGAATTAATGGAATTGCCGGTGCACAACAAATTCCTTAAAGCCTTTTTCACATAAATGAGTAACTTGTGTGCACAATGTAAAATAGTTGTAAATATTTTGTACATATCTTGTGTAGTCGGTCCTGTTTTGAATTTTGGGTTTTGTCTGGTCTGCCCGGAGTTGTCTGGTCCTCACTGCAGTCTTGCGCCTGCACGTCCCCAATCATAGCCTATGTTGGTAATTATTTGTGTCTAGGGTTTTAAACTTGAATGTTTTCTAATTTTCTCCTTCAAACCTTGAAATTTCTGAGTTGCGGGATCTTGTTATGTTGCTGAAATCTCCATCGGCCCCTGAAAATTGATAAAAATTGGGTCAAATGCATAAGAATGCATATCGGGTCACTGCTTCGGGTCACAGTTTTCAGTGTCTGTGCATGTTTCTAAGTGTGGCTGAGGAGGGTCAAAATTGTGCCTGTGCTGCAGATTCGCAAGTGTTCAGCCCCAGTTTAAATCTGTGCTTTTGTTTTTGCTTCCACGTGGAGGAGTTTCTTAAAGTTTCAAGAATGCGCGGGAGGCGCCACATGGAGGCATCCGCCGGTGTTTCAAAAGACCCTTTAAATGTTTCCTTTGTGTTTCAAGCTGTTCGCGCAGAAGGCACCACGTGGAGGCACTCGAAAGACCCTAAAAGTTTCTCAGTTTCTGACAGTGTTTCGAAGATCCTTAATGTTTCTCAATGCCTCGCGGACGATGCCACGTGTCGCTCTCCGTTTAAGTTTCTAAAAGTTTCTATGCATGGGCGGAGGATGCTGTGTGTCCCTTATAGTTGCTGCGGAAGCCGACAGATGTTAGCTTCCGAGATAGTTTCTGCCATAGTTTCCGATAGACCCTTAAAGCAACTAAAGGTAGCGTGGACGGTGACAAGTGGCAGCCTCCGCTTTTGTTTCAGGAAAGTTTCATAAAAGTTTCTAAGTTGCCGCAGAAGCTGACAAGTGTCAGCTTCTGCGTGAGTTTCTATTTTGTTTCCTGCGGTGCAAAGTAGTGAATGGTGGTGGGTCCCGTTGATGAGTCCCAGATGCGTGGAAAGTGCCAAGTGTCGAGTAGCGGGGGGCAGTTTCTTAATGTTGAAATAGGCGTGCGAAATGCGCCACCTGTCCCATATGGTTGCTGCGGAGGGTGACAAGTGTTAGCTTTCGCAGGCTATTTCTTTTTTGTTTCAAATGTTGAACAGAACACTGAGGTGGGCCCCAACGTATGTATCAAATGTATTAGAATGTGACACATGGCGGAGGGTCCCGGGACTTATGGCCTGCTTCTCTATAGTTTCTATATGTTTCAAAGATAACGCGGAACTTGCCACATGTTGGTTTCTACCTGAGTTTCAAAGTGGCCCCTTAAAAGTTTCTGAGTGTTTCGAGGAGGGGCCTTTATGTTTCAAGTGACCGCAGAAGGCACCATGTGGTGGCTTCCGCGGGAGTTTCTTTAAAGTTTCTTTGTGTGTTTCAAGAGGGCATGGAGCCCGCCATGTGTCAACCTTCGCCAAGCTTCCATTGGAGTTTCTTAGAAGAGTCCCTAATGTTTCAGGGGTGCTGTGGCGGCCGCCATGTGGTGGCTCCCGTGTGAGGTTCCCAGCAAAAGGCTCTCGGCGAGGAAGGTAAGTGAAATGACCCAACGTTAGAAACTTGAAGTGCCTACGTGGCACGATCTGGTTGGTGGCACTTTTTGACACTTTTGGGGCCGTTGATGACGACGATCAGTTTTGAATCAACGGCCACATTTTAAGCTTGCAGCGATAGGTTTTTTCTTTGTATCTGTGGCCGTGTTTGGGCAGGAAAAACTTCAGAGGCTTGTTGTGGCTGAGTTTCCAGAGGCCGTGAGTAGTTGAAACATTAATGGCGATTGCATAGATGTGTGGGTCAATGATGGACAGATCAACCACCGTTTTTATGATACATGTCCTTGGGCGGCGGTGCAGATCTCGATTCTCACCTGCTCCTCGTCCTTCTCTGGCTTCTCCATGATTTGTCCCCTCTTGCATTTGCTGTTCTGAGCGCCATTTTTTAGTGCAGTGTATCTAGCAAATTTTTGATGTACCATGTAATTAATTTGCTGGGTCCATTCTCTTGCTATTTAAGCAGACTGTCTAACCCATTTAGTTGTTGTTGAAAACTGGACATTTTGGCTCTGTAATGAAATACATCTGGTTTTGGTTGCTCTGTGCAGTGGATTTTGTGAGTTTATGAGTCTCATGCCTTATGTTTTGTGCATAAATTCATTGGTTTCATGCTGATTTAGATGAGTAATGCTATATTGCATGTGTTTTGTTGTCTATCTCCTGTATTGAATATGCTTTCCTTTTGCATCTGAATATCTAAGGGGTGTCTTGGGTTCTAGGATATAGGTTTACTATATTGAATGCTTGATCTCTTAACTTCTGTTCAAGGGATAAATTAAACTGTTTTCGGGTTAAGTATTAAGGAAAGTATATTGCAGTAAGGATATCATAAGTAGAGATAACTTGATACTCTATTCTGGGATGTATCTGTAAGGCAGATATCACACAAATCCCCTTGAAATCCAGTTTTAATATGTTTATGCTGAACATTTACATGTGTATGTCTATGACTCCAAGCCCTGGATAGGCACCAATCTGGCTCTGTGTTGAGGTTATACACCAGGTCCAGCTCTACATCCAAACACAAAATCAAAATCAAACTCCAAAACAACCATTAGGACAGTAGAATTAGTTTGAGGACCCCAAGTCCTCTGTCTACAACTGAAAATAGGCCCAAAGCTAGCCCCTTTGCTCTTATCTTGCAGTTTTGGTCTACTTACAGGAGGACTTATCTGCTTCATGTCAGCACCCTAGCCTTTGTATGCATATTCTCATGGATGTTGAGTAGGGAATACCCCCCTAGGTTTTGCAGAGCCTGAAGAAGAAGAGGAGATAAAAATAGAGTCTATCTCCTATACTGTTGGCCCCTGGCCCAGAGATCCTGTTGATCATTGTTGGCTACCTTGTAGGGAAATCTGGGAGTAAGCATCCAGTCTGGGAAAAAACCAACAAAGTGGGAGATGAATGTGGCAGTCAGATATAGTCGAGTGAGAAGTATGACACACATTACCAGGTGATTTTAGTAGAAATGTTTTTAGCAAAAACCAATAAAAATAAGGTCATAAATCTGCAAATGTGGTTTCTACAGTAAAAGGAAGATCAAAGTTTATTTTTATTTGCTTCAGTGATGTCATGGTGAGTGCTATCTCTTTAGGCAAAATAGATTAATTATTATGGTCATTTGAACATTTCAAAAATCTTCATAGGCTGATTGGCAAACTTAGTTTGAAAGATGTTTTGAAATATAAAAAATTCCTATTTTTCTGATGGTAAAAGTGAATGGGGGAAGCGTGTTATTTGGGTGTTAGAATTCAAAGGTGAGTTGGTTGGTAGTAGTGATTAAATTCATTTGGATTTGTTTTAGAGGAGACGGGTTCAAATCTCATCAATTACATATTTTTTAAAATGCTTGTAATTGGAGAAAGGTGTTATAAGGATATTTTATCAAACTTCTATTGGAGATGGATTGCAATAATGCATTATCAGTCAAATTTGACACCCCATTTTTTCCTTTAATAATGATCTGATATTACATACATGCATTGTATAATGTTTATACTCTTAGTGCTATCAATACTTGGTGCATGAGCACCTAAGCCAATCTTGGCTTGTTGATTGGTAAAATGATGCTCAAGAGTCTTTGTGAATGTTCAAGAGTCTTTGTGATGTGTTCTATCACCTAATGCATGTAATAAGGTCAATAATGACCATCTCATATGTTTTGAGTCATATTTCTATGTCTTAAGTCATGTTATTTTCAAATATTGTATGAGTTTGTAAGGGTTGTCTTATCAACTCATCTAAGAATGTTTTAAGAGAGGGATAAAATAGTCAAATGGGTTGGTTTCCAGTTGTGAACCGATGAAAACTACCCCAAACATGTATAAATACCTTCTTCCAAGTCAAGGAGAGGGCATAGAAAGGTTTTGAATAACAAAATTCAATATAAACTTTGTTTTTCTATCATTTTCTAGAAAATCGGTTGTTCCCAGCCGTACCACGAGCCTGTACGAAACAATCATGTCCTGAAACCTGTGGGATGTGATAGGTGGTTGAGTTAACTTCCATTTGCACTTCGTTTGAGTTTTTTGCATTGAGTTTTGAGAGAGAAATCACTATTTTTTCTGAAACTACCTGTTTGACTGTAAAAACAGGGGTTTGAGGGCATAAAATGATGAATTAGGGCATTCCACCCATTGTAAATCTTTGCGGCTCAGTGGAATGACCCCATCAAACATGTTAGAGGTTTCCTTAAAGCTTTAAAGATAGAGAATGACTATTGTGGGGCTTTAGGGTGATGTCTTAGGGTTGTTTGGAAGGGTTTTCAATATGGAAATGAGGAACTAAAGAGGGGTTTTGGAAAAACATCAATGGAACTCTCTATCTAATGGTTTTGTGAGTTTATGCAGGTCCATTCCAAAGTGTCTAAGGTAGTGGCTTGTAGAGAAAGTGTTTGGAACCATTATTTTCAATAAACCCTCCTTGAAACTAGCCTAGAAAGGCCTAAAACAAGTGTTTAGTAGTTTGGGGCTTAAATAAATGTTCCAAACCCTAAAGGTTGGTTAATCAGAGGTTTTGGAGGATATTCTAAGACTATTTGAAGGTATTTTGGGTTGTCAGTAAGTTTAAGAAGTAGTTCCTTTGTAAGATAGGGCTAATTGGGCTCTTTAGGAAAACGAGACAGTCAATTTTAAAGGGGTTTGGTCTGAAACAACCCAGTTGGAAATGAGATATGTTGAAGTAGGCCCAAAAGGGTATTTGAAATGGTAAACCTTTTGTGGGTTTGAAGAGATTACAAGGAGTTATGCCCAAAAATCATTATTTGTAGGGCTACAAGGCTAGTGACCTGTTTGTGAAGCAAGTGTCATTAAACCTTAGTTTTGGTGAATGCTAATTGTTTGGTTGGGTAGGTTAGTAGGTGTTAGCATCCCCTACTACATCAAAGTGGTATCAAAGCAACAGGGAGTAGATCGTTTGAAGGTGAGAAGTTGCAGATTTACAGTTGGAAGGTGAAAAAGACAAGATGCATCTGGAAGACAATATGGCAAAAGAGATCAGAGAATTTAGAGAAAGGTATTCTAAGATGAAGGAGATGGCACAAAGGAAAGCATTGTTCAGGACAAAGTGCAAGTGCAAAAACAAGGTATGCAATGTGGTAATAGATTCAGGTTCTATTGATAATATTGTTTCAGTTGAAATGGTAGACAAATTGAAGTTAGAAAGAATTCCACATGAAACTCCATATAGAGCATTTTGGTTGAATAGTAATCAGTCAATTGTGGTGAAGGAAAAAACCTTAGTTGAGTTTTAGATTGGTGCATATAAGGATAGCATTCTGTGTGATGTTTTGCCAATGAGTTATTGCCACTTAATACTAGGAAGGCCATGGTAGTTTGAGAGATATGCCATTCATGACGAGAGAACAAATACATTTCAAATTCAAAAAGATGGAAACACTTTTTCTCTAATACCACTGCAGGAAGAAGATGAGGCACAAGATAAGACAGCAAGGATACTGATGATAGGCAAGAAGGAATTCATAAGGCAAGAGGAAGATAAAAATAGAGAAGGTGCAACCACTATAAGAAAAGAGAATGTTGATACAGTGAGTGTAAAAAAGGATGAAGTGTTGAAGACAAAAGAGGAAGATGAACCAGAAAAGGTCAAGGATGAATTAACCTTGAAGATTTAAAATAAGTTTGAAAGATATGATGGAGACAAGAGAGTGACAGAGTTTTGTCCATTGAAGGTAAAAGAGGCTAAAGAATAGTTAAGTATTGTCATAATAGTGGGTTATAAGTCTGATAGGACAGTGGAAGAAAGGGTAAAGATCATCATAGGGACACTAAATTGTCCATTAAAAGTAAAACAAGACAAGGAACAAATAGGTACAGTCATAACAGAGAAGAAGAAGACTGAAAATACAGTGTTGGAAGAGGAAAAGAGTCTAGTGCAGGACAGAAAAATAGAGAGTACAGTGAGCCAAGGAGAAAGGCAAAGGTTGGTGAAAGAGTTTGTAGAGATTGAAGAGAAAAGGATGAAGGTTGCAATCACCCCAAGTGGTGAAGATGTGAAAGTAATGAGTTTGGAAAAGGTCTTAATGATGGAAGGGACCAAAGATGTGAAGTTGACATAGATAGGCCAAGAGAAGGCCAAAGAAAGAGTGTCTGTGAAGTCTCCAAATGAAGAGGAGAAGAGAGATAGTGCTATGGTAAGGGCAAAGAGTTGTCCTTGGGTGACAAGAATGGTTGAGGGGCAATCATATGCTACCATGACAATGATTTCAAAACTTGATTACAGTGGGATTCCAAAAGTTGAGAACCTGAGAGTGGATGTGAAGATGAAAAGTGAGGTGAATATGAGAGTTTGGCAAGGCCAATGGGGTATGTTCAAGTATGCAACAATTATGATGAGGAAAAGAATTCATGAAAAATTTGAACAAGGTTTGTTTGCAAGTGTAAGGACAAGTGTATCATCAAATTTTGATGAGAGAATGGTTGAAGGGGAAGTAGCAGGTCTGTATGCAACAAAGAAGCAATATTGAGTTGCAAGGCAAAGACAAGTTGGTGAGTATGAGTATGCTCTGAGGGTAACAATGAAGACAATTCAAGGAATCATTGGTAAAGGTTTGTTTGAATACATAAAAGCAAGAACATCATCTGGTTTTGATCAAGGAGCAGATAGCATACCACAATTAGGTTTGATGACAGAGATGCAGTCCTATTCAAGAACATATAGGGTTATGAATGCCAAGTATGTTACAAGATCAAAGTGTCTACATCAAGGAAGGAGTTTTGCAGACGAGCCTACCTATGGAAAGCAAGATGGAGCAAGAACAAGTCATCACTCATGTGACATGAGTCTTTTTTCAGAGGGGTTGCATGGTGCAGGAGCACCTAAGCCAATCTTGGCTTGTTGATTGATCAAATGATGCTCAAGAGTCTTTGTGAATGTTTAAGAGTCTTTGTGAGGTGTTCTATCACCTAATGCATGTAATAAGGTCAATAATGACCATCTCATATGTTTTGAGTCATATTTGTATGTCTTAAGTCATGTTATGTTCAAATATTGTATGAGTTTGTAAGGGCTGTCTTATCAACTCATCTAAGAATGTTTTAAGAGAGGAATAAAATGGTCAAATGGATTGGTTTCCAATTGTGAACCGATGAAAACTACCCCAAACATGTATAAATACCTTCTTCCAATTTGAGGAGAGGGAGTAGAAAGGTTTTGAATAACAAAATTCAATATAAACTCTATTTTTTTTGTCATTTTCTAGTAAATCTACTGTTCCCAACCGTACCACGAGCCTGCACGGAATAGTCATGTCTTGAAACCTATGGGATGTGATAGGTGGTTGAGTTAACTTCCATTTTCACTTGGTTTGAGTTTTTTTCATTGAGTTTTGAGAGAGAAACCACTATTTTTTTGAAACTGCATGTTTGACTGTGAAAATAGGGGTTTGAGGGCATAAAATGATGAATTAGGGCATTCCACCCATTGTAAATATCTGCGGCTCAGTGGAATGACCCCATTAAACATGTTAGAGGTTTCCTTGAAGCTTCAAAGGCAGAGAATGACTGTTGTGGAGCTTTAGGGTGATGTCTTAGGGTTGTTTGGAAGGGTTTTCAATGTGGAAATGAGGAACTAAAGAGGGGTTTTGGCAAAACGTCAATGGAATTGTCTATCTGATGGTTTTGTGAGTTTATGCAGGTCCATTCCAAAGTGTCTGAGGTAGTGTCTTGTAGAGAAAGTGTTTGGAACCATCATTTTCAATAAACCCTCCTTGAAACTAGCCTAGAAAGGCCTAAAACAAGTGTTTAGTAGTTTGGGGCTTAAATAAGTGTTCCAAACCCTAAAGGTTGGTTAATCAGAAGTTTTGGAAGATGTTCTAAGACTATTTGAAGGTATTTTGGGTTGGCAGTAAGTTTAAGAAGTAGTTCCTTTGTAAAATAGGGCTAATTGGGCTCTTTAGGAAAATGGGACAGCTAATTTTAAAGGGGTTTGGTCTGAAACAACCCTAGTTGGAAATGCGATATGTTGAAGTAGGCCCAAAAGGGTATTTGAAATGGTAAACCATTTGTGGGTTTGAAGAGTTTACAAGGAGTTATGCCCAAAAATCATTGTTTGTAGGGCTACAAGGCTAGTGCCCTATTTGTGAAGCAAGTGTCATTAAACCTTAGTTTTGGTGAATGCTAATTGTTTGGTTGGGTAGGTTAGTAGGTGTTAGCATCCCCTATTGCATCAATACTACACTTGATAGATCTTTCGAAGACATTCAGGATACATTCAATAGATAAAGCGTAAAGATGACACATTGGAGATTGGAGGCATGAGGTCTTTTGTCATCCCGAGCTAGCTTCTCGCTCAAGGATGATTCATTGCATGAGGAGCGCTTGTTTTTGATTTGTGTCCCTTCATGGAGCAAGGGGGGCTTGGCAATTTGTGGCAGTATGTGTGGATGGTGTAACTTCTAAAATAGGTGGAGTTAGTGTATCTGTGCTTTACTTAGTTTGTGGATAGTGTAATCTCTGAAATAGGTGGTATTAGTGTATTCATAGTGGAGTTTGTGGATAGTGTAATCTTTGAAATAGGTGGGATTATTGTATTCACAGTGCTTCAGTTGTTTTGTACTGTAGATAGGGAAAAAATTAGATTTAGAGTCGAAAACAACAAACTAACTAAACCCTATCAAGCACCATGAAGCACAAAACTAGTATGAAAATACAAAACAAACAATCAAAATGCAAACTAGAATCACACTAGTGTTGATTGACCTCTATGGCTCTTCTCAATTGTGCATAGGCATGCAGATTTCGAAGGGTTGATTATGGGAGGATGTTGATTGCTCATAGTTTTGGCAGCATAACGGTATGTAAGGACTCAACCTCCCCAAAATGACTTGTGAAAGCCTTCCTTTATAGAAAAGGCTTGGTTTGAATGGATGGACAGGATTGCAAGTTATGTTGAAAGATATGGATAGTCAAGATTGATTAGGGTTGGATTAGGGTTTCCCACTCAAAGAGGGATTGTAGTCACATGACAAGTGTGCAATGGAGAATAAAAGGGAATCTAATTCAAATATTTTATTTGAATTAGTTGTGCATGTGAAGGGGTTAAGTGGAAGATGCAACATGTGACACATGTTGCAATGTGGTGAGAGGTGAGGGAATAATTCAAATTTTTAATTTGAATTATATGAGACATGTGAAGGGGTATTATCAACTAAACAAATGGGATTTATTTAGTTAATTGGAATGTGATTAAGTTGGAAAAGAGTGGGATGAACTAGGACCTAGGGCAAAACATTACAAGGTCATGTCGACTAGGTGTTGTGTTGAGACATGGACAAATTTTAGTGTCTACATTTTGCCCCTCTTTGAGATGATGTTCGAGATGATGTGATTTATGTCGAGTAACATCATTTCAAAGAAGCTAAGGAAATGGATAGAGGAAAAGGATAATGGGATGATGATGCCCCCTCGAGAGGATAGGCGGGTTGAACAAACACAGGTAGGCTCTTGAAATGAAATGGATTGGTTGAGGAAGAAAGACAGGGGAATGGATAGAAGAGATGAATGGTATGAGAGAGAGATGGTGGAGGAATGAAAGATTGGCTAGAAGAATGGGAATGAAATCTTGCTTTAATAGAATTTTTTAGCTTCTCACTTGCAATTTTTTTTGCTTATCGTCATAGAACTTATTATGTCAAAGGACGACAATCACCATGGCGTGACAAAGGCCAAAGTAAAGTGTAGTCCCTTGTGAAACAGGCACATGATAGACAATGATTACATGACTTAGACTAGTAACCATGATACCTTGTCAGAACATGCGATGAGATAACTGTAAGGTGTGCAAGTCCTGATGTAAGGAAGCGTTTGTTCTTTCCAATGCATAGGATGTCTTTGAGTCACACCCAATGGAATCCCGATCACACTCAAGGCACCAAGTTGCCTTAGTCATTTGCCAAGACAAACCATAAACATCAATCAAAGAAAAAGGTCTCGTCCTATCCTTGCTTCTCTTCATCACTTAGGGACTGCCTTGAGAAGCATAAGAACAAGACTACAAAACAATCCAATAAAAGATAAGACAAACTAGACCAACAGCCAGTTGGAATTTTTGCCAAGTGATATGTGTTTGATTGATTGTGATTGGATGAAGAAGGCTTGGTTTCAGGAAAGAAGCATGTTGTATAAGATGCCTGGTTTGGTTTTGACAATACCCCTACCTGTCTAAGGCAAGTGATTGATTGAATGACACTAATGTTGTTGTTCATACGAGCAACACCAGGGTTTGATTGATGATGTTTGATAAATGACGCATGTCGTATAAGGAATAGAATCCTGGTTTCGACGATGCCCCATTCTGTATGAGAATGTGATGGTTGATAAGGATAGTTTGATGGCAATTGATTTGATTTGGTTGATTGGATAGATTGTCTGGTTGATGTTTAGGATTATTTTTGAAGTGTGCGTTGCTATGAAAGATTGATTGTTTGATCAAAGTGTCCATCTCATTAAGGGACAACTTACCATGAGAGTTGACAGGATGTGCCCTACGGGACTGACCTAATGCCTCAGGGACGCATCGAAGATGGCCTTGCCTACGTGAAAGCTCAGAGGTGACGTAGTTCGACCATGCAGACTGTGGATGATTGGAAGAATTGATTTGACCGATATGATGATGTGACTTCTTAAGATGTTTGAATGGATCAATCGAGAGATTTGATGAGTGACTTAGTTGAGGAATTGAATGATTGGAAGGATTGAGGAATGATGAATTGAAGTGGTTTGAATGAATGGATTGATATGATGAGTTGACCGGGTGATTTTATTGCTTGGATTTTTTGGTTGATATTTGATTTTTTTGGATTTTTGTCATATTCGATGTTTTTGGGATTTTGAGGATTATTTGATTTTTTTGTGTTTTTGAATGTTTTGATTTTTTAGGGTTTTTTGAATGTTTTGATTTTATTTTTTTTGTAGTTTTGACATATTTGGATTTTTTTTGGAATTTTGGGAATATATGAATATTTTTGGATTTTGGGAATATTTGATTTTTTTTGTATTTTTCAAAATATTTGATTTTTTTGTGTTTTTGATTTTTTGGAAATATTTGAGGTGACATTGGATGATAATTTGGGTAGCCTTTTCGCTAGATACCAATGACAAGGGGAAACCAAGTCTAGGTGCAAGGATAAGAATGGGATTGGGTGAATGGATAAATAGATAAACAATAGCGAATGGATGAATGTAGGCATAAGAGGGAAAGGATGTGATCTCCAAAGGCTATGTCGCATAAGAATAACATGCCCCATTCGAGGTGGAACACTTAGGATTTTTCATGACAGAGCTTATGACAATATGATAATGTTAGGATCATTTGGAAAGGATAAGGTATGTCAAGAGATACCCCAAGGCATGTTTCAACATTTTGCCCCCATGTCTTTATCAAGATCAAAAGAGGAAGGGAGGATGAATGGATGTGATATGATAGGCATGCGGGTGTATGAATAAGGATGGTAAGATGGAAAATGATAGGAAGATGAGACAATGTGCGCCCAAGTGTAAGTGGCATAGAAGATCAATTTTTTGGATTTTTTGAATTAGATAGGGGATATGGACGAGAAGGACTCAGGTGTCTAGTGCCATGAAGGTGATAGTCCCAAAGGTATGTCGCATTGACCATGTCAAATGTCGTTATGCTCATCGATGTTGGTAAGTGATGGCATGAAAGTGAGATGGATAAGGTAGATAGTGAATTATGGAGGGGACGATAGTGGATTATGATGTGGATTATGTAGGGAACGAAATTGGATTATGTAGGATATGAAAGTGGATTATGTGGGATTTATGTAAGGATAGCTGAAATGTTTATGCCAAAGCATGGACCATAGGGAGATGATAAGGTAGATATGTAGGGTAATGATTGAATGATGGGGTGATGGATGTATGGAAAGGAATCATGACCAACGGTTGCATACATCGTGTTAAACATGGAAGCTTGTGATTGGATGGAGGTGTAGAAAGCAATGGTGATGTTTACTTAGTGGATGGATGACGTAGGATTTTAGGGACCCACATGTACTTAGTATTTGTATGACTTTTGCTTTTCATGTGGGGTGGAGGAATTTGATATTTTTGAATGGAATGGATGGAAGAGGGTGGTTGGGATTTTTGAGAGGTGGATGCCTCTTTTGATTTGTATTTTGTTTAGGGACCCACACCATTTTGGTTTTGGACTTTGCTTTTGGAGGTATGGGTTTGGATGGATTTTGGCATGTAGCTTGCTTTGACTTTTTGCATTGATTCCCTAAGGTATTACGACCCTTAGGATTTTTGTCTTTATAAAGGGAGGCATCCAACTGTTTATTTTTTAATCCCATGTGGTAGGTGAAATGAGTGGAAGCTCTATGTTTACAAGATGTGTGCATTTGTTGGTCATGATTAGGGTATTGAGGTGATTTATGGATGATAGGGGTATTAGGTGTTGGAAGCAGCGATGGCAAAGTGTATGGACGAAAATCGGGAGTTGGACTTGAAGTGGAGGCAAAGTTGATGGTGGAAGGTGTATGGTCACATGCTTTTGACACTTGTATGATGAGGGAGACGGAATGGCAACATATGTCTTAGGAATATGATGGGATGTGCGATGGAAAGTGGTTGACTTAGGATGAGTGAATGAAGTACCAACATCTTTAGATTGTTGACCTTGGGGTGTGTAGCCAAGGCCATATGAGCATGGAGGTGGGACTTTGACATGTATAGGCTCCAAAATTCCTTGTTCATGAAGGCCTAAGCCTTTGCCCTGATAATTCATGTTTTGGAGCATGCGATTGACTATGGGACTTGGTGTAGGTTGGACACTAGACACGAGTTCATTATTGGATGAAGAAGGTGAAGTGGATAACGGTTGTTGTGTTCCTAAGGAAGAACATTCATGTATGAATTCAGATAGGCCAAGTGGATATGATGGTGGATTCAAAATGGAGTCGATGGTGGATGATGTGGAAGGTTCATTAAGAATTTTATTATGTTCATTAGGATCCAAGTTAATGGTTTGATCTTCTATGTGTTCTTGAGAGGCACAAGTCTCATCAGGACAAGTGGAAGTGGTTGGATCATGGATTGGTGGAGTTTCTTCACTTTGTAGGAAGGCCATGAAACAGGGTGAGTGCTCAAGTAGGTCATCAAGACTTTCATGAGATGGAGCATGTAGGTCTTCGGTGTCTTGTTCATGAATGGGATCAAGTTGCTTATGAATATGTTCTTCGTCATGTATAATGTCTTGATCATATAAGAGATAAATATTATGAATGGGTCGAAGAAAAGTGATTTGATCTTGACTAGAATGGGGGTTTGATGTTTCTTCATGCTTAGAATTGTGCTCTTGACATACCTCTCGACTTGGAATGGAAGTGGAAGGCTCTTGATGGTCAACAACATGAGGGCATGATGGAGGTTGACTTGGACTCATGGGAGGGGACTCTTGAATTGGCTCAAGGGGTTGTGGATGACATGGTTGGTTTGAAAGACTTGGCATGGCGCTTGGGGACTCTTTGGTAAGTTCAAGCATGGATGTTGGATGACATGGCGACAATTGATTCCTTGTTTGTAGCCCTTGGGTCAGATCCTTTATAGGTGTGGGGGTGGAAGGTGTTGGCTTAGGGTTTTGGTTTTGATTAGGTGGAGGCTCAAATGGATTGAATGGGTTGGTAGGTTTGGACAACTCCACATGTTTGCTTTTGTAATGTTTGAACTTAGGACGTGGAGTTGATGTATTGGCAAGTGAATTAGAAGATGGTAGAGGTAATGAAGGGTTTGATAGGTTGGAAGGTGTAGGGATCATTAGATTAGGACTAGGACATGGTGGCTTTAAGATAGGCTTTTGATTGGATAAAGGTGTGATATATTTATGAGGTGCATGACCTAGACTAGTGTTCCCCTTGTCAATGGTGGCATAAGGACCCAAAGGCATTTGACCTTGTTGCAAAGGTTGACTTAAGTTCACATGTGTTTGTTGTAATGTGGATGGATATGGATGTTGGTTCACACGGAAGGAAGTTGGATTGGATGATGTGGCATTGACTTGGCCTATGGATGGATTAGGTTGGTATAAAGATTGATGTGGAATTTGAAGTTTTGTTTGTTTGGTTTGGGATTGGTGTGCAACTAAGATGTGTTGGAGTTGGGCTAGGAGTTGTTGTATATGAGGTGATTGACTTTGTTGAAATGGTTGAAGGGTATCTCGTAAGTGTTGGATGGTTTGTTGGTTAAAAGGTTGGGGTATTTGGTGAAGTGATTGGATGAGGTTTTGGAGTTGGGGTGCTAGGACCTTGTTCTCGAATGTTGGCATGGTGTCACACATGTGTCTAAGTCTTGGCATGTCATCTTGTCCCTCAAGGTATGATACATTATTTACAAGGCTCTTATGATCAATAGAACTAGGAGGGGTCCCTCGAAGTACAAGTTTAGGTCTTGGATTTGTCTCATGAGTAGGACTAGGGAGGGAGCCTCCCTGGATTGTGATCTTGGGATTAGGTTTTGTCTCATTGTTTGAATTAGAAGGGTAGCCCCCTTGGACCATGATTTTGGGCTTATGATTTTGATAAGGCTTGTTTATGATTAGGGCCATTTTGACAAGTGTTGATTAAGACTATGTTGATATGTAATGATGTGAAATGAAGTGATTCGATAATTACGAATGATTATGGAATGATTAGGAGGAAACTGATTGGAAATGTGAAATGATGATTATGATTAGAATAAAGGTTGAATGATGAAGATATGATTGTACTATGATTAAGAATGATTAGGATTGAATTGATTGGATGATGTGTATTGATTAGCAATGATGTTGATTGGATAATGATTTGGATAGAATGATGATGATTTGATGATGTTGAGTGACAAGGATATGATTAGACTTGACTTAGGATGAAATTGATTGGCTTAGGAGGGTGCCTAGGATATGAAGGTTGAATGATAAGGATATGGTATGAATGTGATCAAGGTATGATGACTTGGGATGAATGTGTGGAAAGAATGTCGAGGGTGATGATTAAGCAAGCACACACACATCAATCATAACAGACACTTAGCAATCACATTGGTGTGTTTTGTTTTAGTGTCTTTTGATTAAGTTTTGAAAACACTTGTAAACAAGCACAACCCTAGGATGGAATGAGGATAAAGAGGGCTTTTGGCCACTAAACAAAGAGGTTCTAGTGAATATCCAGGGGACCGGCACCTCACAAGCATCCACCAAGCCACTTAAGGCTGTAACTAACCCTACTAGGAGTTTAATATACACAAAGGTACGCCTCCTTGCGAGCTAGCACTGTATGGTGAGCGCTCATACCCGTTAGACTTGGCTTTCACCTTATCCTCAATTTATATATCAAGCCGGATGAAAGTCCCGCTTGGGGTTGCAAATGAGTTCTCCTTGCGGATGTGTCTCAAGAGCAGGCCCACTCTAAGGCTCAAACAAAAGCAAGACAGGCTAACATGTTTTTGATCCCCAGGCTTGCACTAAGTCGCAAGGGGAGAGCATACACATGTGAACTTGCTCACACTCGCATGGGGGTTCTTGGACCATAGAAATTTAAATGTGCAACAAACAATTCAGGCACTTGTTCATTTTAAGCCCAAATCCAAATGTGTAGGAAAGCACTGGTTTGTTTTAGCCCAAATTTGATGTGTGATGAAGACAAATGTTTGTTTTATGCCCAAATCAAAATGTGTGATCAAATAATGATTATGATAAATGAAAGATTAGAATATGTACACCTGATTAATTCATTGTCCAAGCTGCTGTGTTTGCTGATCTTGATGTTGTTCCAGCCTTGTGAGATCACCTGCAAGCCACCAAAGCAAGAAAGAAGCAAGTAAACTAGCCAAGAGGACCGTTATGCAAAAATAAGCAATCTGATAAAAATCTATTGTAGATGAATAGTGAAAGAAAAATGAATAGCATCAGCAGATTTTAGACAAAATTCTATGCAATTTAAAAAAAAAATTGCGAAAATTCGATCAAAATTGCAAAAGATATGAGCATTTGAAGTTTATGTGCAAGTTTGACTTTGACTACGAAAAACACATCAAAATGACACTTTCACCTAAAATTTTTTTCACCATTGTGAAGTTCGTTGAATCCTCTTTCCAACGAGCCATTATTTGCAAAATTTCTCCTCCATATGCGAAAGTTATGATAAAAAGAAAAAAGATGCTCTCCTAGGGCATGTGGAAGAACAAGGTAGGTTCGCTGACTGTCACCTAACCGCTAGTGGTTTAATGTTAAGTTGGTCACATAAGACTGTTTGGCTTTCGATGGTTAGCTATGAGTGTTTATGTTGACATCTTATATTAGAGATTGCCCTTGGTCATCAATATGACCAGGGGCCAATGAAAGTGAAAAAAGTAAAAAAAAAAAAAAGGGAAATTAAAAATGAGAAGTGCTTGGGGGCTTAAAGCCCAACAGACAATGCTATAAGCGCCAACAACTAACGTTTAGGGTTTAAAACCCTATCTCTGACCGCACTGTGATATCCCAAGTCAAAACATCGAAAACCTAGGGGAAATAAGGGATGGCGGGTGGCAACATTAGCAGAGGCAGCGACTTAGTTAGCAAAGGCGGCAGTTGGAGTTTATGAGGTAGAGGCGAGGGTGGCGATTGGGCGAACCCTCGGTGGTGACTACATACTAGGTAGCGACTGGGGCTTCCAAATGGGACGCAATGGGAGGAATGTGAGAGGGAGTGTCGACCTGCCGCCTGTATGGTGGCGACGAGATTTTCCACAGCGGCGACGAAGGGTTTTAATGCAAATGGGGATCCCTAAAAGCCAAGCGGAGGATGCATAGGCAGCGACGGGCCTTGAGAGGCGGATGTTGGGTTTCAATGGACTATGGAGGGAGGAGATGTTAGGTGGCTCTATGGTTTTAAGAGGAGAGTGGTGCAACAAAGATAGGGTGTCAACCTGAAACCAAAGGTGGAATCTGTGGAGATCAGAGATGAACCAGTGGTGGGGAGTTTTGGTCGAAAAACATAGTCGACAAGGTCAAAACTTTTGGATTTTTAAAATGGCGACTGGGATATTCTAAGGCAGTGGAGAGGGGATTAGGAGGTGCCACAGGAGGCCATGAGGTGGCGATTGGGGTTTCAGGCAGCGACAGGAAGGTGTTGACAGAGACACAAGGAATATCGGGTGGTGCAATTAGGGTTTCACCATTTTTTAAACTTGAAAATAAAAACTTTTCGAACCTGCAAGCAGACAGAAATCACGTTATCCTGCAACACATAAAAAGAATGACCAATTAACCATTGCAAATTGACGAACCAGGAATTCCACAGAGGTCCCTGCGCAGGGTCTGTATGGCACGACCCTGCATAGGGGCCTAAACTAAAAAAAAAATCGGTATCAAAATTTGGTGAATTTAATGTCGTTTTTCATTTCTCGGGCCTTCTGGACTCAATGGTGAGGTCCGTTTGAGCTCCAGAGGCCACCTACAGAAATAGATTTTCAGAAATCACCAAAAATATTAGATTTTTCACGCATTCACGTTGGGTTCACCAATGTAGATAGGGAAAAAAATTAGATTTAGAGTTGAAAACAACAAACTAACTAAACTCTATCAAGCACCATGAAGCACAAAACTAGTATGAAAATGTAAAACAAACAATCGAAATGCAAACCAGAATCACACTAGAGTTGATTGGCGTCCATGGCTCTTCTCAATCGTGCATAGGCATGCAGATTTCGAAGGGTTGATTATGGGAGGATGTTGATTGCTCACAATTTTGGTAGCATAATGGTATGCAAGGACTCAACCCCCCCAAAATGACTTATGAAAGCCTTCCTTTATAGAAAAGGCTTGGTTTGAATGGATGGACAGGATTGTAAGTTATGTTGAAAGATATGGATGGTCAAGATCGATTAGGGTTGGATTAGGGTTTCCCACTCAGAGAGGGATTGTAGTCACATGACAAGTGTGCAATGGAGAATAAAAGGGAATCTAATTCAAATAGTTTATTTGAATTAGTTGTGCATGTGAAGGGGTTAAGTGGAAGATGCAACATGTGACACATGTTGCAATGTGGTTAGAGATGAGGGAATAATTCAAATTTTTAATTTGAATTATATGAGACATGTGAAGGGGTATTATCAACTAAACAAATGGGATTTATTTAGTTAATTGGAATGTGATTAAGTTGGAAAAGAGTGGGATGAACTAGGACCTAGGGCAAAACATTACAAGGTCATGTCGACTAGGTGTTGTGTCGAGACATGGACAAATTTTAGTGTCTACATGTACAACAGAGGAGGGATTATTTCCACATCACTAGAGGAGGGACATTGACATACTCCAAGGAGATGTGGACTCTCGGAGGAGAGTTGTTCTCTCATGTGCAACACTAGAGGAGGCATTTTGACATGATCGAAGGAGATGTGGACTTTCAGAGGAAAGTTGTTGTCTCATTGTGCAAGGAGGTTGGGGACACTTTATGTTCTCTCATGTTGTGCAGAGGTTGTAGGTTCTATAATCAGGAGATCTGTTGATGGCGTCAGTTTGGTGTTTCCTAGGTGAGCGAGGAGGATTGGTGAAGGTGCTTCATCAAAGTCTCCAGAAGGGTTGTTGTGATCAACTCTTGCAGTGTTCCATCATTTATTCATGCTAATGTAATAGGGGGGAATGTTGGTTTTATTACATGTAAACCTTAAGTGGGGGTGTTAGAATAAATATAAGGTTTACATTTAGGTTAGTTTATAGTTTATAAATAAAATGATAATTAGTTTCTTGGGAAGTATGAGGATAACCAGTGTTGTCATTGATGTCAACATACTCATATTGCATTAATGAGAAGGATTGGATGAGCTGTTTACTAAGGTTATTGAGGAAATTAGTCTCAATCAGAAACAGTGAAGAACAATGATGAGAAGAAGGCAAAAGTCCTCCATAGGTTAAGGATCAGAGGATGCGGTTTAAAGGGTTTGTATACATGAGTCTTGAGATGCTCCAGTCAAGATTTCAGAGGTCCGCATGAAGATATGCAGAAGTTATGATCGCTCAAGTAGAATCAGTTCCGACAGGTGTTCAGTGGTGACAGAGTGTCACAGATTGGTCTGGTGAGCTCCGGAATTGCATTATCTCACTCTGTGGATTAGAGGGAGTGTTGAAGAAGTCTGTGTGAAGTGACAACTAGATTTGTTCATGGTTTGGAGGTCTGAAAGCACCTTTTTCATTATGACAGTGATGGCAGACTGTGTTCTTGAAGTTCCGGATGAAGAACAGAAGAATTCTAGTAAGCGGATAAAGTGCGGATGTTCTTGATGACTCAGGAAAGGTTTTGGTGATCCTTGGAGTGTGTACAATTCTTATTGGCAGTCTACATTGAAGTTAGAGTTTGCATTTGAAGAATAACCACAGATATTGGTGTTCTTCTTGAGACTGGCCGACCGGATGTATTACACGTCTTGCGAATGATCTTATAGGTGTTTGCCGACTTAGATAATTGTTCCTAAGTCGATGCCTTGTATAAATAAGGGATTGTGAATTCATTTTGAAGTGTGTCTTGCGGTGATGAGTGTGGTATAGCGAAGAGAAGTACGAAAGGTAGAGCAGGAGTTTTCGGGCTTAAATGGAACTGATCCAGACATGGTAAAGATGTCAATCTCCAGTTCAAGTTTGTAATACTTGTTACTTTGTAGACGGTGTGTCTCTTGTAGGCAGTGTGCCTCTTGTGAGCAGTGTGCTCAGGCAGTGAGCCCTAATTGGCATGTGCCATCTATTTTTTCTTATTCTTCTAACAGAGAATAATCCTTGGGTTAATCACCTCGTGGTTTTTCCCTTGACCGAGTTTTCCACGTCAAAATCTTGGTGTCTCATGTGTTGATGTATATCTGCTCTAGTGTTTATGCTTTATGCTTTCATGAGTGATTAATTGATATGCTATTAAATAACAAAGAGGATTTAAGTGTTTGAAAAAGAAGCAAGTTTTGTACAACTGATTCACCCCCCCTCTCAGTTGTGTGCCCTAGATCTAACAATTGGTATTAGAGCCAAGTTCCTCTAAAAGGAGCTTAACTGCTTGAGGAGATCCAGGATGTCGTCATACAAGAAGGATAGTCCGAAGTTTGATGGAACCAACTTCTCTCTTTGGAAAGGTCGCATGAAATGTCACTTGGAGTGTATGGGAAAAGCATACTTGTCAATGGTCACAAAAGCATATGTACCTCCACAGGGTCATCCGACAACTCTAAATGAAATCACAGATGCTGAAAACAATCTGCGGACCAAAGAAGCTCTTCTAAGCGCATTAACTAACTTAGAGCTCTCAAATGTTATTGACCTTCCAACTGCCTATGAGATCTGGATTAAACTGGAACTTCTGCATGAAGGAGATGAGTATGTTAAGAGTGCAAGGTTGCAGAGTCTGAAAGAGAAATTTGAAAGATTGAAGATGAGAGATGATGAAAATATTACTACCTTTATGCCAAGAGTAAATGAGCTGGTGTGTGGAATTAGGAATGCTGGTGGAGTTTTGGATGAAAATGAGATTGTTGGCAAAATTCTCAGATCCCTTCCTGCTGCCTACAAAATCAAGGTTACTGCCATTGATGAATTCAGAGCCCATACAACTGTCATAAGAGACCAATTAGATGGCAAACTGGCTGCATTTGAAATGACTGAGTTTGGAGATGATCCCCCCAAGACTGGATCTGCATTCAAAGCCAGTGCCTCTGTGAAAGGCAAACAAAGATTTGATCTGGGAGAAAACTTTCAAGGAAGCTGTCATGATATGATCAAGCAAGAAGAGACATGGAAGAGGAAGAAGCAGAAACAACTCAACTTGAAGCCCTCTTTGCAAAAAGACCGCCAAGAGGATCCAGTAAGTATAAAGGAAAATTACCCTTTAAGTGTTTCAACTGCAATAAGATTGGTCATTTTGCCTCAAGATGTCTGGAAAGATCTACAAGGTCAAATTCTAATAGATAAAGGTTCCAAAAGAATTGTTATTATGTTCATGAAGAAGCTGATAATGAAGGAGTAACAGATAATGAATCAGAGATAGGAGACAAATCCGGAAGTGAATGGGTGTTTATTGTCATCAAGGAAGAAGATCCAATATCCTCTGAATCTGTCAATCATAAGGCTGTAGAAAGAGCTTTGGCTGCCCAAGTTGAAGAAAAGGATGATTGGGTTATTGATAGTGGATGCTCTCACCATATGACAGGTGACAAGAACAAGTTCTTAGATTTGGAAAGGTATGAAGGTGGAGTGGTAAAGTTTGGTGATAATTCTGCTGGTAGAATCAGAGGAAGAGGAACTATTTCTTTTAATGGAAGAAACAAAACTGGTAATGTGCTGTATGTTGAAGGTTTGAAGCATAATCTTCTCAGTGTTGGACAATTGGTGGACAAAGGATATGATCTCTGATTCAAGGATGGAAAATAGAAAATCTTTGAAAGATCTGGAACAAAGATTGCATCCGGTACTCAAACAAAAGGTAATATCTTCCACTTGGTTGGTGCTGGTAAAAGTTGTCTATTTGTTCAAGTAGATTAGAGTTGGTTATGGCATAGAAGGATGTGTCATGTAAATTTTGATAACATCATTAAGATAAGTAATACTTAGGCTGTAAGAGATCTTCCAAAATTGGTAAAACCTGCAAACAGTTTGTGCAAAGAATGTCAGATGGGTAAACAGAGCAGAATCTCATTCAAAAGCAAGGATCAGTCCTCTACCAGATTATTGGACTTAGTTCATACTGATCTATGTGGTCCGACAAGAATCAAGAGTATGCAAGGTGATAGATATTTCATGTTACTGATTGATGACCATTCCCGGATGATGTGGGTTACCTTTCTGAAAGAGAAATCATAAGCCTTTGAGAAGTTCAAAGTCTTCAAGGCTATGGTAGAGAATCAAACCGGATTAAAACTGAAATGTCTGAAGTCTGATAGAGGCGGTGAATTCACATCTGGTGAATTCATAGACTTTTGTGAGAAGCATGGTATAAAAAGACAGTTATCTGCTCCTAGGACTCCACAGCAGAATGGAGTAGTAGAGAGAAAGAACCAGACCATCCAGGAAGCTTCCAGGATAATGATGATGGAAGCAAATGTTCCCCAGATGTTTTGGAGAGAAGCTGTCAGCACTGCAGTCTACACTCTCAATCGAGTTCAAATCAAAAGCAATACCTGTAAGACTCCTTATGAACTTTGGTTTGGCATCACTCCTACTGTGAGATATTTTAGAGTATTTGGTAGCAAATGTTACATTAAAAGAGATGAAGATCTAGGAAAGTTTGATGCTAGAAGTGATGAAGGACTTTTCTTGGGTTACTCCACTCAAAACAAAGCATACCGGTGTTACAATAAGAGACTGAGAAAGATGATAGAAAGTACAAATGTGAAGGTTGATGAAGGTATTGAAAAGCCCTCAAGATTTTTTGAGTATGATGAAGATGATCAGAATGGTATTCTGATTCAAGGAACTCAATCCTCTCCTGAAGGTTAGATTCAGACTGATCCGGTAAATCAGGAAGAAGAGATAGGTCTGGATGAGCCTGATCAAGAAGCAAAAGTGCAAGAAACTCCCAAAGTTCCAAGGTATGTAAGACTGAACCACTCTGAAGATTAGATCATAGGTGACAAAAGCAAAGGTGTGCAAACTAGAAGGAATGTTGCTCAAAATCTAGATGAATGTTGTCTGATTTCAAAGATTGAACCTAAGACAATAAATGAAGCCTGCAATGATGAAAATTGGACCAAAGCAATGGAGGAAGAGTTGATGCAAATTGAGAAAAATCACACTTGGGATCTTGTTTCTAGACCTAGTAGCAAGAATGTGATTGGAACTAAATGGGTCTTCCGGAACAAACTAAATGAAGTTGGTGAAGTAATCAGAAATAAAGCCAGATTAGTCTGCAAAGGCTACTCTCAAATAGAAGGGATTGATTTTGAGGAAATCTTTGCTCTGGTGGCAAGAATTGAAGTAGTCAGACTATTTCTTGCATTTGCTGCCTTCAAAGATTTCAAAGTGTATCAGATGGATGTCAAATCTGCTTTCCTGAATGGTGACTTAGAAGAAGTGTACATTGAACAATCGGATGGATTTCAGTTATCTGAGCATGGTGATATGGTCTACAAATTAAAGAAGGCACTGTATGGTCTAAAGCAAGCCCCAAGAGCATGGTATGAGAGGCTGGACAAACATCTTTTGAAGATTGGTTTCAACAAAGGTACTGCTGATAGTAACCTATATTTCAAAATTGATCATGAAAACATCTTGATTGTTGAAGTATTTGTTGATAATATCATCTTTGGAGGAAGAGACAATATGTGTAAAACCTTTGCAAACCAAATGAAAAGTGAGTTTGAAATGTCAATGCTCGGTGAAATGAATTTCTTCTTGGGTCTGCAAATTACTTAGACAGAGAAAGGAATCTTTATCTCTCAGACCAAATATGTGAAAGAACTATTGAAAATTTTTGGAATGGAAGATTCAAAGCCAATGAACACTCTTATGGCTACCAGATGTAAGTTGAGCAAAGATGATGACTCTCCTAAGACAGATCAGACCAAGTACAGATCAATGATTGGAGGATTATTGTATCTCACTCAAACTAGACCAGATATAATGCAGGTTGTTGGTCTTGTGGCGAGATTCCAGGCTGATCCTAGAGAATCTCATGTCATGGCAATCAAAAGAATTTTTAGGTACTTAAAAGGAACAATTGAGTATGGCCTATGGTATCCTAGAGATCATGACTTTTCTCTTCATGCATATATAGATGCAGATTGGGCAGGAGATGTGGATGATAGGAAGAGTACAAGTGGAGGAGCATTCTTTTTAGGAAAAAGGTTGGTTTCTTGGCTAAGTAAGAAACAAGAGGCAATATCCCTGTCTACAACCAAAGCAGAATACATTGCAACAACAGGTAGCTGCACTCAACTTCTGTGGATGAAACAGATGCTAAGAGATATTCAAGTAGAATATGAGGAGCCTATCACAATTTTATGTGATAATTCAAGTGCAATAAATATTTCTAAGAATCTGGTATTGCATTCTAAGACCAAGCATATATCTATCAAATTTCACTTTCTGAGAAAACAAGTGAACAAGGGTGAAGTCAGATTGGAGTATGTGCCCTCCAAGGATCAGCTTGCAGATATTTTTACTAAACCTCTTCCCAAGGACTCTTTTGAGTATCTCAGGGAGAAGTTAGGGGTCATGGCCCCTCCGGTGATGAACTAGGATGCATTGATGTGCATCAATCTGGTGGATATCACAGTCATATCTTGTGATCTGGATTAATGATGGGTAGCTGCTACTAAGGGGGAGCAGCTGGTATGATTTTGATGTGTTAGAATTGCAAGTATGAGCCATTTGCCATTAATGTGAAAGGGGGAGAGAAGACATGTGAAAAATAAGTGGTTGATGATAAAAAGGGGAGCAGTAAAGGAAGAGAAGACATGTGAAGAGTTGTTGCTGATAGGGGGAGCTGTGACAAAGAAGAGAAGTTCTTGTCTTGATGGTTTTTCACATCATATGTTGCCATCAATGACAAAGGGGGAGATTGTTGCAAGTATGAGGATAACCAGTGTTGTCATTGATGTCAACATACTCATATTGCATTAATGAGAAGGATTGGATGAGCTGTGTACTAAGGTTATTGAGGAAATTAGTCTCAATCAGAAATAGTGAAGAACAATGATGAGAAGAAGGCAAAAGTCCTCCATAGGTTGAGGATCAGAGGATGTGGTTTAAAGGGTTTGTATACATGAGTCTTGAGATGCTCCAGTCAAGATTTCAGAGGTTCGCATGAAGATATGTAGAAGTTATGAAAGTAGAACCGGTTCTGGCAGGTGTTCAGTGGTGACAGAGTGTCATAGATTGGTCCGGTGAGCTCCGAAATTGCATTATCTCACTCTGCGGATTGGAGGGAGTGTTGAAGAAGTCTGTGTGAAGTGACAACTAGATTTGTTCATGGTTTGGAGGTCTGAAAGCACCTTTTTCATTATGACAGTGATGGCAGACTGTGTTCTTGAAGTTTCGAATGAAGAACAGAAGAATTCCAGTAAGCTGATAAAGTGCGGATGTTCTTGATGACTCAGGAAAGGTTTTGGTGATCCTTGGAGCATGTACAATTCTTATTGGCGGTCCGCATTGAAGTTAGAGTTTGCATTTGAAGAATAACCACAGATATTGGTGTTCTTCTTGAGACTAGCCGACCGGATGTATTACACGTCTTACGAATGATCTTGTAGGTGTTTGCCAACTTAGATAATTGTTCCTAAGTCGATGCCTTGTATAAATAAGGGATTGTGAATTCATTTTGAAGTGTGTCTTGAGGTGATGAGTGTGGTATAGCGAAGAGAAGTGTGAAAGGTAGAGTAGGAGTTTTCGGGCTTAAATGGAACTGATCCAGACATGGTAAAGATGCCAATCTCTAGTTCAAGTTTGTAATACTTGTTACTTTGTAGACAGTGTGTCTCTTGTAGGCAGTGTGCCTCTTGTGAGCAGTGTGCTCGGGCAGTGAGCCCTAATTGGCATGTGCCATCTATTTTTTCTTATTCTTCTAACAGAGAATAATCCTTGGGTTAATCACCCCGTGGTTTTTCCCTTGACTAGGTTTTCCACGTCAAAATCTTGGTGTCTCATGTGTTGATGTATATCTGCTCTAGTGTTTATGCTTTATGCTTTCATGAGTGATTAATTGATATGCTATTAAATAACAAAGAGGATTTAAGTGTTTGAAAAAGAAGCAAGTTTTGTACAACTGATTCACCCCCCCCGCCCCCCCAAACTCTCAGTTGTGTGCCCTAGATCTAACAGGGGGGGGGGATGTTGGTTTTATTACATGTAAACCTTAAGTGGGGGTGTTAGAATAAATATAAGGTTTACATTTAGGTTAGTTTATAGTTTATAAATAAAATGATAATTAGTTTCTTGGGAAGTTATATTCCCATAGGTAGTTGGTTTTTACGGGAAAAATAAGGCTTTAAAAAGTCATTGCATTGTATTGTAAAATCATTCAGAAAATATCAATAATATATGTTTTTCATTATGTGTATTTGCCCTACCATATTTTAGTAAGATCAATAGACAGGATTAGTTAAGAAGATCAACAATTGAGGATGGTGGAGAGGTTATTTAGTTATGTTTGGTTTTGGAAAGGGATTAGGTGGAGGGTGGAGATAAAAAATACGATTTTTATTTTTTTCATGAATTTTATGTAAATGATTAGTTTAAATGGCTAAATAGTTGTAGTTGTTAGCCAACTAGGGATTTGAAAAGGATTTTTGGGGGAATGTATTTATTTAATTTTTAGAAAATTAGGGCGTGAAAGATGAACTTAATTAAATAAATATTGAATTTATTTAGTTAAGTTGAACATTAGGAAAAATGATGAAAATGATTAATTAATTAAGTGATGTTTATTTAATTAATGTTAGAAAGATGGTTGGATAGGTTGATTAAATAATTGGTTTCATTTAATTAATGTAGAAAGGGATACATGAAGGATAGGTTAGGTGATGTTAGGATGAAGGAATGATTTTAAGTGTCTATAGTAGGCACCACTCCATGCACTTTGCTACCTTTAATAATCTCCATTCCTTGCAAAACTTAAGTGAAGAAACCATTTTCCAAAAGGGGAATTTTGAATCTGCTAGACAAATCTTGTGTTGTTCAAAATTGACTCAAGCTTGTGCTAGTGAGTCAAAGTTTGATGCAACACATGAACTATATCCTTGTTATAGGTTCCTTGCCTAATCACTCTTGCTCTCGTGGCAAGACCCAGTCGATTGGAGGTAGAATCAAGGGGGTGGTCTATTCTTGAGGAAGTAGAACATTGTAGATGGTGGTTAGATTGAGTGTGTTATTAGCTTGAGTGTGCAGCTGTTGATTGTTGTGATTGTTGATGTTAGTTTTGTAGCATAGAAAATTGTGTACCCCTCACAATTTCATGACATGTTTTCGCTCGCTTTGGCATCCATGACCATAGCATGTTTTTAGGACCATTTAACCTAAAGCTTTGGCCTATTTTCCCTCATCACTCATATTTGCCAAAATTCATTTTAAGCAATTGTTTGTTTTAATTTTCTGAGAACACGTGTAAAATCTGGATGAATATTCTCTGGATGCAAGCGCTACGCATGGACGTCTATGCGTTAGGCCAGCGTCTCGAATATTCTAAAATTTTAAACATTGCTTCTCCTGCTCATTTTTTTGGAATCTCGCGGAAGGTAATGCTCACATGATAGTGAAAAGGTCCTTGCAGTGTACCTGACCCTGGGAGATTCCCTCTTGGTATGCAAAAGAGAAAGGTTGAGAAAAGAGATCCTCTCTTGGCTCTAGCTTCCTCTGGAAAACCCTCTCTCTATGAACAAGTGATTTCTAAAAAAAAGATTTTGGTCTCTCTCACATCTGCAAGGGATTAAAGATTAGATTCTTGAAGAAATACAAGTCTCTCTCTTGGATCGTGGATAATACCTTGAGGATTGTTGATATTGTGACTTCTTCATGTGGGCTATCTTTTAATGGCTTTGAAGCTATTCTTTTCAACTTCAAGCCTCAAGGAGTTCATAGCCACCTGTGTGATCTTACAAGCTTGGTAACATTGTTCTTTCATCAAGAAATGATGTTGCTTTAAGATTTTTATTGCATTGTTTTACAAGTATCAACAAATATTTGTGGTGTAGACCACCGCCTACTTGATGTTACATACACTAGGATATTTCCCCATAGACCAGGGCAATACTTATAGATTTGTTTTACTACTACTGCTCTTACCTTCCTAGATGCACTTCGAATAAGAGCACACACACAATATTTTATTATTCCATATGTTGTTTCGTGGAGGTTGGAAAACCAAAATAGGGATTTGATTGAGGCAAATCCCTAAAACAACCCAACAAGTTTTTCTGGTTATGTATTGTGCAGGTTGCAGCTAGAGATCAAATGCACGAGAGTTTATTCTCTTTTCCCTTATTTCTCATCTATCTTTCCTTCATGTTTAATGCCATATTTGAGCATATTTTAGCTAGATTCTCTTTCTTGAAGGTTCTTTTATCTTTCTATGTATGTTGGGTGATGTCACATATTCTGGTAAAGTTGTATTGTATGATTTTCTTGAGTTTTATTACTATAAGGATGACAATGCCGTGCACTGGCATCTAAGGCCGAGGGTTCAGTACTCTAGTACCAGGTTCTCCTATGTTTCCTTTTTACTATTCTGCTATCCACTTATTGATATCTCTTCTTGATTTCTGTAGATTATTACTTTTCTGTTCATTTCTATAGGTTTTTCCTATTTAAATTGTTAGATCTTTTAGGAAAAGAACCCAACCAGGCCTAGCTAGGTTGTATTTGATCTTTTTTGTTGGATAGTAGCAATATAATCCTCTCGGTGGATGGTTAGGTCTTGAATGTAATTGTATCGAATTGGATTCTAGTTCGTTTGCATTAGATTTTCAATTTTTATACACTACAAGTTTCACAAAGTTGAGAGGTCAATTCTTGTAGTAGACTAAGATTTTTATTGCCTGCCTCTCTTATGATTGCTAAGTATCGCCTAGTTTGTTCATGGAAATGATAGATAATTTGGCCTTATATTTGAAAGATTCTTAGGATGTGAGTCCTAATTGTATCTCATCTGATTTGATCTAAGATTTTTTTTTCTTGAATATCTTCCTCAGTGGGGTTTTCTTGTGTGGGGAGGTTCTCCCTAATTTCTTCTAGGAATTTTTGGATTTAATCTTCCCTCACAACTGTGCATATCAAGTGCTAAGTGGAGGAGATGAATGTTCATTTTTTCTTTGAATTGATTTGTTGTTTTTGTTGAGTTTTAACTTTGATGGATTTTGTGCCTCGTGATGAGATCGAGGGCTTTCTTGTCGTTTTGAATGTTTTCAAATGTTGTATGAGTCTCTACATGCAATTATGCTAAATGAATGCAATCTTTTTGTTCTATTCCCAATTTTTGACGTGAGCTAATTACTATTGAAAATAAAATATGAATGTTCCTAAATGTAATTTGTCTATATTTTTATTTTTTTGTGTTTTGATGTGGATGTAAGCTATTCTAAGAAAATGAGATTTGTAGTTACTCTAAGCAAAATATGAAATGAATCTAATCTAGAAAGCAATGAGAGCAATAAACTCTACACTACCAAGAGAAAATAAACATCAATTTACTCCCTCAAGGGGAAGATTGTGAGCTAATTAATAATGAAAGCAATGAAAGAACCTATGTAATTCAGGTGCTAGTGCCAAATTTTTGTCCTTAGAGATCCTATGTCAACCATCTCTTCCTTTGTAGAAATGGGGTCCTCCTCTTAATGGTAAGGACAAAGAGGGGATATGATGAAATGGATTTGGGCTTAGAAGCAACAACAAAATGGAAATAAAAGGCACACATAGTCTTGCACGAGCACAAGAGTGCTATGGGGCCACCTATGTAAAAGCTTGAGCAACACAAGAATGTAAGTAATTCTCAACCTCCTATTGGGAGAGAGGGCTTAGAAGAATTTAAATAGAAAGAAAAGGCTCATGAGGTCCTCTATGAGCATAGAAATGCTATTGGGGGCTAAAATGCAAATAAAAAATTAGCCTCCCTAAAATAATAGAGGGGGGTATTTATAGGTAGAAAATGGGCAAAATAGGTGGGAGTGATTGGGGAGTTAACATGGATTGATTAAGGAGATCACAACAGTTGGAGAGGAGAAAACATAAGACTGATTGGGAGATCACTATGAATTGATTAGGGGTGAACAAAAGAGTGCTTAAGGGTTGACAAATAGTTAGTGGAAGTAATGGATTAGTTGCGCATGAAGGAACTCCTAATGAAAATCCAAAAATGGAAGTAAATTGGGTAGAACTAGAAGAAATCACACATGCCAAAACATGGTAGGGTCATCCCTTTTGCAAGGGCAGGTCACTCGGGTGACCCTGCAACTTAAGGACAAGTCCCCTAGGCAACCCTTCTATTGATGATCTAAAAATGGTTGTTTAGCATTTACAAAGTCCTAGAACCTAGTTCAAAAGTTGGAAAAGACAACCACAAGAGGAAAAACACTAAGGGACACACTGTTAAGTGTGAGATTACTGAGGGGTATATAATTCTCACCTTTGTGGGCCATGATTTGGATCTCTATATCATCATCAGACTACCATGTAAGCAGGTATGCCTTTTTCCATACTTATAGTTCCAAGGTATGATTATGGAATGTAATCACCATGTGTCTCATAACTACCCCCAAGTCTTGACAAAATTACTTCAAGCTTTTATTTCTACTCAGAGCTCATGCACTTCTTCTTGCATCTACATTAAGGAAGCTTCCAAAATTGCATTTGAGGGCAACTACCATTTCTTTCTTGCCACATATCTTGGTTTGCTAAAGAAGAGAACATCACCATATGCATCTTTTTCCTCCTCAAGCCTAACAAATAACTCCATAATAGTGGCCCTAACGCCATCATTCACCACGACTTTAGAGAGTTTTTCCTTAAAATCAACAAGAATTATTGCCTATAACTAGAAGCATCTTGTATCTACCAATCCCCCCTCCTCACCTAAAATAACTTTTATTAGCTACAAATTGACCATCTCTTCATAGTGAGAGATCATTTTAAGTCTATGATCTGAGACAAAGCCCTACCTAAGCAAGTCTTTGGAAGAATTGCTCCATGCCATATACTCGTAAAAACAAGGCAACCTTGCAACAAAACTTGAACACCTAACACCCACACCAAAATAGAGATCCTGGTTGCACATATCATGAGATTGCCACACATTGCAACAATAACTAATGAGACCCCACCCAGCATTATTAATAATCATATCTCATACCACCTTTAACATATGACCTCGTGTGAGAAGCCTTCAATCACATGAAGCAATCACTATACCATTCTTATCTTAAATATTCATTATGAAAGAACACACTTCCTTAATACCTTATGTAGTCTGTCCTACTCTAGACGAGTGACAAGATTAACCTAATCATTAATATCCCTACTTTGTATTATTATAAGTCCAACAACAAAGTGCCTCGGTTAGCAATGTAGTCCACCACTTAGTTTTGAATATGATAATAATGTGAGATCTAAAAGAAACTAAACATTGATTACCATAATTGAACTTCTAAAATCACATTCAATATCTAATTCTTGAATTGACATTTTTCACCGCATTAACAATTATTTGAAAATTCCTCTTAACATCCACTTAAAACCTAACTCAAAAATAACTTTGAGACTAACAAGAAGTACTACCAATTCCACATAGTTATTGATTTGCTTGTTTAAAAATGAAGCCACGTAACACAAACCTTGCACTGCAATTTCACAACACATAACCTACTCCAACATTTGGGGTCCCGTTAAAAATTCCATAGAAATTAACTTCCCGTGCTCTTTTGACCCTACCATCTCATATCATATCTACATTTCCTTTTCTCTATTTACCTTTGAACCGAAAATAAATGGCTGTTATTAAACATTGTCTACTTAAACAGTCAAAAGTCAATTTTAACCGATAAAAAAAATAGGACAAATATTTTTTTTGGTGGGGTGGATGAAGTGTAAAATTGCGTGTTTGGCCATATATTTAAGTAGAGCCGAATCAAATACACCTCTTTTCTGTCCGGCTTCCTCCCACTCTTGACAGTTTCCGTCCACCTTCCTCACGCCTTTTCCTTCTCATCTGTGGGCAGCTGCAAATTCCAATCGTACTAGTTGAGTGCGCCTCGCACTAAAATGTGTAGTGGGTAAGTGGAGTTGGGGAGCAGCGGGCAAGCGCGAGGAAGAAGAGTATGGATGCGGTGAAGTGCGCGTAAGCGCGAGGAAGAAAAGTATGGATCCGGTGAGCAGCGCCATCATCGGAGCGGCATTCAGCGAGCTCTTTGTTGTGACCAGAACCATCCTCAGTATTATCATCTTCAGCAAATCCAACTGCAAAGAGCTCAAAGAAAAGATCCAGCGGCTGCAGCCCACCATCGATGAAATCGCCAAGGTAAGCTCCGACACATCTCTCCACAGAGACCGGCAGTTACGACAATTTCAAGACCGATTACAAGATGGCCTTCAACTCGTCAAGAAATTGGAGAAGCTGGGCAGTTTTAATCTCTACAGAAAGTATCGATACGGAAAGAAAATCCTCAAGCTGGAAAAGAATGTCAACGACTTCATGCTCACTCAAGGCCTGGCCAGCCTCATGCTTGACGTCCAGAAACTGGATGCGAGTTTCAAGGGCTACAGCCAAAGGTTTGACTGCCTCGAGGAAATGGGTCGCTATATAATTCATAGTGTCAACACTAAAATGACTAATGACGCTATTTGTAATACGGTTATGCTTCAACAAATAAGCGTAGATCAACTTCATTTTGATAAGGATGATGCTACAAGTGGCCAAGATTTCATCGGATGCAGTGCCCAGGTCCCGGATTTGCCAAACTTTGTAGTGGGCTTGAGTAATCCCATCAATGATTTCAAACAAATTCTGTTCCAGAAGGATGTTGGTATAGTTGGGATCAAAGGCATGGGTGGAAGCGGCAAAAGCACTCTCGCATTAGCTCTCTGCAATGATACCCAAGTGAAAGGTGAGTTTTTTGTTTTCGTTTTCAATTGAAAGTTTAAGCGTTATGCAACACCCATCAATTCACATTTGGAATAACCTAGAGTCGGTATATACCAAGTATGGATTCAAAAAGATTACGTCCAGGATTCCTTGGAGTCCATACAAGCCTTAATTCATACCAAGAATGCCTTGGAGGTTTACCACATACCATGTATGGATTCATAACCAAGAGTCGGGACATCGAGCTAGTCCCATCTCTTGGAGTCCATACCTGATTAGCAACACAGAGATGAGACTATTGAGCGTTTACCATTTCAACTTCCAGGGTGATTATTGGGCTTTTACCGTTCATAGGTGGGGTGATTTCTCCTGCAATTTTGGTGTAATCCTCAGATCAATAGGATCACATGACTTCCAGGACACTTGCTGGAGAAGTTCCGACCTCTGGATTCAGGCATCTTTATAAGTGTAGGATAGCGTTTGAGCCATGGTGAAGGTGGGTGAAGTGTTAACTCGCTAAACATCAAATCCTCCCACAGGTTCAAAACTCGAAGAGAAATCTCCAAAAGTTTTTGAAGTTTTTTACACTTTACAATCTCCACTGACACCAACAAACGATCATAAAATACAATTCTGATTACTTGAAGCAAATCAAGTATAAATGTGATTCAATAAGCTTCTCACCATTCACATGTCACCCCTTCCTAAATGAACATAACACAAATCCATTTTAACCTCGTTGTATTAAAAAACATACACGAAAATGCCTGAAGACTGACATGAAGAGCAGGGGCACGCCTTCATTAACTAATTTCCTTCAGAGATTGCGGATCCCACATTCAGCAGTGAGAACACAGTTTGGATATATGGGTATTCAGAAAACCAAAGGAATTAACTACAAGCAACGTTTCAGCTGTAGGGTTGTTTGCTTGGTTCTTCCATTTTACCAAATATTCTTTGTACTCTTTGCCTCTTTCATTTGATGATTGCTTCAATCTCGTCTTTCCCTTCCAGGTAACTGTTGTCTCCTATTCAGAATTTGCAACTTCAAATCAGCATCATCTTCACTGGGCTGTATCTTATGGTAGGGATACAAGTATGCAATATTGAAGTTAGGAGAAATGTTTATTCCATCTGGCAACTCTGTCTCATACATATTCACTGAAAACCACTTCAACACCTTACATGGCCCTGTTTTGTTCCATTTGAGCTTGTTAGAAATCTGAAATAGATTGATAACCCAGGAACATTATAAGAGACATTCTAAGCTACATAAACTGGAAAAAAACCTAAACAATGCAAACTAGTGACTCCGAGAGATATGGAAATGTTAGGATGAGAGAATTGCATTAAGAGCTCAAAAGAAGCTACACCAAGATTGACATAATTGTCATACAAGATGCAACAAGGATGCAAAATACATGCTAGGTAGTGATTTTATATAGACCAGGGAGGGGTGAAGGTGGCAACATTGATCAATGGGGAGAGACCACCAAGCGGTCTAAACATAGTAAATGCAACTCCCTCGTAGGATGGTGACACCTCAAATGACCACTCACCTAATTAAACTCACTTTATTTAACCTAAGAAAGCTTAATAAAAGTGTAGGAAAAACCTAGGAAATAGGGAAAATAACTAACCCACTAGGAAAATAAAAACCTACACTAACACCCCCCTTTAAGTGTAGTTTAGGGGGGTGAAAAGATGGGTCCTAGAAAATCAAGCCTTTTGAGGTACCGGTGTACAAAGAATTCCCCCCCAAAGAGAAGAAGCCCCCCCCACCCCCCCAAAATAAAATTAGAGATAACACCCTCCCAGAATAGAGAGAGAGAAAAGAGGACTAAAAAGCCCCTTGAAGTGGACACTTGCCACACCCCCAACAAAGCTCACAAATAAAGAAACTTGCTCTTAAGGAAGGGTTTGGTGAAAATGTGTGTGATCTGCTCTGATGTTGGACAATACCTGAGGTCAATGATTTGTTCATGAATCAACTCCCGAATGTAGTGCATGTGGATCTCAATGTGTTTGGTCCTCTGATGATGGACCAGATTGCAAGAGATCTGTATCACACTCTGGTTGTCACAAAAGATGATTGTAGGCTTCTGGAAGAGAATACCAAACTTAGTGAGAATGTTCTGAAGCCAAATGGCCTCAGTAGTAGCATTAATTGCTCCTCGATACTCAACCTTTGTAGATGAAAGAGCAATTGCAGACTGCTTCTTGCTCGACCAAGAAATTGGATTAGAACCAAGTGAGAAGCAATAGCCTGAAGTAGACTTGCGATCCTGAGAATCGCCTGTCCATTCTGAATCTGTGTGTCCCACCAAGTCAATATCCACGCTAGTTGCATAGCAAATCCCATAACTGTGAGTGCCCTGTACATAGTGAAGAATTTGCTTAACTGCTTTCTAGTGTAGCTCATGTGGCTCTTGCATGAACTTGGAGACCATGCCCACAACATATGACAAATCAGGCCTCGTGTGAGTCAAGTATATGAGATTCCCAACTAATTGGCAATACAAGGTAGCATCCACCAATGGTGAAGAACAGTGAGCCTCAAGTTTGACCCTTGACAGAAATGGAGTTGGCGTAGGCTTACAGTCAGCCATGCGAAATTTGGAGAGCATATCAAGTGCGTACTTGGGTTGTGCCATGAAGATACCAGACGAAGATTGAGTGATCTCAATCCCTAAGAAGTAGTGCAAAAGGCCCAAGTCTAACATCAAAAAATGATCATGTGGGGCAGTTTTCACTGCTTTGATGGTGGATGAGGAACTCCCTGTGAGCAACAAGTCATCAACATAGAGGACAAAGAAAGTGATTATCATCCTGCTGCAAAATATACACATTTGGGTCGGAATGGCACCGAGTGAACCCAACTGACAGAAGGAAGGAGTCTATCTTGGCATACCAAGTTCGAGGGCCTATTTGAGGCCATAGAGAAACTTTCGAAGACGGCAAACAAATGAGGGATCCTATACGAACCCCTATGGCTGCTCCATATAGATCTCCTCTTGTAGGTCACCGTGAAGAAAAGCACTCTTCACATCCACCTGATGAACTTCCCAACAATGGGCTGCAGCAATAGCAAGAACAAGTTGGATGGAATTCATTTTGGCAATTGGTGCAAAAGTCTAAGAGGAGTCAATCCCAGGAACTTGGGAGAACCCTTTTGCAACCAGATGAGCCTTATGCTTATCAATTGACCCATTTGCGGCAAAATTTGTCCAATAGATCCACTTGCATCAAACAAGTTTCCTTCCCTTAGGAAGGGGAACTAAATCCCAAGTATGGTTCCTCTCCAAGGAATTGAACTCTTCCTGCATAGCTGCATCCCACTCGGGGACACCAAAAGCTTCCCGAAAAGATTGTGGATCGGAAGTTGAAGCAATGAAGAGATGTAGAGTCTGCTCAAACTGTGACTGTGTTCTTCTGGTATTTGAAGGATCACCAGCCCAATCATCTGTTTACTCTAATGTCTGATGAGCCCAAAGAGGCCTAGTAGGAGAATATGGAGGATAATCATCACCCTTTGAATGATGACTAGGAGAGGAGAAAGATGAATCCTCATCATCATTGCCATCTGAAGTGGAGGAAAAAGACTCCTCATCAAGAGCAGGAGGATTAAGATCCTCGGAAGAACTATCATCATGCCGCAATGTCTCCAAAGTGATTGTAGATGGAGAAGTGGTAGGAGAAGAACTGGAAACATCCTCCTTGAAACGAACACTCCTCTCAATGAACAACGCATGAGTGGTGGGATGGAGAAGTCGGTAACCTTTGACACCATTTGGGTACCCAACAAATTGTAAGGCTTGCTTTGCGGATCCATAGCCTTGCATTTCTCTGTTGGAATGTGGCCCATGCAGAAGAACCAAACACCCGAAAGTGCTTTACTGTGGGTTTCCGATCGGTCCAAGCTTGAAAAGGAGTGACCCCCTTCACAACTCGGTGAGGAACTCGGTTTTGGATGTAACATGCACAGTTGATGGCCTCCGCCCAATACTGAGGTGCCATTGACTTGGAGTGAATCATACAGTTAGCCATTTCTTTCAAGGACCTGTTCTTTCGTTCTGCAACACCATTTTGTTGTGAACTATTGGGAACTGAATGAATTCTGAGGCACAAAACTGCTCAAACCTCTGGTTGACATACTCCCTCCATTATCTGTACACAAAATCTTGATGGCCTTTCTAGACTGTTTCTTTGCAAAAGCTTTGAAGTCCTGAAAAGACTCAAAGACCTCAGAATTTTGCTTGGGAAAATATACCTAGGTGTATCTGGAAAGATCATCAATGAATGTCAGAACATATCTAGCCTTATTGAAAGAAGGATGCGGAAATGGACATGCCAAGTCACTATGTACCAATTCCAGAAGCTGTGTGGCCCTCCATGCTTTGCCTTTGCCAAATTTCTCTTCAGGATGCTTACCAAGAATGCATCCTTGGCAAACTCCTTTAGAAAACCGAATAGAAGGCAACCTTGAAACCATGTCTTGTTGACTGAGCTGTTGCAACTAAAGGTAGTTTAGCTGGCCAAACCGTTGATACCACAAACAACTCACCTCATCTGAGTGAGTGAGCAAGTTAAGTGAAGGAGAATCAGGAACAAAGTGAGAAAAGTGATATAGTTTGGACTAATGATCAACCTTCTCCATACCAACGGTAGATGCACTGTGCATCTCAATGATTACCACTGTGTCTAGAGTGAACTCAACTCGCTTGCCAGAGCCAGTGTGAGTGATCTGATAGACATATAGGAGATTAGTTGACAAAGATGGAACACAAAGAGCATCATGAAATGTTGCTTCACCCACATCAACAGACCCTCTCCCATGCACTTTAGCAGGAGTATCATCACCCATTAGTATAGATGGCATAGAACATGGCTCCAAAGAGGCAAAGCCATCTTGTGACGAATCCATGTGGTGTGAAGCACTCGAGACAATGATCCAGGGATCGGGTTGTGAAGCAACAACAACCAGGGCCTTGCCTTTTCCTTTCCCCTTACTTTTATCTGTGTCCTTTGAAGATTCTTGAGATGGACTCTGTTTGATAGAATTAGGCACCTTGATGTTGTTCTTTTCAAGAAGATGTGTTAGGTGATCAATTTGTTTCTTAAGACACTTATGTTCATCATGACTAGGTTTCTTACAATAGGCACACTTTGCCTTCTACTTCTTAGGCTTGTCGCCTTTTGAAGAAGAGGCTTCATTAGCTGCTTTTGGAGTAGCTTGTTTCTAATCTTGTTTCTTCTCTCCTTGATTTTGTTGTTTCTTATTTTGCTTACCAGACCCTTTCTAATCTTTAGTGCCCTGATTTGCAACCAAGGCATGAGATTTAGAGAGATTTATTGTGCCCATTTGAACCAATTTATCTCTCTCCTTTATGAGTTCATTAGCAAAATCATCAAGAGAAGGCATTGTATAATTGGTTCCTAAGGCACTTTTGTGGCATGAAAAGTATAAACAAATATAGAATAATTAGGACCAAGCTTGGAAAGAATACTTAAGATCAATTGAGAATCTTTCTTCTCAATCCCACACTATTTCAACCGCAATCTTATGGCCTTTAGCTTAGTGAAGAAGTCTTAAATAATATCAAAACTGGTAGGACTCAACCTTTTGAGCTCATTCTCCAGTAGACGTCCTCTAATTTCATCTTGTGTACCAAAGAGATTTTCCAAAGTGGTCCATACATCATTTGGTGTAGAAACAGATTCAATATGGAAAGGCAAATCTGGAGATATAGACATACACAAGGTTCCAAAAGTTTCATCACACTTATTAAACCACTTAGGCTTATCTGCATCTACTGTAGGTTTAGTTTCAAGCCCCATTGTTACTCTATACAACCCTTGTTTCTTTAGATGGATTGTCATTTTTGACTTCCAATCAAAGTGGTTATAGGGTGTGAGTATTGGTATTGTTACTTGATCCATTTTAATGCAGAAAAGAAGATTGAGTTTGTAATTGTGCAAAAAAAAAAGAATGTAGAAACTCAAAGAGAGCACAAGGACAACCCCCTTTTTCACTCAATCAAAGACCCCCCCAAGCAAATATGATTTGACACTTTATATTTAGTGCGATTACAATTACCACCAGCAAGAAATGCCAAGTGGATTTGATCTCAATGCTTTGCAAAGTCTCAACAAATGAGCATATGCTGAAAGTACAATCCCAGAATAGAACCAAGTGAAACAAATAGTACCACTGCGAAGTACTCGAAAAATCATGAACTTTCAAAACAGGAATTGCCTCGATTCGAGGTTATATGCGAAAGTTGTGAGTCTCCAAAGTTCCCAAAACAAGAACTGTGCAGTGTCACCTGTGAGAATCTGCAATTTCTGAAAAATCCAAGCATCAAAATCAAAAACCGTTTGCACCAGCACATAGAACACAAAAAATTAGCCCAAATAAAAAAAAAAGTTGCTTAGAAAATGAAGCCAATATGAACTAGAATGGAGCCTTGGAAGTTTGCCTTCAAAACTATGCTTATCAACGGAAAGGGGGCAGTGCAAAAAGTCTCCACCAAATTTGGCAGAACTACTGCCAAAAATAGGGGTCCGCCAAAGATAGAACCTGCAAGTCAAGTTTGACCTCTGCTAAAAATAGAGCACCTCCAAACAAACAAAGCTATCGCCAAATATAGCAAAATTTGTGTAATATAATAAAAATCCGCCAAATATAGCTTCTCTAATGTTGGAAGATTGCCAGATGTAATTAGTGATAGCTAATAATGGCATAAAGGCCAAAATGGCCACCAACTTTGAGGAGCCACCAAAAAAGCACAGAGGTCAAGGCAGTGGCGTTGAAGGTGTTTTGAAAGATTTATATAGAAACAAATTTAAACAGGCTGAAAGGCCGAATGAGAGGTTAATGGGGGGCCAAGCCACACCCCATGTACAGGGGTCTGCAGCCCTGCAAAGGGTCTGCGACCTATACTAGGCATGCAGCCTTTTCAAAGGGTTGCGACCTTATTAATGGGGCTGCCCCCTTTTACTAATAGTTGAAGTGCTTAATATATGTAGCACTAAAGCGCTTAGCACAAGGCACTCAACGCTTAACAATTTTTTTTTTTTTTTTGCAAATTTTAATATTTATTGTCTCGTGAAGCGTGCTAGGGGGCCAAAATGGTCCTCCTCAAAATTTTTTTTTTTGCCTCGGAAGCTCCCGACACTGAAATTGGACAAATTATATCAAAATTTGTATGTTTGGCCTTCTAGACGCAATGGCAGGGGCCTTTTGGGCTGAAAATGCTCCGAATGAAAGTTGACCTCCAGATCTGAGATTCAAACCCTCGTTTTGCAATTTGGTCAAACGATCTCCAAATTGGATGAAACGAAAGCCAATCTTGACTTTCACGAGCCTCTTAGACACATTGGAATAGTCGAAAAAACTGCCAGTGTAACCGGAATAGCTACAATCTCCTAGATCTCACAAAACACACATGCAAAATGAAGAGATTATTGGATCTTCATAAATCTTTTCTGATTCTCCAGATCGTTAAAAAATGCAAGAGAAGAGCATACGGGATTTTACAAGATCTCACAAAATAAGGTCAAACTCTCAATTAGGAATCTATGAACTCAGAATTCTCAAAACAAAAGGTCTAATACCATTTTAGAAATTTGAAATAGATTGATAACCTAGAAATTTTATAAGAGAATTCTAAGCTACATAAACTAGAAAAAGCATAAAAAATGCAAACCAGTGATTGAGAGATATGCAAATGCCAGAATGACAAAATTGCATTAAGAGCTCAAAAGAAGCTACACCAAGACTAACATAATTGTCATACAAGATGCAACAAGGATGCAAAATACAAGCTAGGTAGTGAGTTTATATAGACCAGGGAGAGGGGTGGAGGTGGCAACATCGACCAATGGGGAGAGACCACCAAGCAGTCTAAACATAGTAAATGCAACTACCTCATAAGATGGTGACACCTCAAATGACTGACTCACCAAATTAAACTCACATTATTTAACCTAAGCAAGCTTAATAAAAGTGTAGGAAAAACCTAGGAAATAGGGAAAATAACTAGCCCACTAGGAAAATAAAAACCTACACTAACAAAGCTTATTGTAGGTACCTTTTGGAAATCTCTCCTTCCTCAAACATGCAAGAACCAAGTCACCCATATGAGATCCCACTACCCTTCTCTTCAAATCAGCATAGTGCTTGTATTTGAGAGTACTTTGTTTGAGCTGCTCATGCACTTGATCATACACTTCTTTCATGTTTTCTACAATTTTTTTGGTTTCAGCACTATACATGTTCACATCAGCCATGTCCTGCAACTTGATTACTCCTCTTGGAGAATGCCCATACACAATTTGAAAGGGTGTCTTACTGATGCTCCTGTTAGAATTATTATATGCAAATTGAGCTTGTGCTAGGACTAAATCCTAGCCTCCTGGTGTGTCTCCTACAAGACATGTCAATCAGTTTCTGAGGTGCCTCTTCACAACTTCGGTTTAACCAATGGTTTGTGGATGGTACACTGAACAGAACTGCAACTTGGTGTTTAATTTCTTTCATGAAGTCCTCCAAAAAATGCCCAACAAATTTTGTGTCTCTATCTGACACTATGCTTCTTGGTAATCCAAGCAAGTGAACCACTTCTCTAAATTTTTTTTTTCTATATTTGTAGCATTATTAGTCCTTTTACCTGCAATAAAATCGGTCATTTTGGAAAATCTATCAACTATGACAAAAATGGAACCATTCCCCTTTTTTGTCCCAGGGCAAGCCTAAGACAAAGTCCATCCTGATATGCTCCCAAGGTCTATAGGCCTATTTGGAATAGGCAATGGTTTATACAAACCACTATTTGACTCTTCCCTTTTACAAGCTTGGCTTATTCTACAACACTTGACATACCTCTTTATATCCGCTGTCATCTTGGGCCAATAATATTTTTTATGTAGCTGCACAGAGGTCTTATCAATTCCAAAATATCTTGCCAATCCGCTACTCTGCATCTCATTGATCAAGTACTCTAGCATAGAACCTTGGGGCACACACAACTATTGCCCTCTAAACAATAAACTTTCTTGTAGTAAGTAGTCCAGCCATGAATATCCATGCTAACCAGATTTTTACACAGTGCTCATGTTTCTTTAAAATCTACATCATCTCAATGTAGCTCTTTCGTGCAATCAAATCCAACTACCTCTACTTGCATCTCATTCAACAAAAGAACTTTTCTACTTAGTGTGTCAGCTACTGTATTGGACTTCACTCTCTTACGCTTAAGCACAAAGGTATAGCTTTGAAAAAATTCTACCCACTTCATATGATGCTGATTCAACTTACATTGACTTTTGATATATTGCAGGGCTTGATGATCAGTGAACAAAACAAACTCCTTGAGCAACAAATAATGTTGCCACTTTTTGAGAGCTTGTACAATGGTGTAGAATTCTTAGTCATAAACCAAATATTTCCTCTTAGCATCATTGAGCTTCTTGCTGAAATATGCTACAAGTTTCCTCTCTTGACTTAAACTACACCTATTGCTGTTCCACTTGTATCACAACCAACCTGAAACATTTTTGTGAAGTCTAGCAATGTTAGTATTGGCTGTTTTATAATCTTCTAATTCAAAACTTCTTTGCATTGCTACAGTCCACACAAATTATTTCTTGACTCCCCTCATAGTTTTTACAATTGGTGCACACAAACCATTGAAATTGTGAATGAACTTCCTATAAAAGATTGCCAAACCATGGAAACTTCTTGCATCAAAGGTAGATTTCAGACTTTTACCTTTTCTGGATCTATCTTTGACTCATTGAGGGACACAACAAATTCCAAATAAACCAATTCCTCTTACATAAAACTACACTTGTTCAGATTGATCTGTAACTTCTCTTCCTTTAACCTTTCTAGTACTTGCCTCAAATCCAACATATGCTTTTTTTTGTCCTACTGAATATGAGAATATCATCAAGGCATACAATTATGAACTTACCTAGGAATGGTTTCAGCACTTACTTGGTGCATTAGTTAGCCCAAAATGCATTACCAAATACTCGCACTACCCCTCTTTTGTTTTGAAAGTGTTCTTCCATTCATCACCTTCCTAAATTCAGATTTGATGGTATCCAATTTTTGTATCTGTCTTGGAGAAGTACTTGTCTCTGCTTAGACAGTTCATGAGGGCATCCATGTGAAGCAATGGGCTCCAATATTTAATTGTTATTTTGTTTATAGCTCAAGAAGCAGTACACATTCTCCACTCACCACTTTTCTTTGGTGCCAACATTGTTGGTACAGCACAAGGACTAAGGCTTTCCCTTATAAATCCTTTGTCAGTGAGCTCTTTCACTTGTTGATTTGCCTTTTTATTTTCCATTGGAGTCAACTGATATGCTGTCTTGTTTGAAAGATTTGATCTTGTTATCAAGTCCATGTGATGACCAATACTTCGTATTGGTGGCAAACCTCTGGGAGAATCATTGGAAATGATCTCCTTGTACTCTTGAAGCAGCTCACTTACTTCCTTTGTTACTTGTCTTTTCCGTTGTCCCAAACTTCATTGGTTTGAGAATGACAGCATAACATTCCACTGCCCTTGCCAAAAGCTCGTTACTTGTTACCAAGAGAACTTTGCTACATCTGCTCGCTTAATCTTCCTTTTCCTTCAAGGGACTCAAAGTGTATTTCTTACCTCTTTTCTCTATAGTGATGGTGTTTTCTCTTCCATCATGTATGGCCTTATGGTCATATTGCCATGGTCTACCCAATAAGACATCACGTATGTCCATAGGCATCACATCACACATCTCATCATGATATGAACTAGTCTGAAAATTAATTACGCATTGCTTGTTCACTACCAACTGATGACTCTTATGAAGCCATGACACTTTGCAAGGATTTGGATGAACTACTCTTTTCAACCCAAGTTTTTTTACCATTTCACTTGAGACCAAATTATGAGTATTATCACTATCAATAATCATTTTGTAGCACTTACCTCTTGACTTGCTAATGGTTTTGAAAAACTTTGTTTGTGCCTTGTTTTTTTCTCCTACTTAGGTGCTTGTAAGATATTTCTCAACATGAGGTTCTCTCCTTGTTTAGACTCCTCAACTTGATTTGGGGGTCTCATTGACTCCTCTCGAGCTCGCACAACTTGTGTGCTTGCCACTTTTTTTTTTTCTGCTACTATCATTTTCAGCATTAGGGCACTCAAAGGCCTTTATGACCCGCTTGTTCGCAGCGAAAACAAGTTCCACTAAATGATCTTCCTCTTTCTCTGGCATAGTTTTCTTTTCGTCTTGTAGAATATGCTCCTCCTCTAGATGGTTGAATTTGGTCTTGTGAGGTACGAGATTCACCTGCTTGCTAATTTTGATTTCTTTAAGTGCCTTGCTGATTTCTAATTCTTCTGAATCTTCCTCTACCTCTTGCTGTATAATGTTTGTACACAACTTTTCCTTGGCCTTTAAGGCATATTGATATGCCTTATCCACTATACCCACCTTGACCAAAGTAAACTCATCCTGGAGCTAAAATCTTGGTCCAGTGAGGTATCTAGCAGTTGTTTTCTCCTCTTCTTCCTGCATATTTGTTCTGGTTTGTTAAGCATAAAAAACTTTCAGTATGCTATTGCGCATGTAACTCCTATTGTCTCAAAATTTGAAATTACTTGAGTGATTTCTGTTGGTGGTCTGAGGGCAAGAATTTGCCTTAAGATAGGCCATAACCTTACTTTCTCCTTGCTTTGTCTTCAGGCTATCCCACCATAGGGCAGCATGTGACTTCATTTTGGTGACAACAAACTTGTGATGGTGATGCAATCCTAGGTGGTGGCCCAAATGAATAGGCAATCAACCTCAGGCAGCCTAATACAAACTCGCACTCAAATCACACAAAGAGAAACACACACAACATGGAAGCAAGACTATGCCTTTGTTGCAGGTAGACTTGCAGTGATGCATTGACCCACATGCAGCAACATACACTCAGCAACTGCAATTTTAGTTGCTGCAGGTGACCCCTTGTTCACCTCCCACACAAACCAATAACTGGTAAGTTCATACAATCAAGCAAGCAATGCAACAATGAATGGAACCCAACAAACATCAAACCATTCATGTAAGATCCCTAATCAGATCTGCCCTAAATTTCTGATTTTTATCTTTTCAAACCCTAGGTCTGAAATCTGATTTTTTCTGTTTCTGAATTATAAATGGTTTTGGATAGAAAATACATGTGTGCCAAATGCTCAAATATACATCTCAATTATGTGCCCATGTGAGATAACATCAACCATGAATTCTACCACATAATATGACCATTCAAATGCAAAATAAATGACATATAATTCTGATTTCCGAGTCTAAATGACTGCTGCTACAAATCAGGTTACTCAGAATGGAAGTTACATCAAGTTTCAAGGCTCAAACATGCCCAAACATAGCCCAGATCTCTGCTGTTACAAATCAGACCTTTACATTGATAAATAAAGGCTTATACATACCAAAAAGATGGAGAATGATGTCTATACTTCAAACCCTAGATGGGCAATCAGGTTTGGCACTTGATGCTGCTCCAAAAACTGCACAACTCCTTCAAAACCAGTTAGGATTTCCTTCCACAATGATGGCACTCCATGGTGAATGATATTGGCATGCTAGACGAGGGCAGTGACTAGGTTTTAGGCCTCCAATATTCCTCAAAGTCTGAATTTCTGCTCCTCATGGATGGTGCTCTCCTAGGGTACAAACCCTAATAATAGTCTTCAAGTAAAACTTCCAAAATGAAGCTGAAACCTGCAATCACATCTGTGAACAAGTGCGGCCTGCTATGGGAAGTGGTGGCAGCTAGGGTATGGCCTTCAAAGCCCACAAAACAACAAATCGCCCTCCCTTGGAGATGGCGCTCACCCTAGGGTAAACCCTTGGATCAATCTCCAACCAAAACCCTCAATATATGGCGCTGAAAATGCCTCTTCAATCTAAATATAAACCCTCAATCTCCAAAATTGTATTTGGCCACAAATCTCACAATTTTGGCCCTAGGTCTTCTTCTCCAAATCTGCAGAAATATATGTCTTTGAAGCTTAATCCTCTCCTCCGAATCACCAATGAAGTGCAAATGTGAACTCTGTATGAATCCACCTCAAGATGGAATTGGGTTTTCATCCAATCCACCAATATTCCTAAGGGTTTTCGTCCTTGGAATACGCTGAACCTAAGTTGCAGCCAACAAGAGAAAAATCTCCAATGCAAATGACAAGATAGAATATGCTGAAATGACTTTCTTTTTCCTTCTTTTATAGCCACCAAATAACCTCCACCTTGGCCGACCTCCCTTTTGGCAATTCACTTTATTTTAACCTCCTTTTTGGCCAACCTCCCTTTTGGCAATTTACTTTATTTTATTTATCAAGTGGCTAACTTAAATTATAAAGTCATTTCATATTACAAATAGGTCCAGCTTAATTAATTAAATATAAATAATCCAAAAGTGACTTAGGATTACTTAGTATTTAATTAATTAGATTATTCCCTTACCACTTCGATTTAGCCTACGGGAATAAAATAGGCTAGCCGACTCCGTTGGGTGATCACTCGGAAAAAGGGGACATTACAATTCACGAGAGACTCACGAACTTCATGGACATAGACAAATCTTACATGTGATATTTGGAGCAACATAAAAAATCAGTTTTTCTTCATTTCACGAACTGAAAATACATTTCTTATAGACATTGTTTGATTACAATACACAACAAGGGATTAAATGTTCCCCTGTTTTCTACCTTCCTCAAGTGCTCTATTCTCATGCATTTCTCTTTCTCTTTCTTCCTTTTCTTCGTCTCTTTTCTCTCATGTGTGGCCTGGTTTCTTCCACCATATCTCTACTTTCTCACGCATGACATGCATGTGCCTCTTTCTTCTACCCTTCCATGCGGCTTGATTCTTCTCCTTCTGCGGCCTCTTTGTTCTTTTACACAAACCAACAACCGGTAAGTGCACACAATCAAGCAAGCAATGCAACAATGAATGGAACTCAACAAACATCAAACCATTCACAAGAGACTCACGAACTTCATGAACATAGACAAATCTTACACATGATATTTGGAGCAACATTAAAAATCAGTTTTTCTTCATTTCACTAACTGAAAATACATTTCTTATAGACATTGTTTGATTACAAAACACAACCAGGGATTAAATGTTCCCGTGTTTTCTACCTTCCTCAAGTGCTCTGTTCTCACACATTCTCTCTCTCTTTCTTCCCTTTCTTCATCTCTTTTCTCTCATGTGCGGCCTGGTTTCTTCCATCATCTCTCTACTGTCTCACACATGACCTGCATGTGCCTCTTTCTTCTACCCTTCTATGCGGCTTGATTCTTCTCCTTCTGCGGCATCTTTGTTCTTTTACATGCAGCCTGCACACACTCCTCCATGCTTTCTGTCGGCCTGCTCATGCCTCCTTCCTCTTAGCCTGCTCGTGCCTTCTCTCTGTAATGCGGCCTCTCTTCTCTATTTTGAGCCCCACAGCCTGCACGAACCTCTTCGTGCTCCCATTTTGTCCTCAGACTGTTTTGCTCTTTTTCAAAATCATCCTCCTCATCTGGCCTTTCCAGAATTCTCTTTTTTGGCACCTCTTTTTTCTCTTCTGAAAATCTCCCCAAATCTGGGCGTTTGAATCTGCTGACCTAACTGCTTGAGCACCAAAATACCTGCATTAAGTGCTGGACGCACCTACCTTCCAATCCAAAATCACCAAACTCCTGCTCAGGTTAATCCAACACAGCTGGACATTTAATGAATGTGGCCAAGGGTAGTTGAATGACTAAGTCCTCAAACTTCAGGGGCCAACATGAAGTTTGAATTGCCTCTTCTAGCAATAATTGCGAGCCCCTTTTCAAAATCTTGGCTCGGGCAGATCATGCCGCCTTGGGCATTAAATGTTGACCAAACCATTTCCAAAATTGAATCCCTTAAAACACTTTACTGCCATTCAATACCTGGGTGGCCCCCTTTCATACTCTTGCAACCAAATGTTGCCTATGTCAGCAACCAAACTAACTTCCACCACTGACCCAGTAATTCACCATCCACCTTTTCATGCACCACATGGTGGCAACAACGACAATAGTAACCCTGTAGTGACTCTCCATACAACATGTAGCAAAGCACCAGAAAACCTCATGGCAACCAATCACATACAACATCACCTACTGATACTGCTCGGGTTGCAGGGCAACTACCACAGTTGCTGCAAGTACACTCACCCTACAACAGCTACCCCTTTCTAATTGTTTAAGTGCAGAACCAATTGACATGGGCCAATCTCACGGTTGTTGCAAGTACCTTCATGCTATTGGCTGCAAGTGGACACAGTTGTTGTGAGTGGAAACAAAATGACCGGAAATATTTCTGGCTCGCACAAACTCCAAAATCCTGTTACGCTTTTGCATCAACTTGACTCTACTAGGATCATCTTCCCCCAAGTTTTCCATGTCAAAATATCTCTCAAGCTTCTTCACCTAATCTACAAATAGATCTTGGTTTAGTTCTCCCTTAAAGCTTGACACATCTAGCTTGACCTTTGCCCCTTATTTGGTTATATCTTGAATTAATCTTTCCATGGGATCTTGAGCCCCAATAGGAGCTCCTTGTGCCTTTGCTTTATCCTCAGGTTCTTCATGTAGTAGTCTAGCCTCCAAGGCTGCTATTCTCCTCAGCAATTCTTTATTTGGGCTTTTCCTTGACCCTCTTTTGACTCTCCTGACCCCAACAACATTGAATCTCCTTTGTGCCATCTTTATTTACCTAGTGCTCAACAGGCTTTGATACCAAACTGATGTAGGAAGGTTAAGTGTTAAACTCACTAAACACCAAATCCTCCTACAAGTTCAAAACTCAAAGGAAGAGAAAACTCCAAAATATAAGTTTTAACATTTTGATACAATCTTCATTGACAACAACAAATGATCTTAAAACATAATTCTAGTTACTTGAAGTAAAACAGTATAAATGTGATTCAACTCTTTATTTGGGCTTTTCCTTGGCCCTCTTCTGACTCTCCTGACCCCAACAACATTGAATCCCCTTTGTGCCATCTTTATTTACCTAGTGCTCAACAGGCTTTGATACCAAACTGATGTTGGGAGGTTAAGTGTTAAACTCACTAAACACCAAATCCTCCTACAAGTTCAAAACTACCTTCCAATGGGATCTTGAGCCCCAACAGGAACCTTCTTCTAACTCTCCTGACCCCAACAACATTAAATCCGCTTTGTGCCATCTTTCTTTACCTAGTGCTCAACAGGCTTTGGTACCAAACTGATGTAGGAAGGTCAAGTGTTAAACTCACTAAACACCAAATCCTCCTACAAGTTCAAAATTTAAAGGAGGAGAAAACTCTAAAAGTTCAAATTTTTACATTTTGATACAATCTCCATTGACACCAACAAATGATCTTCAAACATAATTCTGGTTACTTGAAGTAAAACAAGTAAAAACCCACAAAATTTATGGCTTTAATTTTCACACCAGAGGTCCAAAAGTATCAAAATGACTACGTCCTGCTGCTCTTGGACGTTTTTCCCACGTCCAGGCATTCCATTTCTTCTGCTATGGTTGCTGGGAATAAAACCAAGTTAAAAACTTTTTTATTATCTCAGGTCCGCACATAGTATGCCACTATGACTTCATTTCATCACGTATTAAATGCCCTCAACTGCTCATGACAGAAAATAACTGATTTGGTGCCATTTTCCCTTGTTTTTCTAAAACATAGCCTTCTGACTGGGGCACTGTCTTCTTGCTGCCTCTTCCTTGTCTCCTTGTCTCCAAGAGATCTTCGCCATGATGATGATATTTATTTTCCTAGCTACATTTTTTTTGCTTGATGCAGATAGCTTTTGTGACCTGGGCTGCTCTTGCATCAAGCCATGTGGGAAGGAAAAATATCCCCTGCCTGCTATCTAGCAAGAACCAAACACAGCACATTCAGCTGGCTGATTAATCACATGCCATTGAACCATTTTTTCTAACTTTGCCTTTCCTATTTGTTCTGTCTATTAGATTACTTCATAACATTCACTTTTCTGGAAATTTTCAGATTTCTTTTGCAACAACATAATCTTCATTACCGTTTCACGTTTCCCAAATGTGAAGGGCCTTTTGGAGACTATGTGGGATAGGATAATTGGTGGGCAGAGGCCTGATTTTCAGAGTATAGAGGATGCACATAAACAATTGCAGAAGAATATTAGTATAAGAACATCTAAGCCAACTTTGGTGATTTTGGATGATGTTTGGTCGAGGTCAAACCTGGAGCAGTTGTTGTTTGAAGCACAAGGCTACAAGACAATTATCACAACCAGACAGGACTTCACTGTTCCAATGAAGCATTCTACCCGTCTTTATGAGTTACCCATGCTGCAAAGGGCTGATGCCCTGTCACTTTTCTGCTTCTGGGCCTTTGGTCAGCCTTCAATTCCAAAAAATGAAGACGAGGATCTTGTTAAACAGGTATGGATACACCAAAATTAAACAGAATCTCACGTTGCACTCTTCTGCATTCAATTCCTGATGCTCGGTATTCATGGATTCCTTCAACTTCAGAGATAATAAAAATATTTTCTTATAAGTACTACAAAAAAAGTTTTGTTTAATTCTGTTTAGTTATATTACGTGATGTTTATACAATAAATTTTTTGTTGCAAATAGAAAGTTGCAATGTGAACAGAGTTATGTGGAATAGAATTCAAGCAATAATGAGAAGAGAAGTTAACTAATATTACAATCTATTCAGGTTGAAGGACAGTGTAAAGGCTTGCCTCTTGCCCTCAAGGTCATTGGGAGCTCTTTGCGTGGTGAGTCCTCTCTAGTTTGGGAAAATGCCAAACAGAGGCTTTCCAGAGCAGAACATATATCTGAATATCACAAAGAGGGCCTTCTTGATTGCCTAGAGACCAGTATAGATGTCCTAGATGATGATCTGAGGCAGTGCTTCTTGGATCTGGGAGCATTTCCCAAAGGAAGAAAGTTAAGTGCTGATGCATTGTTGGACATGTGGGTGCATGTTCGTCAGATGGAATGGCAGGATGCTTTTGTCGTCTTGTTAGAACTTGCAAGCCGCAATCTCATAAACATTACAAGTTATCCAGGGTATGAGCATATGGAGTTCCTTAACTTTTCAATTTTAAGTAAATTGGAGTGTTGTTTTTGCAATCTCCATATTGCTTTTCACTTATTTAAATATTTTCTAGTGCTAGTAGCTTCAATTTAGAAGATAGATTTGCAGAGATTTTGTGACTAGTCATTGTTCTGGAGAGACTCAATAATCAATTTAAGACTTGAAGTTCATCTTGATAAACTAAAGAAAATAAGATGGACAGTAAGGTAAGCAATCTCAAAAATCAACATGTTAGTGATGTTTAATGACATCTATGATCACTTCATTTTCTTATTTTGATGAGTCAGGGGCCGAGCCATATCATATGGATGTGCCTATGAGCTCTCTTTTTCACAGCATGATGTGATGCGGGATTTAGCATTGCGTTTGGCAAGCCAGGATGGTATCAGTCATTGTAAGAGGCTTTTCATGCCTAGAAAGGAGGATAGCATTCCTGGGAAATGGCTGACAATAAAGGATCAGTCATTTAAGGCTCAGATTGTTTCTATTCATACAGGTTACTCTTGGATTATTAGTGCAGTTACTTCCATTTAAAATTAATTTAGTTTCATGGTCAATTTTCATTTGTATTTAAACAGGCTGCTGACTTAATATCTGGGACTTGTAGGTGCAATGAATAAGGAACAATGGCATGAAATTGATTTTACTGAGGTGGAAGCTTTGATTTTATACTTCACTGCAAGTGAGTACTTTTTTCCACCATTTTTGCAGAGGATGCTCAAACTGAAGGTTCTTCTAATATGTAATTACAATTCGAAGCGTACCACACTTAATGGGCTGGAGTGTATTGATTCACTCTCTCAAATGAAGTCTCTGCACTTGGAAAGGCTGATTGTTCCTCCTCTTTATGAGTACTGCAAACCCTGGGAGACCTTGGAAAAGTTGTCTATATGCCTATGTGAGGGCCTTGGAAACATGGATCGATTGAGTAACGAGCAAGGCCTAGAATTTCCTAAGCTTGTAGAAATGAATCTCGATCACTGTAGTGATTTAGAGGAATTGCCACTAAAGATGTGCAATATAACTTCCATACAGAGGCTATCTGTCACAAATTGCCATCTGCTTCATAAGTTACCCGATGACTTGGGGAAGCTAAGGCTGCTTAGGGTCCTAAGATTGTTTGCATGTCCAAGCCTGGCAATGCTCCCAGATTCCATTTGCAATCTTGGGCAACTAGAATATCTTGATATTTCACTGTGCAGGTTTCTGAAGGGCCTTCCTATGGATTTCCATCAACTATTAAACTTAAAGATATTGGACATGAGAGAGTGCTCAGGATTGATGCAGCTTCCCAAATCATTAGGCAAGTTGAGATCTTTGAGACATGTAACCTGTGATGAGAAAACTGAAAGCCAGTGGCTGTCCATCAAGACATCTTCCCTCCCTAAACTTTCTTTAGAAGTTGTTGAAGAATGCTTTAATTTGGATTGGCTTGATGACTGAAGTCATTGTTAATTAAACCCTTTTCTATAACTCTAAAATACAAGTATTTTATGCACTTTACCCCCAGAGGTATTTTACTAAAAAAAGGAGTGTTTGACCTTAAAATTACTGCCGATGATGGTCAAATTCCTTTTCTTTTTCATTAGTAATAATTCCAGTTTCAATCATGGGCTCATCTTCTACCTACAACATCTATCTTTCATGTTTTTGATACAGTAGAATATTTTAACTTTCTTTTTTTAAAGATTTGAGGCTTCCACAGTCCATGATATTTGTATACAAGATCCAAACACCCATACAAAACATTCCTACGGTTGTTTTCAAAAATCTTGTGTATAGAAAATACTTACTAGTACTTGCACCGGAAGGAGGTGCAATGGTTACGCCAATAGAAAACAATATGTAAGATAATATGCTAGAGAGTACAATTTGATTAGTACATTAAAAGATACATTATTTTTATTTACCATTTTTTGTATGAAAGTAATATTTAAAATATGGAGCATTAGAATTTCATTTTTTGTGTATAGAATATTTTTTTAAGGTTTCCTTTTATTTTTGTAAATTATATAAATAATAATGAGAAACAGAGGTCCGAAGGTGCTATTTAGTTTAAAATTTTGAAATACAACTTTGAAATGTATATAATATTTTCTACAACATTTGAAAATGCTCATATTACATATGTGTTTATAATCAATTAAAGGAATGTTTTGTAACAACTTCAATTTTGCTTGAAATGCGATCCCCAATTTCCTTTTCTTCTGTCAAACAAGTTTGGAATGAGCTTTTTGTTTGTTTGTTTTTTTGGTTCCTACACATTGGACTTATATTATAAAGGTGTGCTTGCTCTTATTTTAGAGGTGTATATTGAGGGCAACAAGAAGTTAGTATGTGTAAAGCAATGACAGTAAAGACAAGATAATTTAATATTGGTAATGTTGGCAAATCTCTTGATGCATTGGTATGCGATTGTCAAGCATCCATCTTGGTAAACGATTGTCAAGCATCCACGTGTACATCGTGAAGGTGTGAATGTATTAGGCTACAACTTTTTTTTCGTAAAGCATCTATTGTGAATATGGTAATGAAAAGAATATATTGAAAGGTTATCTACGAAAGGTTGCATTCATTGCATTTATTTGAGGATTTAAGCATTTATTTGAATATCATTCACATATAGAAAAGTATTACTCGAAACAATAGAAAATAAATTTACACATATTAATACTAATTTCAAACCTTTTTCTATTTGAATATATGTTTTAGTAATATTAAAGAAACAAATATATATTATTTAACACATTTTATACAGTTAATGTTTCCTCATTGCAACATTTGAACAAATTCAGCCCAATTTCATAGAAAACGTTACATGTGACAATTTATATTCAAAATGTATGCAATAGTTTGTACATGATTCCATGCCACACAAACAACATGCCTTCAAAAAAATTAAAAAACATTATTTTATGGTTTATTTGTTTGACTTCGTCAATCTTTACTAATTGCTGTGACAACTAACATTGATAGTTGTAAACAATATTTCCTCTGCGCCTTTAAAAATTCCTAACAATATTAGTGTGAAGCAAATTGACCAGGCGACCACAAATAATTGAACAGTGTAAGGTGTAGATTAATTCCCAAGAGCTTTGAGTGCATGTACACCATTCCGTACAAGAGATATGTGGGCTGCTTAAGGCAATTCTAAAATTTAAGCTTTACAAATTCCTACATATATCAACAGACTTCCATTGAATCTTATTCAACCTTCCATGTATTCTAGGATCACATGTTCAATTGCTTGTTCAAATAACACTGTTGTATGGAACAGTGCACATGCACTCCAAGCCTTGTGTAATGCAATCCAAGCTGCTCTTTGGAATATGACTACACATTACAGTATTTGGGTATGTGAGCTCCTTTAAGCTTGCATTGGTGGAGTTTTTGTAGTTGCTTTTTTGTAGAGGCAAAAAGTTACTAGAGCATTTTCAAGTTTTGTCACATGAAGATGGAATTTAGAAAAATGAAACAGTGGATGTTTTGAATTTTTTTTTATTAAAGTTGGTGTTTGAAAATGAAAAAAATAGAATAAATTTTTAAAAAATCAAAGTTAAACGATAATCATTAAATTGACCAGGCGACCACAAATAATTGAACAGTGTAAGGTGTAGATTAATTCCCAAGAGCTTTGAGTGCATGTACACCATTCCGCACAAGACATATGTGGGCTGCTTAAGGCAATTCTAAAATTTAAGCTTTACAAATTCCTACATATATCAACAGACTTCCATTGAATCTTATTCAACCTTCCATGTATTCTACAATCACATGTTCAACTATGACAAAGCCTTATGCCATAGAATTGCTTGTTCAAATAACACTGTTGTATGGAACAGTGCACATGCACTCCAAGCCTTGTGTAACGCAATCCAAGCTGCTCTTTGGAATGACTCTACACATTACAGTATTTGGGTATGTGAGCTCCTTTAAGCTTGCATTGGTGGAGTTTTTGTAGTTGCTTTTTTGTAGAGGCAAAAAGTTACTAGAGCATTTTCAAGTTTTGTCACATGAAGATGGAATTTAGAAAAATGAAACAGTGGATGTTTTGAATTTTTTTTTATTAAAGTTGGTGTTTGAAAATGAAAAAAATAGAATAAATTTTTAAAAAATCAAAGTTAAACGATAATCATTTGAAAATAGGCACTAATGAACCAAAACCTTCACAAAAAGTAAATGGGTGCCTAAACTCAATCAAACACCAAAATTATTTTATTAATTAAATATTATACACCTTAACGAAAAGGTACAACCATTCAATTGTAATGGATGGTTGCATCTAGCCCTATATTTAAGAGATTCTCATGTGTGGGAAAATATATTATTTTGTGATATATGTGTATGAGAATTTGGCATTATTGTAAGAGGTATTGAGACAATGGAAGAAGGACATGAGAGATTGTGGAAAGTTAGGTTCTTGAGTTTGGTTGATGGACAATGTAAATTTTTCAAATAAAGAATGATGTTTTGTGGGGTTTTTATCATAAGGTTTTCCCCACCTAAATTTCTGTTTATTGTGTTAATTTATTTTTATATTTCTCCACATTTTGTTATTTGTATATAGTTTTATTCAACATGGTTAATGGTTATCATGGCTAAACCTCATGATCTTGGATTCGTAAGATAGTTACATTGACAGATGGATGTGAAAAGGATGTCAACCAAATTGTTAGAAGTGTGTGGTTTCCAAGTATGTTAGAAGGTATAATGATAATTATGCTTGACATTCGAAGAACTGCATAGTGATGTATCAAGTTTTCAGTTAAAAAGTATGAGGGGGGCAATCATGATCAATCAAAGCATGTAGATGGATTAGCTACCTATCAAATAAATTTTAGTAGATTTTCATTTGATTTTGTAGTAATGAGAGAAATATTCATTTGCATTGCAAATTAATGTAACAAGGTTAAGTTTTCTCTATAAAATATCATCATTTTTGCCATATGAAATCATAGAACTTTTTCAATCTTTTACAAAGTCGAGATTTCAAAATTATTTAGTTTCCTATACTTGTACAAATTTTTTTTTGTGAAGAGACTTTTTTACAACTATGGGGCTATGATGAGTGACACAAGGTTCATAATGAGGAAGTAATTTACCGGCTTAACTAGCTCAAGCGAATGTTGGCCAATGTTAGGCACCTAGTGTACTTGTTGTGGACATCCAAACCTTGGAACTCACGCACCTTCTAGGTTGGGCAATGTTGTTGGAGTACTATAGGTACTTTGGGAACCTTCAAAATTGTTAACACCAATCATTTTATTCTCAACTATAATCATAAAATCAAAACAAGCATTGCTAATGAGATCCCATGACCAGATATTCCCCCTTATCAAGATTTGATCATTGTTAACACAACTACATAAATTAGAAGATAAGTAACACATAGTACACACTCAATGAGGTATGCAGGGGGTAGTAGTAGTAGTAGAAATCCTAGGTTGGTACCTTTGGGCTACATGCACATGTCTTGGCATGAAACTGTTTTGAAAAGCTAGTGTATACTAGCTTCCATTTGGGTGCACATATGTGGGATGGATTACTAATGTAAGGGAGGTTAAGTTTGATTAGTACCAATCATTTACAAATAAAATTATAGAGAACACCCATGGCTTGGAATTAAGGTGAAACTTTTTCTTCTAGCTCATTATTAATTTTGCATGTTTTGGCCTATCATAGCCCTTTGTTTAGTGAGGTGGTTGGCTAAACTTTACAAATACCAATAAAGAGGTTTAAGTATTGATGCTTTCTTTGGCATGGGAGAAGGATGCACACAAGCATACATGGCTAATGAATTGATGGTTTGAGGAAATAAACTACAATTTAAGGTCAAACCCTATGTGGTGTAGAGAAAGTCAAGTGCATGAATATAATCGAATTGAAAATGGCAAGAAAAGAAAGTATAAACAATAATAACATATAAAATTTGGATTTGAAATAAGGTGGGAAAATTAGAAAATTCAAATAAAACACAAAAATAAGGTCAAAACGCTAGGGCAAAAACCTTGAAGGTATTTGGGGGTTAGGTTCACCAATTTATGTAGAGAAATAAAACATCTCTACAAAAATATCTAGGCTAATAAATTAATAACCCAATTAACTTAGGAAAATGAGCTCGATAAAAAAAGCATTAAAATAAGTACATAAATAAATACTGAAATTAACATAGGAGGATAAAGGTGCTTAGCTCTATGAACTATGAGGAATATTTTACTATAAATTGTGTTTTGTGATTCATCTCAACAATCAACGATCAAGTCTACATTAATCATGCTTTGATAGACTATAAAAGCATCTATTCTCTACCAAGGTTCAATCCTACACCTACAACCCTAATCCTTGCATTTGTGGCATTGAAACTACTGTGCAACCTTGAACTTGGTGCCTAGTTTCTTAATAAATGTGTTCGAATGTAATTTCCTAGACATGGTGGTGCTAAAAAACATTGGTAGGGCTTGCTATGCTAGGAAGGGACGTCAATTAGCTTGCCACCTAATGCCTTAATCAAGGCCTATTAAATCGATTCATTGGTGTTTGATGAAAGACATGCCAAGCAAATTGGAAAAGCCTTTGTATCTATCTTTATGAATATAAATGTAGATGTCATGTTCTAATATGCTTTGTAAGTAATCTTTCTAAATGATAATTGTTTAGTGGAAAATAGTGATCTAGCCAAAAGAGTTAAACTAGGTCAAAACCCTCTTCTACAAACATTAGGACACGAACCAAGCTTGGCTTCTACCCAAGAAGGAGAGCCAAACTACATAGCTTCTACCCTTTTGTTGTATATAGATGGATCAACCAAGGTCAAGCAAGCAAGCTAGGACAAATGGTCAAAGCCTAGGAGATAAAGATCAACTTATAACTAATAGACAAAAACAGATCTTAGAAAACCAATAGCACAACAGAGATCAGAGAAGGATTTAGAACTTGGATTTTGTAGCAGAAATTCCCAGGACCAGGGTGCTTGGGCATCCTAGGCCTTTTCTAGGGTTTAGAAAAATCTCGGATATCACCAGACTTGTACCTGTCTGCTCCGCCTTCTTCCGGGATATTAGCTCATGAAACCTGTTTCTCCGACCTGCACACAAGGAAAGAGGAAAGGTTGTGCTATATATAAGGGCTTGCCTCAGTCAAACCTTGTGTTGGTATTCCCACCTCCACTACAATGATGATTAGATCCAAGAGTGCATGCCCTAGGAGGTCAGAGACCAGATTTGTAATAATATGATATAAATATGAATGATAATGACGATGATTACCACAAGAGGTATGACCCTAGTTGATGTAGATGACTCAAGATCTCACACCAACGAAGGAGAGTGATGAAGAAGGCTTGAAACTCCCTTTAAGACCTGTAAACAAACTTCAATAGCATCCACAAGTAGATAACACTCCAAGCATGTAGAACACTTTAGCATAGCACACAATATGAGAGAAAACTTGACATTATTCCCGCTCACTTACAACAAATAAAACTTAATTAGGCCAACAAATACAAACTAAGGAAGTGTCCCAAACTAACACTACAAAAGAGGGCAAAAAATCCCAACTGGGACTAGGGCGCTTGGGCACCCTGGACCTTTAGTCCACAAACTCTAGGGAGTGCCAAATATAGTCGGATTAGTCCAGTCCTAAGTTGATTCCATCAAGTTTATTCATCGGGATTGAGATGTCATTGTTCTAAGCTCAAAAAGGGTGTTAAAATAGTTTCTGATTAACAAAGGAAACAAATTAGGTCCAACTAGGTGTTAAACTAAGTGTAAAATGCTAGTGTACACATTTTACTCTATAACATTTAGCCCCCACTCTAGCATGGGTACGAGCTTATATTCGAACTCACACTAAAGGATGGATCAAACACAAAAACATAGAAGACCAAAGAATTTCGCCAAGTTGTGGACTACAAGTATGTCATGTCCCGATATTAAGACATTATTTAAAGTAAAGATTTAAACATCATGATAAGGACAGAGAAGTCGTTTTCGTCATTAATGGTGTTGTCATTGTCAATAAACTTATATAATATTATTCTATAAAAATATAATATATTTATTGTAAATAATAAATATATAACATTATTATTATTAATTATCAATATAATTATAATATTAATGATGATATTATATAATATAATTTATTGAATATAATAAATAATATATATATTATTAATATAAACAAATATTGTAAACTAAATAATATAGATGTATATTATAAAGGGGATCGATTCCCATCTTGAAAGCTTAAGTAAGGCCTTACATACGGTGAAGGAATATTCAGCGAATAAGGAGATGTGAGGCCAACACTCACATAACATAAGACCAAACAAATATCACATAAGACAAAACAATGCCAATCAATATTAAGCTCAGCGATTAAGATGGAGTCAACAATCCTAAACAAAGCGTAAGTATTAAACATTAGCAACGTTTGGTAATGAAAGGCTACGTCTCTTCAACAAGACAACCTACAATATTTAAAGGACCATTGATCAATCATTGGGGGGACTGGGCAGCATATACAATATCATCGAAGAAAGATAAAAAGTATCTCACATCATCGAACAATCTAAGTATCATTCAGTGAGCAATCACACATTACATCTGCATCGTCGGTCACCTCCTAGCATCATTTTTCATCGAATCATTCAGAATATCACTCAGCAAACAAACTCATATTCTATATTCATCATTGGTCGACTCCAAGCATCACACTTCATTGATCCTCTTATCTTATACAACAAGTCCATAAGAGCAAACGCTTGCCAGATAGCCGATCATCAAAGCATCAGTGAATAAGAAAAGAACTTCAGTAAATAATATCAAACACATCATCCAAATCGACATCAAAGCAGAAATATACAGTAGAGGTATAGCGCAGGAACACTCGACTAAGTTATATTCTACACAAAGAATTCCATATCACCAAATCGTCATACGAATTATATTCAAAGCCATTCAGAACAACAAGCGAATTCTGAGGTACAATCTTCATACCAATCAATATTACTTACATTTAATATCTCTATTAATTGATCACCATGACATAAATATAATATGAAAGATCTAGAATCAGAATAACATAAATAATATTACTTATAGGATAAAATGAATTTGCATTTAGAATTAAATAAGTATGTTATCATACTTATAAATCGAACAACATGATAATGTGTCATGATAGAATAATATGAAAGATCATCATGGGATGAAATATTAAGAATGATTATCATCAAGAACATTTATAACATATTATCATAAGAATACTCATAACATAAGAAAGTTTATTGGATGAAAGTTATATGATGCCTAAAGGAAGGCAGTCAATGAGATATTAAAGAATAATCCATTATAAGATAAGATATATGACTCTAAAGATAAATACCTGGGAAGAAAAAGAGCCTTATAATTAATCCACCTACCACCATATAAATACAAGACAGGGAATTTGGGAAAGCGGTTAGAATTTTGCACCTAGGTAAACCTCGAGCTGGCGAAGTATCGCAATATGTAAGCGATGAAGCCCCTCCGAGCCAAGGGTGAGTCTTGGACCTATGGTAGCATATATATGTTATTTATGTCCTAAGGGTGGGTAAAACTCGAGCTGGTGAGAAATCACCCCTCCGAGCCAAGTGGAAAACACTCGTCTCAAGCTGGTGAGAGATCACCCCTCCGAGACAAGAAGAAAACCTTTGACTCAAGCTGGTGATACCATCACCCCTCCGAGTCAAAGGAGAAAAGCCCTTGGACCCATGGCCGTAGGTCTTGGATACTAGCACCCTAACAATCCCTCTCAAATAGGTGAGTGGTCTGATTAACGTGTAGGCTCGAGTATATCTCTCTCGAGGTAAATCATGAAATATATATAATAGATATGAGGAAATGTGAAATGCATTTATATAAGGAATATAATGTGATTATGATTATAAGGTTACTAGCCTTAATAGAAATGTGGAAAGAATATAGGCTTGATATTGATATTAATAAGTGGTTATTAACCCTAATTACAATATGTTGATATTATAAGATAAATTGGTTACTAATGTTCTCTTTTTGCAAGTTTAAATTGTGTGCAAGGTTGTGAAAAAAATTGACTTACTAGAAGGTGACATTACAAGTGGTATCAGAGCAATCATCCTGCCATCCTGTGTATACTTTGTGATTTATGTATTCAAGTGTATTCAAAGATTTACTTTGTGACTTATGTGTATGCTTTGTAACATATGTTCATGTGAATACTTTGTGTTTTGCGTGCATGCGTGTGTATGCTTCATATTCATGTGTATACTTGATGACCTTGGGATGATGGACGGGTCCATGGTGTAGTATGGGATGCACCAAATCCCCTTCCCAATTGTCCGACGATATACTTCATTCGAGTGTACTTGTAATTTGAGTGCATACCCTATGACTTGTATTTGTAATTTGAGTATATACTCTATGACTTGTGATTGTATTTGAGTGTATACTCTATGATTGTGTTTGTATACTCTATGATTGTATTTTTTTGTAATTTCTATGATTTGTATTTGTATTTGAGTGCATACTCTATGACTTTGTACTCAAGAATATGTGTTCAAGTGTATACTCTATGCCATGTATTTGTATTTGAGTGTGTAATCTATGCCATGTATTTGTATTTGAATGTATACTCTATGATTGTATTTGTATACTCTGTGATTTGTATTTGTATTCAAGTGTATACTCTATGACTTTGTGCTCAATAATATGTATTCAAGTGTATACTCTATGTGTTTGTATTTGTATACTTTGTGACTTTATATTCAAGTGTATATACTCCATGACAGCGTATTCGAGTGTATACTGAATGACTTTGTGTGTTCAAATGTATACTACATGATTTATGTATGTACTTGATGACTTATGTACGTTCAAATGCACACTTCATGACTTACTTGTACTCGTGTATACCTTTGGTGCGTATACTTGTGTGTCACATGTATGCTTCATGCCTATGTATTGTGTGCGTATACTTTGTATGCTTCATACTTTGTGTATCAAGTGTGTGCTATGTGTTTTATGTATTACATATACTTGTGTATTACATACTATGTTCATGCTTCATGCTTTGTATACTTAGTATATCATGTATTAAGTGTATAAGCTTTCCATACGCTTCATGTATTACGTGTTTTTATGCTTTGTGTTTCATATATAATGGTGTGCATATACTTCAACATGGATCTTCCCTCTGATAGTGTTCTCTATTTGGAGTGTCAAACCAAAGAGTCTCTTTCATCATGATATAGACAAATATAATCTTGCTCTCTCGTCATTCTTTTAACATACTCATGGTCCACATTCTCAAGACTATTATGTCCTTGTTATCCATGTTAAGAGTTTACAAACTATACATAAGCTACACTATAATAGCTAAGATAGTTTAACCATTGTCAACCACAAATTTAATCCTTGCAAATGCTTGTCTAGATATTATGCCCTGACTCTGAAATATAAGGGCTAGGTTCACTTTTCACCAAGGTTTGTCATACAACTTTACCTTGTATTACTTCCATCTTTTCATTGGATTGATATAATGTGATGACATCCACATAACATGATCACAATTATTCAAGGACATCCACCACTAACACAAAGTAAAGTATCAATAACTATACCCTTATAAGTGACAATAAAAACTCCATAGTTATTAAATTTGAGAACACACTGGAATACATTAGTATTCATACTTGGATATTATTTCTCTTTAGGGTCAATACACAATGAGATAGATTTTGTATTCAATTACCTTTAACTAAGAGATTAGTCATCCCACACAAATCTACCCATCATACGAAGCATAACTATTATGATGATGCTAGGTCCTTATGATAGACTATGGTAATTAAGTCACCTCTAAGTATCTAAGGTAAATTACAATTACCCTTTGATAGCAAGGTACCCTACTATTACCATTAGTCTATTAGACATAATCTTGATTTGCAAATGTTAAGTAGTATCAATTATTCTAGCATTCACCATTTCACTATGTTCAAATTTCACTATATAGGTATAACAAATCACCACCAATCTTCCATGCAAATTTTGTCTTACCCTGATAGCATGGTCAATAAAAAATAAAGTAGACACAATCACTATATCATGGTTAAATCCCTATGCATAATGAACCTTATAATAGAAACTCATTAATGAGATTCAACCTAAAGGACCTCATACTTTGGAGAATGATTAATGTTGACAATTGGATTGAAACAAGATTACTAACAACAATTCTTGAAAAGATCGATTTAGGATCTTGATGGTTGCTTAAGGACAAGTAATCTTGAGTGGGAAGGGCTGTCATGTCCCGATATTAAGACATTGTTTAAATTAAAGTTTTAAACATCATGATAAGGACAGAGAAGTCATTTTCGTCATTACTGGTGTTCTCATTGTCAATAAACTTATATAATATTATTTTATTAAAATATAATATACTTATTGTAAATAATAAATATATAGCATTATTATTATTATTATTAATTATCAATATAAATATAATATTAATGATGATATTATATAATATAATTTATTGAATATATATATATAAATAAATATTGTAAACTAAATAATATAGATGTATATTATAAGGGGATCGATTCCTATCTTGAAAGCTTAAGTAAGGCTTTACATACGGTGAAGGAATATTCAACGAATAAGGAGATGTGAGGCCAACTCTCACATAACATAAGACCTAACAAATATCACATAAGACAAAACAACGCCAATCAATATTAAGCTCAGCGATTAAGATGGAGTCAACGATCCTAAACAAAGCATAAGTATTAAACATTAGCAACATTTGGTGATGAAAGGCTACGTCTCCTTCAACAAGACAACCTACAATATTTAAAGGAGCATCGATCAATCATTGGGGGGATTGGGCAGCATATACAATATCATTGAAGAAGAGATAAAAAGTATCTCACATCATCGAACAATCCAAGTATCATTCAGTGAGCAACCACACAGTACATCTGCATTGTCGGTCACCTCCTAGCATCATACTTCATCGAATCATTCAGAACATCACCCAACAAACAAACTCATATTCTATATTCATCATTGGTCAACTCCAAGCATCACACTTCATTGATTCTCTAATCTTATACAACAAGTCCATAATAGCAAACACCTGCCAGATAGCTGATCATCAAAGCATCAACGAATAAGAAAAGAACTTCAGTAAATAATATCAAACACATCATCCAAATCGGCATCAAAGTGGAAATAGACAACAGAGATATAGCGTAGGAACACTGGACTGAGTTATATTCTACACAAAGAATTCCATATCACCAAATCGTTATACGAATTATATTCAAAGCCATTCATAATAGCAAGCAAATTTTGAGGTATGATCTTCATACCAATCAATATTACTTATATTTATTATCTCTATTAATTGATTACCATGACATAAATATAACATGAAAGATCTAGAATTAGAATAACAGAAATAATATTACTTATAGGATAAAATGAATTTGCATTTAGAATTAAATAAGAATGCTATCATACTTATAAATTGAACAACATGATAATATGTGTCATGATAGAATAATATGAAAGATCATCATGGGATGAAATATTAAGAATGATTATCATCAAGAACATTTATAACATATTGATGCAGAGGGAAAACCAGTTAACAGATAAAACAGGGTTGAATAATCCTTGAAAAGCCCATAAAATAACCTTTACAGTGTATATCGGCAAGACAATTTAAATGTCACACCGAAATATACCTATTCTTGCCTATCAGCAAGATTATACACCGTCGATCAAACTAAAGAGTCCTTCGCCGATACATATCTCTCACTGATGAGTGGCTTCGATTATGTGCCTATCGGCATGATAATACAAAATGTCTCGCCGACATGCCCTTATCGGGCTGACAATGGTTATCGGCCACTTCAAGAAATTTCACACCAACGTCTCTTTCACTCCGATGAGCCTAGCACATAGCTATCGGCAAGACTTGGACCATCGGCAGCACATTTTCCGCATCCCCCGACAACACATCTCCCACCGATGAGCCTTCCATCGGCAAGACTTCTTAGTTCTCACCCCGATCGATGAGAGTTCCTTCCGTCAGTCCAAAGTGACTTTCCTATGCTGATGGCATTACTCACACCGACGGGCTACATATCAACTTTGTCTTCGGCAGGACTTGCTTCGTCGGCCACACTTGTTTCTTGTTCTCCGATGGGCTATCTTAAGCCGATGACTTCACACATTCATTCCTTGACCTTCTACAGCCAGACTCTCACACTAATGCAGGACATACATAACGTATTCACCATAAGTACAAAAATGTTTGATCCCTCCTCTATCACAACCAGATATCGAAATGCAAGAAATCCACAAAATGACCTCACATGAAATTGCGATATACACACACTGTTTTCCATATCCACTTGCTGTATACACCCAAAACCTTCTCTACAACAATTCGTAACCGAACAACATAGAAAAAGCTAACGATTCAACCAACACAGAAAAAACTACTAATCCAACACTGAATTGGAAATAAACTAACAACCGGGGGTCATTCCACTGATTTCGGAGAAATTCTCCAGTGGAATGACCCCAAACAAGATTCACTGTGATTGCACCAGAACACAAAATTCCTTCTATTCCTTCTAATTCAGAATGTACATACAGTTACTTTTCACTCTGTCTCTCACTGCTGTCTAACAAACACGAACTGCCTATTTAAGACACTTAACAGGACAGTTACAATATGTGGTCGAATGTGAATCAACCACCGACCACCGTTTACAAAACAAACAGTTCAGTTACATGCTTTTGACCCTTTTTGACATGTACACTTGTTTCATATGGCTCGAAGGCCTTTACAACCGATCATTCTTGAAATGTGAGGAACTTTTAGATTTACGAGGGTGCTCCTGCACCATACTCTCGAACTTGAAAAATTTCCATGTCCCATGGAAATGCTCAGTGAAAAGTCTACAATATCTTTTGGCTTTTTCTATGTCTTCAATGCTAACTGGATGCCTCTGCTGCTTCCTCTTCATCCTCAACTGTGCCTTCTATCAATGGCTGCCTCCGAAATGCAACAACTAAAATCCACTCCTTCATGCTACACCAACACATCTGTCCCTCACCTGGGAGTCCTCTCTCGCCTCTCTCCCCAGGACTTTTGGCAACACCAACTGGACCTCCTTCTCAGGCCCTTGAACCATCTCCTATGGCTCCATGACAGACCTCTCATCTGCCCACTATAGTGAGTGAATCAGCACCTGCAACCGGAAGTCAGCAAAATTCTTTTCTAGCACTCCTTTCAGCTTCTTGCTTCTCTCTTCTTCTTCTTTCTTCTTCTGCCTATTCAGTGACAGAATACCCACAACTTTTTCTGCCTATTCAGTGACAGAATCAATACACAAATAGCCCAGTTCTTTCGCTGAGCTCTGATACCAATCTGATGCAGAGGGAAAACCAGTTAACAGATAAAACAGGGTTGAATAATCCTTGAAAAGCCCATAAAATAACCTTTACAGTGTATATCGGCAAGACAATTTAAATGTCACACCGAAATATACCTATTCTTGCCTATCGGCAAGATTATACACCGTCGATCAAACTAAAGAGTCCTTCGCCGATACATATCTCTCACTGATGAGTGGCTTTGATTATGTGCCTATCAGCATGATAATACAAAATGTCTCGCCGACATGCCCTTCTCGGGCTGACAATGGTTATCGGCCACTTCAAGAAATTTCACACCAACGTCTCTTTCACTCCGATGAGCCTAGCACATAGCTATCGGCAAGACTTGGACCATCGGCAGCACATTTTCCGCATCCCCCGACAACACATCTCCCACCGATGAGCCTTCCATCGGCAAGACTTCTTAGTTCTCACCCCGATCGATGAGAGTTCCTTCCGTCAGTCCAAAGTGACTTTCCTATGCCGATGGCATTACTCACACCGACGGGCTACATATCAACTTTGTCTTCGGCAGGACTTGCTTCGTCGGTCACACTTGTTTCTTGTTCTCCGATGGGCTATCTTAAGCCGATGACTTCGCACATTCATTCCTTGACCTTCTACAGCCAGACTCTCACACTAATGCAGGACATACATAACGTATTCACCATAAGTACAAAAATGCTTGATCCCTCCTCTATCACAACCAGATATTGAAATGCAAGAAATCCACAAAATGACCTCACGTGAAATTGCGATATACACACACTGTTTTCCATATCCACTTGCTGTATACACCCAAAACCTTCTCTACAACAATTCGTAACCGAACAACATAGAAAAAGCTAACGATTCAACCAACACAGAAAAAACTACTAATCCAACACTGAATTGGAAATAAACTAACAACCGGGGGTCATTCCACTGATTTCGGAGAAATTCTCCAGTGGAATGACCCCAAACAAGATTCACTGTGATTGCACCAGAACACAAAATTCCTTCTATTCCTTCTAATTCAGAATGTACATACAGTTACTTTTCACTCTGTCTCTCACTGCTCTCTAACAAACACGAACTGCCTATTTAAAGACACTTAACAGGACAGTTACAATATGTGGTCGAATGTGAATCAACCACCAACCACCGTTTACAAAACAAACAGTTCAGTTACATGCTTTTGACCCTTTTTGACACGTACACTTGTTTCATATGGCTCGAAGGCCTTTACAACCGATCATTCTTGAAATGTGAGGAACTTTTAGATTTACGAGGGTGCTCCTGCACCACATATTACCATAAGAATACTCATAACATAAGAAAGTTTATTGGATGAAAGTTATATGATGCCTAAAGGAAGGCAATCAATGAGATATTAAAGAATAATCCATTATAAGATAAGATATATGACTCTAAAGATAAATACCTGGGAAGAAAAAGAGCCTTATCATTAATCCACCTACCACCATATAAATACGAGACGGGAAATTTGGGAAAGCGGTTAGAAATTTGCACCTAGGTAAACCTCGAGTTGGCGAAGTATCACAATATGTAAGCGATGAAGCCCCTCCAAGCCAAGGGTGAGCCTTGGACCTATGGTAGCATAGATATGTTATTTATGTCCTAATGGTGGGTAAAACTCGAGATGGTGAGAAATCACCCCTCTGAGCCAAGTGGAAAACACTCATCTCAAGCTAGTGAGAGATCACCCCTCCAAGACAAGAAGAAAACCTTTAACTCAAGCTGGTGATACCATCACCCCTTTGAGTCAAAGGAGAAAAGCCTTGGACCCATGGCCGCAGGTCTTGGATACTAGCGCCCTAACAATCCATCTCAAATAGGTGAGTGGTCTGATTAACGTGTAGGCTTGAGTATATCTCTCCTGAGGTAAATCATGAAAAATATATAATAGATATGGGGAAATGTGAAATGCATTTATATAAGGAATATAATGTGATTATGATTATAAGGTTACTAATCTTAATAGAAATGTGGAAAGAATATAGGCTTGATATTGATATTAATAAGTGGTTATTAACCCTAATTAAAATATGTTGATATTATAAGATAAATTGGTTACTAATGTTCTCTTTTTGCAAGTTTAAATTGTGTGCAAGGTTGTGAAAAAATTTGACTTAGAAGAAGGGGTCATTACAAAGTAGCCCCCAAACTTAGGATCCTAAGGTTGCAAACACACAAGCAAAGAGATTTTAAACACACAAGACATCGCAACATAACTCACATATACATGGAGTACTAAAAGCATTCATAAGAATACACACAGAAGACACCCCACACATGCTTGACACAAAGCATACACATAAGACACAAAGCATACATATAAGACATAGAGAGCACATGGACAACATGATGAAGACACATGGAATCATTTAAAGACAAGTTCAAACACAATACATTAACAAATAAAGAAACAAATGTAAGAATACTCATAAAACAAACACATGAGGCACATGACTTTGACACTAGCTTTCTCTGTCGGTAGGGGTCATGTGGAGAGAAGTGCCACCATGGATCACACACTAGTAAGGACCGCCAACTTACTAGGTGACCACGACAAGTCACATGAAGCACACAGACTAGCCAACTACGTTGCACTAGGTGGCTCATGGACCAAAGAGGAAACATCATAGGCTAGTGAGGACCACCGGATCACTAAGTGAGTTCCACACCAAAAAGTATGTAATCAACAAGAGAGCATAGCGCGATGTACGCCCCCACCTTAAAGTCATTGCTAACTCCTATCAGGGAGCAACTGCTTTAAGGTAGAACAAACTACAAGATAGGCACAAGAGCTTTTTGAAAGCACATGCCCATAAGATATGTGTTCCCAAAAACTACATCGCACCAAGGGGAGGTGATGCTACATGCATGATACACAAGGGCTTGTGTAGTCATGGTATGACGCTGAGCATAGCAACAAGGTGCCACATAAATCAAAAGCATATAAGAAGCAAAAAATTATACTAAGTAATAACACAAAGGGATCTATCTAATTGGCATTAGTATATATGAATGGTTATACAAATAGGAGAATTCTCAAGACTATATATATATATTTGGAACTGTCATCATCTACTAGCTAGTAAAACTATGGAGAAAAAGGAATATGTATCACATGAAATCATAATAAACATCCCTTGGGTCAACAAGGGAGAATGCCAAAACATCCTACACCTTGCGTCATCCCCAAAGAACACAACAAAAAATATAAATTATGACATATGGAAGAATGATGATACAAATAGAAAGAATGTCACAATGGATTTCGGTCCCTTTGTATCCTTGAACCTACAAGGGTGTCAAAGGGTCATCCAAAGAGAGCATTAACAACAACAACCACAATAATAACATAAATATCATATCAACAATCACATTACGGGGGAAAACAATCACATGCACTCATAACACAAAAAGGAAAGGTACCTCACTTGCGAGTCAACCTAAAGCAAATCATCCTCCTCTTAATCTTGCTCATCACCAATTTGGAAAGATGGACCAGATGCAAGAGGAACTATAGCACATGAGGTATAAGGAACAAGAGCCATACCTGTATCGTCCTTGTCTTCGAATTCACTGTAAGAATATTGCACAATAGGTTTGGGCACAACTGGTAAAACATCCACTTTCTCTAAAGGAGACAAAGCATTAGTAGATATCTCTTTCACATCCGTCAGTGATAATTGCTTTTGAGGAGGGAGATTCTCCTCTCCTATGGCAAGGCGAGCCATAACACGATGACGTTTCTTTCTTTCTCTAGCAATCTTATTTCGCTTAGCCTTATTTGTGATTTTTGTGAGGGGAACTGTAGTATCTTCCAACTTGGATTCCTTTTCTTCCTTTGATTCAAGAACATTAGAAGAAACATGAGGAACCACCGAAGGCTAGGAGATTATAGTGGAAGGGTTCCTCAATGCGGGTTGCTCTTCCTTCTCAACTTGTGAAACATGTGGAAGTACATGAGCATCCTCAAGCAGTTGAGAAACCTAAGGAAATAAAACACATGCAATTGATTGATTTCCACTTGTCTCCACGGAATGAGGTGGTACAAAAGTAATATTGCGATTGCAGGGAGGTTTGTTTTGTGCTCGAAGGTTGCCTCATTGTCCTTGAAGTGATGGCGGAGGGGGAAACTTGACATATCTACTAGATGCTTAGGGACATGGAAGAACCTTTGATTTAGGCTTAGCTTCATCAACTACTTGTGGGACAAGAGGAACTACTGCGGTAGCCTCAGAAGATCGAGGAGGTTCAAGATCATCACAAGGAGGAATATTACTAAGCAATAACTTTGATATTTTCTTTGCTTTGAACTTTTGATATGATAAGAAGAATAAATCCTCTCTAGCTTTAGTGACTCCAACTGGTTGTGGCCAGAAGCAGTCAAGTGAAAAATATCCATTGCAAGCAACATGCTTATAGTGACTGTGATGTATAGCATGGACATGTCCCTCAAATGGAAACCTTAAGCACTTGTGAACCATAGAGGGGACCGCCTTCATGGAGCGGAGCCATGGGTGACCCAACTTCACATGAAATAAGTTTGATGTAGGAATGATGACAAAATTAACATCCAAAGCTCTTGGCCCAACCTTAACTTCAAGAGTTAAGGCACCAAGAGTTGGAAGGATAGATCCATTGTGTGCTCTAATAGCCATCTCTGATACATTATAGGTATCTCGATGTAAACTATTCATGTAGAGAAACTCTTCAGTTATCACATTCACCATGCATATAGGATCTATCATAGCACCCCAAATAGGTTTATCATCGATTTGAATATTAATGTAAAGAGGTCCATTAGGATCTTCATAGTAGCATCATGTGGAGTGAAAGATATAGCATGTTTTGAATCCACTCGCTCTTTGTGAGGGAGAGCATCCACCATGCAAATATCAACAACATTAGACTCGTGATGAGGTAGAGGATTAGTATATATTTGAAGATTTTGATTAGGAGTTGCCACCCAATTATTCCCTTTGACATTCACACCAACAACTTGGATGACATTTGAGTCAATGAGGCCTTGAACTTCATGTTTAAGACACATACATATTTCGGTGTCATGGCCAACAGAGAGGTGAAATTGACAAAAGGCCTTTGAATCAAAGGAAGATTATTACATCTTGCTTGGATCAAGAGGTCTAACGAGTGGAAGTTTTATGAGACTGCTTTGCAAAAGTTGTGTCATGATAGCATAGAGAGATTCTAATAACGGTGTGAAGTTTCTTGTCTTTGGTTTCAACTTGTAAGGGGTGGGAGCTGGGGATGACATTGCCACCACATGTTTTCTTATGTTGCTCATTGAAATTTCATTTATTTTGATGAATTTTTTGTTTTGTCTTTTGAAAGAATGATTGTCAGACACTTCAAATTGACCAACTAGAGTCGATGATGTATTATGCTTATACTGACTAATTGAAAGCTGATAGTCATGAAGAGTTGTGCAAAGATGAGTGAACGAGTCATATCACATCAACAAAATCTTATCATAGATGTGAGGTTGTAAGTTTCCTATAAAGATTCTTTGCACATCAACATCCAGAATAGAATATTGGATTTGTGAGAAGAGGGCTTGATAACGGCCCATAAAATATGTTAGTTTTCTTTCGTTCCTTGTTTGCAATGAACCAAGTATGTCAAAGAGACTCGAGGTCCAATGTTCGCTTGAATATGCTTGAGGAATTTATTGACTAATTGTGTGAAAGAAGTTATAGAATTAGGAGTTAGCGAGAAAAACCAATCCAAGGCTTTGTCTTTGAGTGACCTAGAAAAAAGTCTTGCCAAAATTGCATCCTCAAAGAAGACATCACTACACATAGCGGTAAATGTTGCCACATGGTTTTTAGGGTCTCCCTTCCCATTATATTTCGTAAAGAGAGGGGTCTCAAATATTTTGGGCATTGGAGTTCTTAGAATGGAATAAGACAAAGGGATACAGATATAATGTGTTGTCATACTAGGCTTAGGTGGACTATTACTCATGTTAGCCAATTGTTGTTGGATGGAGGTCATATTTTTCAACAATTGGTTTATGACAGGATTAGAGGCTGAATCATGTAGAGATTGGAATTTGGAAGGACTAGGTGATGGTGTATGAGTAGCTTTTTGGAATGTGATAGGAGGTTAGATGTAGGTGGGGTAACATTAGGTATAGAATTTATGTAACTATATTGAATGGTACTATAATGGAAAACATGATTCCCAACACATGGGGTAACATTATTACTCGACTGTGTAGTAGTGGTGAGAGTAGTAGAAGCATAAGTAGGAATAGGGAGTGTAGGTATGGGTGCCGACACTTGAGTCCCTATTTAATTAGAAGAAGTGACATTGGTGATGATTTTAGCACAACTAGATGCAAATAGAATATTTTTATGCATTGTATGGACAAGGCCATGTAAGACTTCCAATCCTTCTTGACCTTCGAGCAAAAGACTTCATAGATTCTCAACGATAGGGACAACCTCCTCAACTATGTGTTCTGAGCTTACAAGTTGCTAGAAATTAGTTAACTCCATGTCTAATTTCTGAACTTGAGCTTTAGGAACATGAGCCACAAGGTCATCAATGTTGATGGATTCATGGAAGTTTGATGCTTTGGGAAGATGCAAAGTAGGAATGCTAGGAAGAAGTGATGGACCTTATTGTGTGATGAAACTAGCAATTTGGGGTTCCGATGTATTGGTATCATCATTATTTAAAGCATTAGAATCCATAATTCACTGACTTCTTCACACAAGAATGTTAGAATCGGGGCATTGGGTCACAAAGATCATAAAGCGTCTACAAGCTTTAGTAACACACAAGATGCACCAATAGAAGAAATGAATGAAGCAAGAGAAGGATTTAAGTTTTTGTTTAAGTGAAGTAATAATATACCCTTGATCAAATTTAATTCTACTCAAATCCACTAAAATATCAACAATACTAATGCTTAGATCAAATCCAAATTTCAATGCTTTTCCCAAAATGCAACAATTCCAAAATTGTTCCTATCTTCAATTTTCAATGCAAGATGACAAATAAAATGTTGTAGAACAATGAAAAATCAGATTTGAAATGCAAATAACAGCAACAAAATCTAAAACTAAACTATCAATCATAAACCCTAGATTTCACTAGCAACTAAGTTTTCACCAAATGTAACTTTTTTGACAATTTCTAGCAATGAATGAGATTCAAGTGCACCATGCATGTAGAGAAACTCTTTAGTTATCAAATTCACCATGCGTATGGGATCAATCATAGCCCCCTGAATAGGTTTATCATTGATTCGAATATCAATGTAAAGAGGTCCATAAGGAGCTCCAATAGTAGCATTATGTGGAGTGAAAGATATAGCAGGTTCCGAATCCACTTGCTCTTTGTGAGGGTGAGCATCCACGATGAAAATATCAACAACATTAGACTCGTGATGAGGTAGAGGATTAGTATAGGTCCATACTGTCTTGCACTATTGTGATGAAGCAACATGTGGCAGGATTGATTGATTAAGGTGTCGTTTCTGGCATTTCTTGATTGGATGTTAATTTCTTTGGGGGTTGAGGTAGATTTTCCTTCTCCTGAAGTCATTTAGGGCCACCAATTTTTCTCAGATCAAAGGATCACATTCAAATTCAGAATTGTACTTGTGTGCTAGATCATGATTTGACAAGTAGTGCAACTCTTCACTGGATTTTGGTCCTCAGTCAAATTTTGGCAATTAAACTAGGCATATGTGGTATGTGTGAAATGCATTCATAGTTAGGTTTTGGTAAGTAATTACCACCTTGCGCCTCCATTTCCTTCTTCAAAAATTGCAATGTGATCTCCAGATGCTTTCAGATATGAATTTAAGTGTGCAAAGCTTGCTGAAGTTTTAAATGGAATTAAGGAGGTTGTTGAAGAAAGGGAATTGCTTGGGCAGAGGGCCTCCTTCCATGTTTTCTATAAGTAGATGTGTTTTCATGACCTTTTTTATTAGTTACCAGCTTGGGTATTGTACAAAGTATTTCTTTCTTGTTGTAGATGTTCTCTATTTCCTGAAAAGGCAAGCTCTTGTTCTCTTGGTTGCAGGTTCACTCTTTCTAAATTAAGGAAGAACTGAACTTACTAATCATTAGGATGGGAGGAATTGGAAAGAGCAAGAGATTTGATTTCAATAGATTTGCTGCTTTCACATAACCATAGGTGAGTAATGTCATTTTGGTGAGGAAGGGAAAAGGTTGGCCAGAAACTCCAATGGCAAGGAACAACTTGGTGAGGGTGGATTAACTAGATGAAATTTTACTAGCCTTGGCCAAAACTAGGACCCATATACGAAGGCAGAGAGGCATCATTGTGCTTTCTCTCCTTCCCCCTACATGATGGCATTCATCAAGTACTCATTTGCAAAAGGGGGAGGCTTTTACATTTCAGTGGTCTAGTTTGAGGTGGGAGATTTGGATTCTATGCACCAAGTCAAAGAAGTCCTTACCTAAGTAAGGGTAACATTTGCGGCATCTCCTTATGGAAGGCAGTCTCGATTGCATTTTTCCTCAACTATTGGCAATCTCCTCAATAGTCCCAACGTATATAATGAGTAACAACGGGAGATTGAAAGATGGGGAGTCATGTTGCTTTCCATACAACCTTTGATCTGAGTCTAAAAATGGGACAAAACGGGAGATGCCTGTCTTGAATTGCTCAAGGATTTCGAAGTCCTCCAGAATATTCTTTTACCCCAGAATATTGTTGTCACAAGAATTGCATGGTAAACAAGGATTGGTTAGAAAGAGGTGCTTGTTTTCAAACTGTCCAATTGGAAAATGGGATGTAATTGTCAAAATCACAAATATTAAATGAATTGTAACTAAAAAGTTGTACTACGAAAATCCTGGCCGACATAGTTTGCTTATATATAGGGTTTCAAATGTCGTAGTATGAGGAGGATAGATAGAAGAAAAGGGAGAGGGGCAGTGATCAGGTGGATATATAATAGGAGTTCTAATCTAGGATTTGGATACAAGTTATCCACATCTTGGGGAATGATTTCTGTAATAGCTGATTGGGTGTGTTGTCAAGGTTATAGAGCAGAATTTTTGCCTGCATATGAATAAAATTCTTGTATGACAATTTTTAGTTCATATTGCAATAAATGAAAAACACTATATATGTGTGTTTCTTGCAATTGTCTCCTTGAATGTATGCATTTCTTTTGTGAATGAATGAATTAAGGGTTCTAGATTTCACTTATACACATTTGTTGTACTGAATGTTTTTGTTTACTGCTTCTAATCAAGGATTGGATTAAAAATGCTTTAAGAAAAACATAGGAAGTGATGTATTGCATTAGGGATTGTTGAAGAAGCGTTCCAGGAAATAATCTTTCTTGGATGTGTCATTGCTAGTCATTGATACATATAATACCCTCTGTATTTGAAGTTCTGTTGTCATAAAAGGAACATTTGCAGTGTGGGGTTTTGACTCTATTACCCTGATAAGGCACCAATCCAGAAATGTTCTTTCCCAAGGGTCTAGAACTGATAAGAGTTTAAAAGACAAATCATTTCAATCCTTTTAGTTTGTATTTGGTTATGTTTAGTGTAGGTGTTGCATGTTCTCAAAGATAAATAGTGAAGATAATCCAAGAATATTGCCAGTCTTGGATTAATCTTACAAATCTTGGTGCAAACATATGAGAACATATCTACCTGATATAGTGAAAGACAAATCTATTGACTGTAAAATAAGGGAATACCCCCAGGCTTGGCAGAGCCTGAAGTACAGGGGAGATAGGTGTGGATAGCTCCCACCTTGTTGAATAATCTCCCACTCTATTGGCTAGGTCTTTATTGAACTTGATCATAAGAAGTGGAAAATCTTTAGAGTTTGATGTGTGTGAAGTTGAGGAAGAGGATTAAAAGGAAGGGAAGATTAATTTGGTGAGACAACTGATTCACCCCCCCTCTCAGTTGTCTGGCCTAATTCCAACAATTAGTATTAGAGCCAGATCCTCTAAAAGAAGCTTGACCACTTGAGGAGATCCAAGATGGAGTCTTATAAGAAGGAAAGTCTGAGATTTGATGGAACTAATTACTCCCTTTGGAAGGTACGCATGCAGTGTCATTTGGAATGTATGGGTGATGCCTTTTGGTCGATAACAAAGAATGAGTATAAGATTCTGAAGAATGGCCCTACTACTCTAGATGAACTCAAGGAAGCTGAAAGCAATATTTGAGCCAAAGAAGCATTATTGAGTGCCCTGACTAATACAAAATTGGCAAATGTCCTGGATTTGAAAACTGCCCATGAAATCTGGAAAAAGTTGGAAAATCTGTATGAAGGTGACAAATATGTCAAATGTGCCAAGCTACAGAGCGTGAAGGGTAAATATGAAAGATTGGTAATGAGTGAAGATGAAAACATTAGTTCCTACATGCAAAAAGTGAATGAACTAGTGACCGGTATCAGAAATGCTGGTGGAGTATTAGAAGAATCAGAGATTGTTGCCAAAGTGCTTAGATTCTTACCTGCAGCATACAAGCATAAAGCTACTGCCATTGAAGAGATTAGGACAGTGACCACTGTTACAAGGGATCAGTTAGTTGGTAAGCTATCAGCATTTGAAATGAGTAAGTTTGGTGATTCTCTTCCTAAGTCTAAATCTACATTTAAGGCCAGTGTATATGGAAAACAAAGATATGATCCAGGTGAAAGCTCTTCAACAAGATCAAACAGATTTTCTAAGGCAAGGAAGGATCTTGAAGATGATGAATTTAATCTATAGAACTTGAAGCTCTTATTGCCAAAAGAATGCCAAGAGGACCCGGTAAGTATGAAGGAAAGTTGCCATTCAAATGTTTTGCTTGTAATAAGATTGGTTATTTTGCCTCAAGGTGTCCAAAGAAATTTTCAAAGCCAAACCCTAACTGATATAAAGGTTAGAAGAAATGTTACTACGTCCAAGAAGCTGGAGGAGTCATAGATGATGAATCTGATCATGGAGGCTCCATTGAATATGATTGGGTGTTCATTGCTATCAAAGAAAAAGATCTGGTGTCTACTAAATCTACTAGCTGTGCAAATGTGGAAAGTGCCTTGGTTGCTTAGATTGTTGAAAAGGATGAATGGGTAATTGATAGTGGACGTTCTCATCATATGACAGTGATAAAAGTAATTTTATAAGCTTTGAAAAATATGATGGTGGAATTGTGAAATTTGGAGACAACTCAGCTGGTAGAATCCATGGCAGAGGATCCATCTCTTTTTATGGTAAGAATAATACCAATGATTTTCTGTATGTGGAAGGACTGAAGCATAATCTTCTTAGTGTTGGACAGTTGGTTGACAAGGGTTATAATCTCTGATTCAAGGATGGAAAATGCAGAATCTTGGAAAGCTCCAGAACTGAAATTGCATCTGGTACTCAAACTAGAGGTAACATCTTTCATTTAAGTAGTTCTGGTAAAAGTTGTTTGATTGCTCAGACAGATCAAAGTTGGTTGTGGCATAGGAGAATGTGTCATGGGAATTTTGATAACATTGTCAAGATAAGTTCTACTCAGGCTGTGAGAGATCTTCCAAGACTTGTGAAACCTGATAGCATGTGTAGAGAATGTCAATTGGGTAAATAGAACAAAACTTCATTCAAAAGTAAAGAACAATTTTCAAGTGGGCGATTGGAACTTGTGCATACTGATCTATGTGGTCCTGCTAGAATTAGGAGTGTGCAAGGAGATAGATATTTTATGTTGTTGATTGATGATTACTCCCAGATGATGTGGGTAACTTTATTAAAAGAAAAATCAGAAGCTCTTGACAAATTCAAAGTGTTCAAAGTTATGGTGGAAGATGAGATTGATGTGAAGATAAAGTGTCCAAGATCCGACAGAGGTGGAGAGTTTACCTCCGAAGAGTTTGATACATTCTGTGAAAAGCATAGAATAAAAAGATAATTATCTGCTTCTAGGACTCCTCAACAAAATGGAGTTGTAGAAAGAAAGAACCAGACCATTCAAGAAGTTGCCAGGATCATGATGATGGAAACAAATGTTCCACAAGTTTATTGGAGAGAAGCTGTGAGTATTGCTGTCTACACTCTTAACTGGGTGCAAATCAAAGGCCAATTTTGGTAAGACCCCTTATAAACTTTGGTTTGGTCATCCTCCTACTGTGAGATATTTTAGAATTTTTGGTAATAAATGCTATATCAAAAGAGATGAGGATATAGGCAAGTTTGAAGCAAGAAGTGATGAAGGAATATTTCTGGGTTACTCTACTCAAAGCAAAGCATACCGGTACTTTAACAAGAGGTTGAAAAAGATTGTTGAAAGTGATAATGTCAGAGTTGATGAGAGAAAAGAAGGACATTCCAGGTCTTGCGGATATGATTCAGATGATCCAGATGAAAATCCAAGTCAAGAAAGGCAAGTGCAAACTCAGATTCAATTTCAGATTGATCCGAAAAATCCAGTGACTCAACAAGATAATGCAGAAGTTGAGGAACAAAGTCAAGAAATAGAAGTTCAAGCAAATCCCAAAACTCCCAGGTATGTAAGGATGAATCATCCTGAAAATCAGATCATAGGAGATAGAAATAAAGGTGTTCGAACTAGGAGAAGAATTGCTGAAGATCAAGAAGAGATTTGTTTGATTTCAAAGATTGAACCAAAATCAGTAAGTGAAGCCTGCAATCATGAAAACTGGGTAAAAGCAATGGAAGAAGAATTAATGCAAATTGAAAAGAATCACACTTGGGATCTTGTTTCTAGACCTGAGGACAAAAATGTGATTGGAACTAAATGGGTCTTCCGGAACAAACTAAATGAAGATGGTGAAATTGTAAGAAACAAAGCAAGGTTGGTATGTAAAGGTTATTCTCAAGTGGAAGGAATTGACTTTGAAGAAACTTTTGCTTCGGTGGAAAGAATAGAGGCAGTCAGATTATTTATTGCATTTGCTGCTTATAAAGATTTCAAGGTCTATCAGATGGATGTCAAGTCAACATTCCTAAATGGAGAATTAGAAGAAGAAGTCTACATTGAGCAACCAGAAGGATTTTAGTTGTCTGATCAAAAAGATATGGTCTGCAAGTTGAGGGAGGCATTATATGGACTCAAACAAGCCCCAAGAGCCTAGTATGCAAGATTAGATAAGTATCTACTAAAGCTAGGATATAACAAAGGCACTACTGACAGTAATCTTTACTTTGAGATTGATCATGAGAATATTTTGATTGTTGAGGTATTTGTTGATGATATAATTTTTGGTGGAAATGAGAGCATGTGCAAAACATTTGCTGACCAGATGCAAAGTGAATTTGAGATGTCTATGTTTGGTGAGATGAGTTTCTTCTTAGGTCTACAAATCACTCAGTCAGATAAAGGTATCTTCATATCCCAGTCTAAGTAGGTGAAAGAATTGTTGAAGAAGTTTGGAATGGAAGATTCAAAGCCAGTAGGTACACCTATGGTAACCGGATGCAAGTTGAGTAAAGATGATGACTCCCCTAAGGCAAATCAGAAAAGGTATAGATCAATGATTGGAGGACTGCTCTATCTGACTAAGACCAGACCTAATATCATGAATACAGTTGGGCTTGTTGCTAGATTTCAAGCTGATCCTAAAGAATCCCATGTTGTAGCAGTCAAAAGAATCTTCAGATATCTCAAAGGAACACTTGATTATGGCTTGTGGTGTCCAAACGACAACTTCACTCTTCATGCATATACAAATGCAAATTGGGTAGGAGATGTGGATGACATGAAAAGTACTAGTGGTGGTGCACTTTTCTTTGGAAGGAGATTGGTTTCTTGGATGAGTAAAAAATAAGAGACAATAGCTCTATCTACTGCAGAGGCAGAGTATATAGCAGCAGCAGGAAATTACACTCAAGTCTTGTGGATGAAGCAAATGCTAAAGGATATTAGAATTGTGTTTGAAGAGCCTGTTACAATTTTCTGTGATAATTCAAGTGCAATAAACATCTCATAGAATCCGGTGTTGCATTCAAAGACAAAGCACATATCCATCAAGTTTCATTTCTTGAGAGAGAAGGTGAATGAGAATGAAGTCAAGTTGGAGTTTGTGCCTTCAAAGGATCAGATTGTAGATATATTCACTAAGCCTCTTTCCAAGGATACTTTTGAGTATCTTAGAGAGATGTTAGGGGTTATTACCCCTCCTGATCAGAACTAAGATGCACTAGGGTGCATTAGTTCGGTGGAATTCACAGTCACATCTTGTGATCCAGATTGATGTTAAGGTAATACTACTCACGGGGACTAGTCAGTATGCACTTTTGAGATCAGTCTGAAACAAAAAAAAGGAGAAAAGACTGCAAATATGTGCCCTTTGCCATTGATGTCAAAGGGGGAGAGAAATCATGTGAAAAACTAGTTGCTGATGAAAGAGGGAGTAGTGAAGAAAGTAGTTGCAGAAGTGATAAGGAAAATGGGGAGACGTTCTTGTCTTGATGGTTGAATCAATTTTTCACATCATATGTTGCCATCAATGAAAAAGGGGGAGATTGTTGCAAATATGTGCCTAATTGGTGTTTTCATTGATGTCAACATATCCTTGTTGCCATTGGTGTCAACTGTATCCTATTTTTGTTGCCTGTTTACAAGACTGGAATGTTGAGGATATTGAGAAAATTAATGAAGATCAATGTATGTGGACCATATGGATGAGTAGAGGATTGTCTGAAGAAGCTCCAGTTAAGATTTGAAGGGTTTGCATGAAGATTTAAAGAAGCTATGGCCATATGAGTTGAACCGGTTTTGCAGTGTTTAGAAGAGACAGAGTGATAGGAAAGAGGTCCGGATTGTTCCAGAAATATAAAATGATGATCTGTGGATCTAGGGGCATGTTTGGGAAGTCAGTGTGTATCATCCATTCAAGTGGTTCATGGTTTGGAGGTCTGTAAGCAATTTTTCTGGTGTGACAGTCATGGGAGACAATGTTCTTGAGTTTCCAGATGAAGATGCAAGTGATTATGATGATTTGGAGGAGTGCAGATGTTTTTGAGGAATTCAATGTGCTTATGGAGATCTTTGGATCGTGTGGCTATTGTGTTGGAGGTCCGCATTGATGTTTGAGCCCATTATTAAAGATTTCCCTCTTGGTGTTGTTGTTCTTCCTAGTCTTGGCCGACCAGATGATTCAAGCATGTTGCAGATGATCTAAGAGAAATTCTCTGGAGCGTGGCGCGTTGTTGGAGGTAGATTCAAGTCTCAGATATGTTTGGTTGATAGTATAGTGATCTGCGTTAGGTCAAGCCGACCTTGATGTTTATTCCAAGGTTGATGAAGCATATAAAGGTGTATAGTTGAGATGTGGAAAATTATCCTTGTGCAAAAATAATAAAATCTGAAGAAAGGATCAAAGGGATAGCAGAGCAGAGGAGAAGCAGAAGAACAAAAGCTGTTTAGATGAAGATTTAGAGAAGTATTTGGGGCAGAATAGAAGTTTTGTGAGCATTCAATGAAACTAAACTAAGCATGAAGAAGTTTCTATTTATCAGTTAATTATTTCTATGTTAAACATAAATTCTTTAGGCAGTGAGCCTCTTTTGAGTAGTGAGCTCTGGGAAGTGAGCCCGAAGGCATGTGCCTTCTCATTTCTTCTAAGTACTTTTAACAGGGTACAAATCTTGTGGGTTAACCCCCACCGTGGTTTTCCCTTGACTGGGTTTCCACGTTAAAATCTTGGTGTCAAGTGTGTTAATTGTGTTTCTGCTCATGAGTTATTATTTCATGCTTTAATGTTTACATCATTAATCTTTTTGTAAGTTGAGGAAGAAGATTAAAAGGAAGGGAAGATTAATTTTGTGAGACAACTAATTCACCCCCCTCTTAGTCATCTGGCCTAATTCCAATAGAAATAACCCTCAAATATATAAACCCTAGGTTCAAAACTAGCTAGATTTTCTATAAATGTAAGACTTTCACAAACCCTAGTTTTGAAACTATGTAAAATTTTACTATTTATGTATGCAAAAAGATTAATGAAACCAATCCCAATCAGATCAAGGGTGATAAACAACTCAGATCTGAAAGAAGAAGGATGCAAAAGTGCAAGAAATGACGGGTTCACCAAAATGTTTAGTGGAAAAGAGTGATCTAGCCTAAAGAGTTAAACTAGGTCAAAACCCTCTTCTACAGACATTAGGACATGGATTGAGCTTGGCTTCTACCCAAGAAGGAGAGACAAACTACAAGAGTTCTTCCCTTTTGTTGTATATAGATGGATCAACCAAGTTCAACCAAGGGAAAGCAAACAAACTAGGACATATGGTCAAAACCTAGGAGACAAAGATCATCTTATAATTAACAGACATAAATAGATCTCAGAAAACCAATAACATAGCATAGATCAGAGAAGGATTCAGAACCTAGATTTTGCAGTAGAAATTCTCAGGATCGGGGTGCTTGGGAGCCCTATGCCTTTTCTAGAGTTTAGCAAAATCTCAGATATCACCAGACTTGTACCTGTCTTCTTTGCCTTCTTCCCAGAAATCAACTCCTGAAACCTGTTTCTCTGACCTGCACACAAGGAAAGAGGAAAGGTTGTGTTGTATATAAGGGCTTGCCTCAGTCAAATCCCATTTTGGTGTTCCCACCTCCACTACAACAATGATTAGATCCAAGAGTGTGTGCCCTAGGAGGGCAGAGACCAGATCTATATTAATATGATAGAAATATGAATGATAATGATAATGATTACCACAAGAGGTATGACCCTAGTTGATGTAGATGACTCAAAATATCACACCAACGAAGGAGAGTGATGAAGAAGGCTTGAAACTCCCTTCAAGACTTGCAAACAAACTTCAATAGCATCCACAAGTAGATAACACTCCAATCATGTAGAACAGTTTAGCATAGCACACAATATGAGAGAAAACTTGACATTATTCTTCTAGATGTCATCTAGGTGTAAAATGAACTACAACACACATTTAAATATGGATTCCCGCTCACGACAAATAAAACTTATTGATAAGTAGGAGGTATTTTTCACAGCATGTCAAATTATGATATTTTTTAATTTAGGGTTTAATTGTGTAGTTTTTGAGTCAAACACATGACCCATATTTCATGAGTAGTGGTTCACATGAACCCATCTCTCATGTTAATGAATGAACCCATATTTCTAGATGCAATGAGTGCTAAGTGGACCATTCATTAACATGAGAGATGGGTTCATGTGAACCACTACTCATGAAAGATGGGTCATGTGTTTGACTCAAAAACTAACAGTTAAACCCTAAATTAAAAATTATCATAAATAAAACTTAATTAGGCCGACAAATACAAACTAAGGAAGTGTCCCAAGATGACACTACAATATGGGGCTAAAGATCCCAACTAGGACCAGGGTGCTTGGATGCCCTGGACCTTTAGCCCACAAACTCCGGGGAATGCCAAATATAGTGGGCTTAGTCCAGTCCCAAGTTGATTCCATCGGGTTTATTCATCGGGATCAAGATTTCATCATTTTAAGCTCAAAAAGGGTGTTAAAATAGGTTTAACAAAGGCAACAAATTAGGTCCAACCTGGTGCTAAACTAAGTATAAAATGCTAGTGTACACATTTTACTCTATAACAATAATGTAATGTGTGTTTTAGATGACTCAATGACTTAGGGCTTTGTCCTTTCATGCAACACCCTATTATTTAAATTTGAATGATTTGTGCTTGAGTTAGTAGGTAACAATTAGTTGAGACTAAGTTGTCTTGGGCCTATGATTAAAAATAATTTTGGAAAAAATAGATCAAAATTAAATGTGTGGCCTTGAACTAATTTTAGGACCACAAATACAAGATTGACCTAGAAAAAAAAAATATTCTATTTAAGCACTTGTCCATTAGGGGAAAGGACCTAGTGCCCACACACCCTAACTTTGTACATGTCAAGCTCCTAAATGGTATGCCATATTTTCATAAAATTTTAGCATATCTTTGTATCTAAGTTAAGATCCTAAAGCTATTGTTTGGGATTTTGGGTACTAATGATGACTGTGGGATGAGTCGTTATGTCAGTGTAAGTCCTTAAGTGCTCATTTTAGAGTGTCGTGTAAAAGTCGTGCATAGGTAGCCCCAATAACTATGTTCTATGATCACCAATAAAGTTTCACAAATCCTCCAAATAACGCTTCTAAATCTACATATATATGTTGAAACATCAACATCACATGTTTATGACATGACAAAATATATTTGGAATATCATAATACAAGTTTATAATGCCACATGATGTACAACTTTATGCCATGTTTGAAATGTATTTTAGGTCCACTTATTTTACGCCATCGTGCCATTACATTTTACAAGGTTAACCCTAACACTAACTTTTACCATATATGTGAAGCCTCTCCTTTATGGTCCACTTTTTTTAATGATGGGAATTTTTAGTTGAAGCTTCTCCAATTGCACATAGGCATTGAAATGGAGAACCACACTCACTCACAGGTGTTGAAAGAATAAAACACCATCATTGCCAGTCCTCCATAGGCATTGATGGGAAAAACCCACTCGTGTGCAAGCATTAATAGTAAAAAACCCACTCTCAAGTCTACCACCACCACCACTCACAAATGGTAGGGCTTCCAGGTAATGAACCAATCTTTCCCTTTTTGGGCTTCCAAATTTGTATAAAGTTTTGTTAACAGAGGTTTTCCAATTTGACATAATATTTCTCTCTACAAATTTCTCCAACTATATAAGGGTCGATGTGCAAAGATGAGTACACATTTCATAGAAGTTATTCACGCAAGGAAAAAGGTGATTGGAATGGGCACCCATTTTGAAAATAATGGGTGCTCGTTTAGGAAAGGGAGCTTGAGCCTAAATGAGTGTCATTAAGGAATGGGCTCCTATTTACGATTGGGCACCCATTATGAAACAGGAACTCATAAAAGGAACGGGTACCCATTTTTGAAAAGTATTTATTTTTTTGAAACAATCTTGTTGCTTCATTTTAACAACCACAGACTGTGGAGAATGATGAGAAAGGATGACAAAAATGGGTACATGTGTCACCTAACCCCCATCGCCCACCTCTAGTACCTCCACGTCTACTCTAGATCATCTGTTAGCTGTGCTTGGTTGGTGCTCTAGGGTTTTCTGTTGTTTTTTGTCTTGTTTTTGTTATTTTTTATCGTTATTTCATTTGAAACCGTAAGTGCATTTTAGATAGATATTTAGTTATTTTTCATGATCTTAAACTATAAATGTTAAACCCTAAATTGAAAATACTAAATCCTAAACCCTAATGTAATGTCCCCATTTTCAGAGTGGTCACTATTGGAGAGCAAAGGGGTTGGTTTTCACACTCTGAGATTTTTGGAAGGTGAATTGAGGTTTGGAGATGCCTTGGTGTATTTTTCTAATGATTTTGATATGTTCCTTCCATTTACTACATTTGCCTATCCAGTGAAGTGAACCACCTTGAGGAGTTTGAGTGTGGATACTTGTCTTGTTGAGGAGGTTGTGCTAGGAGATGCATTTGCTAATATGTTTTATGTTGATGCCACTTTGATGAAGGATAAGTGTTATTTGTGTGCACCATCCTTGAGGAGGTTTTACTTAATGCATTACTAGTTTGGGAGCCCTAGGTGGACAACTTGTGGAGGGAAAATAAATAATAAAATAATGCCTACCCTTGGCGCATCGAGAAAGAAGACTTGGAGGGAAGAAAGGAAGATAAATTCAAATCTTCAATTTGGATTTTGAGCGCTAAGATACCTAGAGGTGGTTGGCCCTTTAAAGAAGGGAAAAAATTTCTAAATAAAGGAAAATACATGTCTTGGGTCGGCCAGAGTCATGTGGGTACCAATAATGCATATGAGGTTGGCCTTGAGAGGAAAAAAGTTATAAAATCATTACATTTCTTCCTAGGTCGGCCAGTTCATGAAGGAGACATAACATGTATTCATATGAGGTCAATTTTTGGCATTTGGATCATCATTCATCATTCATTTTATTATTTGGAGTTTATCTCTTGGCTACAATGAAAGTTGGGCATAAGGAACCAAGGACGAAAACCCTTGAGTTTCTAGGAGTTGGATGGAAACCTAGCTTTTCCTTTGGAGGATTTCGTGATGAGAGTTCACTTGTGATTCATTGATATTTGTGGAGAAGAAGTGAAGAAATCTAAATCAGATTTGAAGATCATCTTGGAGCCTTCCTTTGGTGTGGATTGTTGCATATTACCTAGGGTTTTAACCCTACCTTGGAGCGCCACCATTGGAGGATGGATTCTTGGAGTTGTGTTGGCTTCCATGGCATCATTGACATCATTCTTTCAAGCAACAAACATAGTAGAGTTGGGCGCAGTAGTTTGGGTTTTGAAGAGCTTAGAGGCTAGGGTTTCATGCCCTAATTGGAGTAGCACTCATTGGAGGTCATTTGTCATCATTTTGGAGGTCTATTTCATTATATTTTGGTATGTACAACCCTTAGGGTTTGATAGTAATTTGTATTGGGCATATTGTCTTGCGTGTCCATAATATTCCTATGTATTTGAAGACTTGAATTATTCAGAAATTATAGCAACATAGTTCTAATTTGAATTTCAATCATTTATGGTTGTCAATTGAAGTGGATCTATTGCATATTTGGTTGTGGAATTCAAGTATTTTATTGGTAAACACATTGGCAATGATATTATGATGATTTGGCATGTTTTATGGGTTGTTTTATGCATTTATTTAAGTCTAATTTGAAGTTTAGAAGTTAGGATTTGAGTAGAAAACTAAAGTGCATAAATTAGGGCATAATTTCAAATTAGAAAAATTAAAAATTCCAAACAGGATTCATTTGGAAAGCCTAAAAATTTGAAATTGTCTAAAATATCCCATTTTGGGATATTATAGTGGTATTAGAGCCATGATCTTGCCAGTCTAGAGGGTTTGATCATACATTATGGAAGAAGGTAGAGAAACATCTTTACTTGAATCTTTTAGACAAAGTCAAGTTAAATTGAAGAAGGAGCTTGATAGATGGTTGTATGAACAAGAGGCCACACAAATAATTGAAGAATACAATGATTCATCACTTGATTTCATGTTAGTAACTCCTTTTGAATTTTTCTTGAAGGTACATGAAGATGGGAATCCAAGGAAGGAAGATCTTTATGCCTACATCAGAAATTTGAGGAAAAAGGAAGAAAAATCAGAAGTCACCTTTGGAGAAAGGTTAGAGAAGAAAGAAGAATCACTTGTTTGTGACTTGCAGCCTACAAGTGAACATGAGGAAGGAAGAAATCAGTCAACATGCATTGAAATTTGGACTCCAATCCCTAGAGAAGATGAAGACAAGAGTTCACTTCAGCCCTATGAATATAAAGAGGAAGGAGAGTCACCTATTGAGACTACAAGGCAAAAGTACATGGGACTTCATGATGATTACAAGATTGAAGGAGATGTCACCATGGAGATTTGAAGACCAACCATGTCATGTTAGCCACAAGAAGGTATGAGTTCGTTGATTTTCCTTTGATTGAGCCTAGCATTGCTTCATCAATCAAATTGTGGTTTGGGGATCTCTGAGACGGGTGCTGTTCATAAAGGCAATTTAGAGATATTGTTATGTAGTGGACAAAGAGATGTTTCTAAGGTTGATTCGACATGCCAAGAGTTGAAGGATCCCTTGGTGGGTATGTTTCAAGTATGTGATATTGATGTTTTCATTGATGTCAACAAGCTTGTGTTGTCATTGGTGTCAACTGTGTCAGCTGGTTGAGCAAAGATGAGGCTGTTGCAATGGTATAAGTTGTTTGGTTGAGATGTTTTTCTGATGATGATTTGGTTACTTTGTAGAGGTGTTGAAGATGTTGAGAATATGTTTCAGTTAGTTGATTTCCAAGTGCTTTTGAGAAAATTTGATTAATAAAGGAAACAGTGTGGTGAAGTAGCATTTTGGCTTACAGAGTAGTGTTATTCTTTTTCTCTACATTTCCTCTATGTTGAAGATCTATCTTTTCTATTTGGATATGTTGTTTAGAGGTGTTAAGAGTTGTTATATTCCAAATTGTGCAGAGAAAATTGTGTTCACCAGTGTATGGACTGTGTTTTTGAGTTGTGCAATGGTGTCTGGGAGAAATGTCTTTGCTCCACATTTCTCTGCAAAGAAGTTTTAGATCTTGCAGTTCTGGAATTGTGCTTATAAGGTTTATATCTTTCTTCTGTTGAAGTTGTTCATGGTTTGGTGCTCCAGAAGTTGATTTCTAGAGATACAGTGTATGACAAAGATAGGTCATTATGCTTCAAGATGTTTGCAAAGAATTTTTAGAAGAAAGATTTAGTATCTTTATCTATTGTAGAGGCAGAATACATTGCAGCAGGATCTTTTTACACACAAGTGTTGTGGATGAAGCAAACTTTGAAGGATATTAGTGTTGTATATGATGAGCCAATTCCTATCTTCTGTGATAATACTAGTGTTATTAACATTTCAAGGAATCCGGTGATGCACTCAAGGATAAAACATATCTCAATCCAGTATCACTTTCTGAGAGAGAAGGTTGTAGAGAATGAAGTGAAGCTTGAGTATATGCCTACAAAGGATCAATTTTATAACATATTCACCAAGGCTCTTCCTAAGGATACATTTGAGTATCTTTGGGAGAAGTTAGGGGTTATTGCCCCTCCTTCTTTGAACTAGATGCATAAGGAGATGCATCAGTCTAGTAGAGTTCAAGTTTCATTTCTTATTCTGGATTGATGTTGGAGGCTACCTCTTAGGGGAAGTAGGTAGTGGTTATGATGGTTGTTGCAGTCAGGGGGAGTAAGTTCTAATATACATTGCTTCTAAGGGGGAGCAAGCAAAGCAGTAAAATAAATGATGTTGCAGAGTAGTAGTAAGCAGGTGAAAGTTTGAGCAGTTGTCTAAAAGTAAGATTGAAAGTGAGATGTGTAGCCCTTTTCCATTGATGTCAAAGGGGGAGAGAGAGCAATGTGAAAAAGAAAAGAGTCAGTGGTCAGAGAAGAGAGTATAAGTTGTAAAAGAAAGAAAGAAAGGGGGAGAGTAAGAAAGAAAAGAAGTTTGGTGCAGAGTTGTGTCTTGATGGTTTTTCACATTATGTCTTGCCATCAATAACAAAGGGGGAGATTGTTGCAAGTATGTGCTATCGATGTTGTCATTGATGTCAACAAGCTTGTGTTGTCATTGGTGTCAACTGTGTTAACTGGTTGAGCAAAGATGAGGCTGTTGCAATGGTATGAGTTGTTTGGTTGAGATGATTTATTGATGATGATTTGGTTGTTTTATAGAGGTGCTGAAGATGTTGAGAATATGTTTTTGTTAGTTGATTTCCAAGTGCTTTTGAGAAAATTTGATTAATAAAAGAAACAATGTGGTGAAGTAGCATTTTCCCTTACAGAGTAGTGTTATTCTTTTGTTCTGTATTTCCTCTATGTTGAAGATCTATCTTTGCGGTTTGGATATGTTGTTCAGTGGTGTTAAGAGTTGTTATATTCCAAATTTGGTGCTCTGATTCATTGTGCAGAGAAAATTGTGTTCACTAGTGTGTGGACTATGTTTATGAGTTGTGTAAAGGTGTCTGGGAGAAATGTCTTTGCTCCACATTTCTCTGCAAAGAAGTTTTAGATCTTGCAGTTCTCGAATTGTGCTTATGAGGTTTATATCTTTCTTCTTTTGAAGTTGTTCATGGTTTGGTGCTCTGAAAGTCAATTTCTAGAGATATAGTGTATGAAAAAGATAGATAAGCATGCTGGATAAACATGATAAAGGTGTGCGGCAGGTGAAAGTTGTTGCGGAGGAATTTGTTGGTTATCAGGATGTTTGTGGAATACTTTAGATTGTGATGAAGCCTTGCATGTGGTCCACAAGTCATCTTTGGGTTCAAGGAAGCATGTACTTAAAAGTTCATTGTGTTAACACAGGTTTGGCTGACCTTGGGTGTTTACACTAATTCTGGAGTTGCTTTGGTGATTGTGAAAGTGTGGTGTATCGTGCTTGGATGAATTTAGGTCCAAGATAAGATGTGTTGTGGTTTGCCTTCATTCTTTTCCATTGCAGGAATGTTTAGGTCCAGACTTGATTTGAATCTTCTAGGTTGAGGTGATTTTCTGACCTTAGAGAATGCTCTCATGGTTGAAGATAGTATAAATAAGTGTCAAGGGATTGTGATTAGGTGTGTGCACGTTGAATATGATGTGACTAATAGAGTGGTTAAATGTGTGGTGCAATACAAGCTTTCATGTGTTAGACTATTGGATGCAGTGAGCAGAAGGTGTCTACTATTCTTCAGTGATGCTGTGAAGGTGATGTTGATGTTGTGGTGAATATTGAGCTTCATTGGAACTATACTCCATGCATATGTTAGGTGCAATTATAACAGTTCTGTTGGCACTAATTTTGACCTGGAGGCTGAGCTTGTTTGTTGGAGGGTTTCTTCATTCAAACCCTAGGTATTCCTGTCCATTGGTAGGAGCTTGATCTATCAGGCTAGCCGTTGGAGGGTCCACCGATGGGGTAGTGTCTGGCCGATGAGGATTTGGAGTGGTCATCGGCTTGTGTTTGGCTATTAGCGAAGCAAATTTTTGGGCTGCCGATGTAAGGTGTCTGGCCGATGAGGGATGTTCAAGGTGGTCATCGGCAGGGCTTGTGCTATCGGTCAGGGATTTTCTTGTTGCTCTAAGGGAGTATGGTCTCGCCGAAGACCTAGGATGTGGTATGCCATTAGAGTGAGATTGAGTATCGGCATAGGCATTTTGAGGTTAGCTGATGGTTTTGGTCATATTGACGGAGATGGGAGGCCGATGTCTATCGGCGTAACTAGTGAGATCGGCTGGGGAGATTTTGGTTACTCCGACGGTGTAAGTCACACCGATGGAGGTGGTCTTCGGCGTGACTTGTGTTGTCGGCGAGGATGGATTGCGTTGGGCCAACAGTGGAGGGTCTGACCGATGAAGGGGGAGGCTGATATGTTATCGGCGGGAGTTGTTCTATCGGCAGGAGGAATTTCATGTTGGCCGATGGTGTCATTCACACCGACAGGGTAGTTTGGAGTAGCGATCGGAGAGACTCATGCTATCGGTAGAAGTTTAGAAGGTTGGCCCAATGGTCTACCTTTGGCCGATGGGGATGTTGGTGACTTGCAGAGGTGTTATCAGAGAGACTTGGTAGATTGGCGAAGGTCTGGAGAGCTGGCCCGATGGTTCATCTCTGACTGATGGAGGGGAATGTGGAGTAGGCGTCGATGTGACCTTTGAGATCGGCAAGGAAGCTTTTGGGTTGGCCGATAGACTATGTATGGCTGACAGAGGCTTGTGGTGCGGTCGGTGAGACAATTGAGGTCGGCGGAGGATTTGTGGGCTTGGCCGATGGTGTTGGTATCAGCGATGGGCTTTGGGCTGAGAGGTGTGTGTCGAGTGTGGCAAAAGCACTCGACACCTTTTGTCTTTGCAACCATGCTTATAAAGCGCTAAAGGGGTTTCCGCACTATGCATATGGGATTATTCCCCTGTGTATTTTGAACCTGTGAAGAAGCACATTTTGGTAGGAAATTCTTTTTGAACGCTGCGGTGTTTTTCCTGGTGGTTGCGGGTAGTTGAGCCATCAATGGCGACAGTGCAGGGGTATGGGCGACGGGACAAGCGATCAAGTTGCCCCATTGTGGATGAAAACTCCCAGATGGTGGTACAGGGCTTGAGGCCACCCCTGTCGACTCTCCTGCCTACTGCGTTGATGACTTATGGGCGCCATTTCTCATGGGCTGTATTTGGCAGTTTTTTGTAATAGTCATGTAATTAATTGCTGTAAGGTACACTTTCTGGCTGATATAAGCAGACTGTGTTACCATTGTTTAGGTTGTTGAAAGTTGAATATTTGGCTCTGTAACACAATACAGTTCGTTTTGGTTGCTTTGTACAGTTAAACCTTTGAGTTTATGTATCTCTTGTTGTACGTTTTTGCATGAATCCACTGATTTCATGGTTAATTTTATATGAGAAATGCTATGTTAGCATGCGTTTTGTTAATTCTATCTCCAGTATTGCATGTATCTTTCTTCTGATTCTGGATATTTAAGCAATGTTTGAGACTCTAGAACATAGAATTCCTGTGTTGAATGTCTGATCTCTTAACTTCTGCTCAAGGGGTAGATTAAATTGTTCTCAAATTGAACATTGGGAAGGGTATACTGCAGTAGGGATGCCATAAGTATAGATAGCTTAACACTTTGTATTGGGAGATATCTGTAAGGCAGGTATCACATATGTCCCCCTGAAATCTAGTTTTAGTTGTTCATGCATATCATTCACAAGTGTATGTCTACTGACTCCAGGCCCTGGATAGGCACCGATCTTGCTTTGTGTTTGTGTTACAACCATGTCTAGCTTTGCATCCAAGCTTAAAATCAAAATCAAAATCTAAAACAACCATCAGGACATTAGAATTAGTTTTAGGATCCTCAGTCCTCTGTCTACAACTGCAAATAGGCCCAAAGCTAGCCCCTTTGCTCTTATCTTATAGTTTTGGTCTATTTACAGGAGGACTTATCTGCTTTCTATCAGCATCCCAGCCTTGTATGTATATCCTCATGGATGTTGAGTAGGGAATACCCCCTAGGTTTTGCAGAGCCCGAAGAAGAAGAGGAGATAAAATATAGAGTCTATCTCCTACACTGTTGGCCCCTGGCCCAGAGATCCTGTTGATCATTGATGGCTACCTTGTAGGGAAATCTAGGAATAAGCATCCAGTTTGGGAAAAAACCAACAGAAATTGGCGACTCTACTGGGGATGGTGATTTGAAAATTGTTATTTTTGTCCTCCCTGGTGAAATATCTATGTGCCCATCTGAGTCACCAATAGAAATTGGCGACTCTGTTGGGGAGTTTGTGAAAGAACCCTGATTTTCAAAAGAAAACAGTTCCTAGTAATAGGTGGCGACTCCGAAGTAATCTCCCAACCGGTCAAAGTAAACTTTATATGCAGGGGAGAAGATCCCAACAAAATCCTTTATTTGAAGAGTTACCAGTAACAAGAAGAATGATGTACAGAAGAAAGGGAGCTGTCTCAGTCAGTCATGAGGGTTCCCCCAGAAAAAATGATGATATGCAAGATAACCCTAGGCCATCAGGATAGCATGTGCCTTACTTTTCAAATGCAGAAGCTGATATTCAAGGTGCATATGAGAGGCAACAGGGTGGTAGCGTGAGAATGAGGTCAGAGGTGTTCCAAGAATGCCCATTTCTAGACCCTAGTGAAAGGTTTGAAGAGGCAGAGTCTCTGAGGGATGATGAAGATGAAGATCAGAATATGGTAAAAACATCCTCCTCTAGGCCAAGCGAGGAAGAACTAGCTGATGAAATTAGGAGCTTAAGGGCCGAGTTCGAATATCAGCAGGCAATAACAATCAGAGATGACCTGAGGAAGAAAGTGCAAGCTTTAAGGGCTGCCCAAAATAATTCAATTCCTACCCTTGAGAATGCAAATGTGTAGAGACATCAACAGAGAAATGAAGTGCAACATCAGCATAATGATGAGAGACAAAATGTGAATGATACTAGGATACCACTGAACAATGTAGGAAACTAGAATGCAAATAGAAATGTTAATATTAATCAGTTTGACAGACAACCCATGCAGTTAGATAGATTCAGACAGCTGGTATTTGATGGTATTCCTGGGTATCCTAACCCCATTGACAAGCATCTAAGGCTGCAAGTGCCTAAATTTTCAGGAAACAACACTGTGTCAGGAGAAGATCATCTAAAAGCTTTTCAAAATGTCATGGATAACTTTGAGGTTGAACATGAGGATGTTTTCATGAAGTCATTCATGCAATCTTTAGTAGATGAGGCAAGTGAATGGTACAAGAATCTGCCTGATCGGAGTTTTTCATCATGGGATGCTTTTAAAAGGATGTTCAAGGAGCAATATGGTGACAAAACTGACCCTAGCTTTTTTGCAAATGAGTTTACCAGTATCACTAAAGGGTCAAATGAGCAGGTTGCAGATTTTAATGCAAGATTTACTAAAGTGTTAAACAAATTGCCACATCACATGAGGCCAAATGAACCAATTTGCATAATATTGTATATCAATGCCTTTGATGCAAAAACTGCATATGGATTAAGAGATAAAAGTCCTGCTACTATCAGGGATGCTTTCAAAATTGCAGTAAATATTGAGAACAACAGGAAAGCATCAGGCAAGACTAACAGAAGGGATGATGTGAAAATTCTGCAGAATCCAAAAAAGCCTCAGAACACTCAAGGTAATACATCTACCCCTAAAGATAAGATAGACAAATTGGCAAATGTTGTTAAGGACCTAAGCTACAGACTAGCTAGAAGTGAAAAAGGGATAGGTCCTGACAGGCAAGTCTATCAAAGGTAGGAAAAGATGCCGTCATTGCATGAAATGCCTTATAATACCAATTGGCATAATGGTAAGCCTATATTCCCACATAACAGCACAAATCAGAGGACTCAACATGTCAAAGAAACTCCTGATCCTCTAAAGAAAGCTGTAAATATTGTTGATGATACTCCATGGTGTATAATTTGTCAGATGCCACATTCACAGTCACAGTGTATGATTGCTCAGTCCTTGTGTGATAATACTACATCTTGTAATGAATGCAATGAGCCACATTATGTGCAAGATGATGATGTTAATATGATGTCCACAAACAATGGATACCCCATTTATGATGCTGATGAGAGTACAGATAATGGAATTCAGGCCTGTCAACAGGACTTTTATGATGAAGGTAATGAAGAGAGCTATGTGTATGCTCAGAGCTCACATAATTTTCTGAGTAACTTACAACGAGCTTCTGATGAGGAAATTAGGGCCTTCACAGCTGCAGCAGTTGCTCAAGTCAAGAGCAACTACAATCTTAGAGGTAAAAATCAAGTAAGCAGCCCACATCAGCCAGAAGGTATTTCTGTAGGTCAGCCAGTGCATGGTCATAAGGGAATTGAATCACAAAAAAGGCAGTGGGGTAATAATAAATAGAATTTTAGAAATAGAACAGGTCATGAATCTCAAGGACCAGAAAATAGAATCCCTCAGGCTGAAGATCAAAGTAAAGGTTCCCAAGACAAGAATGATGATCAGGGAACTATGAAAGTAAAAGCTAAATCAGCTCAGGATAAAAACAAGATTGTGGAGCAAGCTACAACTGTTATACAAAATTATGCTCCATTTGATATAGCTCAAGTCCTCTCCCAGGTAAAAGTCTCTGTTCCAATTATGGAACTGATGAAGGTTGAAGAGATCAAGAATAGGACAGTATCCCTAATTTCAGGGGTGCCTTTTCAAGCTAAACAAAATATTCAGACCTAGGGTAAGAAACATGTCATATGTAATGAAGAAGATGAGGCTTCTGAAGTCTATTTAGGAGTGACTATGACAAAGTGTCCTTCACAAGTGGAACCATTTTATGTATCCTTGGTTATAAATGGAAAAATAATCAGAAATTGTATGCTTGACTCTGGAGCATCTACAAATGTCATGCCTTTAGCCGTCATGCAACAAGCTGGATTGAAAATCGACAAGGCCTGTGGAAAATGTTATGCTATGGATGCCAGAGAGGTACCAGTTATTGGAATCATGAAGGATGTAGATTTCAAACTGGCAGCATTTCCTGAGAAAAGATATAAAATGAATATAACAGTGGTTGACATCAAGCCACAGTATGGTATGTTGCTGTCAAGAAGATGGGCTGCACTAATTGGTGGAAGTATGCAGCTGGACCTGTCATATGCCATGATTCCAATGAATGGCAGGGATGTTAAGCTAATTAGAGAACAAAGATCATCAGAGACAATGGAAGACCAAGAAGCAGAGGAACAGATATGCTTTGTAAACACTGACTGTGATAACTTCAAGGTTATCTCAGATGATAGAGAAGATAAAAAGAAAAATGTCTGCAGTGAAGAGCTGGACCAGCAGGGTCTGTGGACCATGTATTTTGATGGAGCTTGTGCAAAAGAAGGCTCTGGAGCTGGAGTTGTTTTCCTGTCTCCAATTGGTAAGCTCCTCAAATTTTCTTTCTTGCTAAGGTTTGTTTGCACAAACAACATTGCAGAATATGAGGCTTTAATCTTAGGCCTAAATATAGCTCTCAAACATGGAATCAAAATGCTAAGAGTATTTGGGGATTCTGAGCTGATTGTATCCCAAATTAGAGATAGGTATGCTTCAAAAAACAAAAGATTGAAACAATACAAGCATGCTGTTTGGGATACCATTGAACTTTTTGATGCATTTTCAATAGGCTGGGTAGAGAGATCAAAGAATGTTATGGCTGATTTCTTAGCTAATGTTGCAATAAGGCCAGATGACATCACTCTGTCAGATGTTACAAATGTAGAAGTTAAAATCAGGCCTGCAGTACCAGAAAATATATGCAGTTGGCAAGTGTTTAATGATGATAGGGATTTGTTAAAATTTTTGCACTGCATAGATGAATATGAGAATCAAGAAATTGATTTCCAAGCTTTTGTAGAGACTATAGATGGAAAAGAAACTCTTGTGGGAAAGGAGATAATTCAATTGAAGACTAATAAAATCCCTAGAGGGTTAGTAGCTTTGGAAAGAGCTTTTGACAGTAGAGACAAATTGGTCACAAGGACATCTCCCACAAATAAGGAAGATTTAGAAGAGATAAATTTGGGGACATCTCAGGCCCCCAAGAAGGTATATATTGGTAAGAAGCTCAAACCACACATTAGGAGTATGCTGATTGCATTACTGAGAAGGTATAAACATGTTTTTGCTTGGTCATATGAGGACCTAAAAGCCTATAGGGAAGATCTATTCCAGCATGAGATCCCATTCAAGCCTGGAGCTAAGCCATTTAGACAAAGGCAAAGACCTATTAATCCTACCTTAGCTCCAAAGATGCAAGAAGAACTCAAAAAGCTTAGGGAAGCTGGAATAATTATGCCAATCAGACATTCAACTTGGGTGTCTAACCTTGTCCCAGTCAGAAAAAAGAACGGTGATATTAGGCTTTGTGTTGATTTTAGGAACTTGAATGTATCCTCTTTAAAGGATAACTATCCACTGCCTAATATGGAAGCTATGTTGCAGAGAGTGACTGGTTGTGAACTCTTATCCATGATGGATGGATTTTCAGGTTATAATCAGGTCAAGGTAAAGGAATCAGAACAGTATAAGACTGCCTTCACCACTCCATGGGGAACTTATGTATATGTTAGAATGCCATTCGGATTAACAAATGCAGGTGCTACATTTCAAAGAGCAATGGATGTTGCTTTTGCAGGGTTGATTGATTCAATCCTGGCTGTATATCAGGATGACTTGACTGCATATTCAAAGAAGGAAGAGCAGCATTGTTTGCATCTAGAGCAGATTTTCATAAGAGCACTAGAGTATGGTATTTCTTTAAATCCAAAGAAGTGTGCCTTTGGGGTAGTTGAAGGAAAGCTCCTGGGACACATTGTTTCCAAGGATGGAGTTAGGATAGATCTAGAGAGAGTGGCTGCTATTGACAGAATTCAAATGCCAAAAACTGTAAAAGGAGTTCAGTCCTTCTTTGGACAGATAAATTTTGTTAGGAGATTTGTTCCCAACTTTGCAGAAACCACAAGGAACATTTCCAAGATGATGAAGAAGGATGCAACTGTCAACTAGGAAAGTGAAGCAATAGAATCATTTCAGAGTATCAAAGAGGCAATCAAGATGGCCCCTGTTCTTAAATCTCCTGATTTTTCTAGGCCATTCCAAGTATTTTCATTTGCTTCCTTTCACACTGCTGCTGCGTGTTTGCTACAGAAAAATGAAGATGGTTTTGAACAGCCCATAGCTTTCTTCAGTATGTCCTTGCAGGCTTCTAAGTTGAAGTATGATATTATGGAAAAACAGGCATATGCACTAGTCAGAGCCATCAAAAGTTTCATACCATACCTGGTAGGATCACATATAATTGCATATGTACCCCATGTAGCAGTCAAAGACATATTCACTCAACAGGAGGTGACCGAAAGAAGGTGCAGATGGATAAACAAACTGCAAGAGTTCAACATAGAGATACAAATTACCAAGTTGGTAAGAGGACAAGGATTAGCCAAGATGATGGCACAGTCAAACTTGGAAGCATGCCAAGTTAATGCAGTCCAAAATGAGAGTGTAAATGTATCAAGATCTGAATGGTACAAGGATATTATCTACTATTTGCAAAATCTGAATTGTCCTTCCCATTTCAGTGACAGTCAAAAGAGGACTTTAAAGTTACATGCAATCAGGTATGTTATTGTTCAAGGTGAGCTATACTGGAAAAACCTTGATGGTGTGCTGCTGAGATGTGTGGATGAAGATGTGGCTAACAATGTTTTGATTGACATGCATAAGGGATTGTGTGGTGGACATTATACTGCTCAAACAACAGCTCATAAGACTCTCAGAGCAGGATATTGGTGGCCCACTCTTTTCTCAGATGCACAAAGGTTAGTGAGGAAATGTGACCCTTGCCAAAGATTTTCAGGAAAATTGAGATATGATGGTGCTTTACCTCTCAGAACTGTAACTGTGGATGCTCCATTTCAGCAATGGGGAATTGACTTCATAGGGGAAATTGCAGACAAGTCAAGTGGGGGACACAGTTGGATTTTGGTGGCAATTGATTACTTTACCAAATGGATTGAGGCCATTCTAGCTAAGAGAGCTACAAGTAAGGTGGTGACAGATTTCATACTGGAAAATGTTATCATCAGGTTTGGAGTACCATTCAAGATAGTCACTGATAATGCTATGTGCTTCAGATCAGGTGAATTTGTTGATTTTTGCAACAGGTATGGGATAAATCTATCATATGCATCACCATACCACCCACAAGGAAATGGTCAAGCAGAATCAAGCAATAAAATCATCATGAAAATTATCAAGAGGATACTAGACAAGAACAAGAGAGCTTGGGACTCAAAATTAAAATTGGCAATATGGGCTGATAGAGTGATAGTAAAAAAGGCTATTGGAATGTCACCCTTTGAGCTTTTATATGGTGCATTAGCCAGGTTGCCCATAAACAATCTCCTACCAGTTTACAGATTCATCCAGGAGAATGATGAGGAGATTGAAGACTCCATGACAGAAAGAGTGAACCAGCTGGTTGCACTGGATGAAAATAGAAGGAAAGCACACCAGATTAACCTCAAGAGACAACAAGATATGAAATATCAGTTTGACAGGAGAGCTACAAAAAGGAAGTTTCAAGTCAATGATCTGGTGCTCATATGGAATGCAAAAGGTCAAGAAAAGGGTAAACATGGTAAATTCAAACCCTTATGGATGGGCCCATATTAGATTTGCAGCACTCATGGGGAGGACTCTTATTTCCTCCAGGCCCTAGATGGTGAAGTTCTGGAATTGCCTGTGCATGGCCAATTCCTTAAGTTCTATTTTGCATAGATGACTTGTCGCTGTGCACATTTATAAAAATATGTATATAGTGTAAATGTCTTGTACATGTTCGTGCCTTTTTGGTTTTTGCCTGGTCTGCCCGGAGATCTGGTTCTCGCTGCAGGTTTTTCACCTACACGTCCCCATTCGGAGCCAATGTTGGCACTAATTTTGACTTGGAGGCTAAGCTTGTTTGTTGGAGGGTTTCTTCATTCAAACCCTAGGTATTCCTGTCCATCGGTAGGAGCTTGATCTATCGGGCTAGCTGTTGGAGGGTCCACCGATGGGGTAGTGTCTAGCCGATGAGGATTTGGAGTGGTCATCGGCGTGTGTTTGGCTATCGGCGAAGCGAATTTTTGGGCTGCCGATGTAAGGTGTCTGGCCGATGAGGGATGTTCAAGGTGGTCGTTGGCAGGGCTTGTGCTATCGGTCAGGGATTTTCTTGTTGCTCCGAGGGAGGATGGTCTCGCCGAAGACCTAGGATGTGGTATGCCATCGGAGTGAGATTGAGTATCGGCATAGGCATTTTGAGGTTAGCCAATGGTTTTGGTCATACCGACAGAGATGGGAGGCCGATGTTTATCGGCGTAACTAGTGAGATTGGATGGGGAGATTTTGGTTACTCCGACGGTGTAAGTCACACCGACGGAGGTGGTCTTCGGCGTGACTTGTGTTGTCGGCGAGGATGGATTGCGTTGGGCCGAGAGTGGAGGGTCTGACCGATGAAGGGGGAGGCCGATATGTTATCGGCGGGAGTTGTTCTATCGGCAGGAGGAATTTCATGTTGGCCGATGGTGTCATTCACACTGACAGGGTAGTTTGTAGTAGCGATCGGAGAGACTCATGCTATTGGTGGAAGTTTAGAAGGTTGGCCTGATGGTCTACCTCTGGCTGATGGGGATGTTGGTGACTTGCGGAGGTGTTATCGAAGATACTTGGTAGATCGGCGAAGGTCTGGAGAGCTGGCCCGATGGTTCATCTCTGACTGATGGAGGGGAATGTGGAGTAGGCGTCGGCGTGACCTTTGAGATCAGCAAGGAAGCTTTTGGGTTGGCCGATAGACTATGTATGGCCGACAGAGGCTTGTGGTGCGGTCAGTGAGACAATTGAGGTCGGCGGAGGATTTGTGGGCTTGGCTGATGGTGTTGGTCTCGGCGATGGGCTTTGGGCTGAGAGGCATGTGTCGAGCGTGGCAAAAGCGCTCGGCACCTTTTGTCTTTGTGACCATGCTTATAAAGCGCTAAAGGGGTTTCCGTACTATGCATGTGGGATTATTCCCTTATGTATTTTGAACCTGCGAAGAAGCACATTTTGGTGGGAAATTCTTTTTGAATGCTGCGGTGTTTTTCCTGGTGGTTGCGGGTAGTTGAGCCATCAATGGTGACAGTGCAGGGGTATGGGCGACGGGACAAGCAGTCAAGTTGCCCCATTGTGGATGAAAACTCCCAGATGGTGGCATAGGGCTCGAGGCCACCCCTGTCGACTCTCCTGCCTACTGAGTTGATGACTTATGGGCGCCATTTCTCATGGGCTGTATCTGGCAGTTTTTTGTAATAGTCATGTAATTAATTGCTGTGAGGTACACTTTCTGGCTGATATAAGCAGACTGTGTTACCATTGTTTAGGTTGTTGAAAGTTGAATATTTGGCTCTGTAACACAATACAGTTCATTTTGGTTGCTCTGTACAGTTAAACCTGTGAGTTTATGTATCTCTTGTTGTATGTTTTTGCATGAATCCACTGATTTCATGGTTAATTTTATATGAGAAATGCTATGTTAGCATGTGTTTTGTTAATTCTGTCTCCAGTATTGCATGTATCTTTCTTCTGAGTCTAGATATTTAAGCAATGTTTGAGACTCTAGAACATAGAATTCCTGTGTTGAATGTCTGATCTCTTAACTTCTGCTCAAGGGGTAGATTAAATTGTTCTCAGATTGAACATTGGGAAGGGTATACTGCAGTAGGGATGCCATAAGTATAGATAGCTTAACACTCTGTATTGGGAGATATCTGTAAGGCAGGTATCACATATGTCCCCCTGAAATCTAGTTTTAGTTGTTCATGCATATCATTCACAAGTGTATGTCTACTGACTCTAGGCCCTGGATAGGCACCGATCTTGCTTTGTGTTTGTGTTACAACCATGTCCAGCTTTGCATCCAAGCTTAAAATCAAAATCAAAGTCTAAAACAACCATTAGGACATTAGAATTAGTTTTAGGATCCTCAGTCCTCTGTCTACAACTACAAATAGGCCCAAAGCTAGCCCCTTTGCTCTTATCTTACAGTTTTGGTCTACTTACAGGAGGACTTATCTGCTTTCTGTCAGCATCCCAGCCTTGTATGTATATCCTCATGGATGTTGAGTAGGGAATACCCCCCTAGGTTTTGCAGAGCCTGAAGAAGAAGAGGAGATAAAATATAGAGTCTATCTCCTACACTATTGGCCCCTGGCCCAGAGATCCAGTTGATCATTGATGGCTACCTTGTAGGGAAATCTGGGAATAAGCATCCAGTCTGGGAAAAAACCAACAAGTTCAACTCTTGGTAGTGAGCCACTACTTCTATCTCTTTCTTCTGGGCAATGAGCCTTTTGTAATTCGATGTTGATACTACTTTATATTGTGAACTAATCCTCATCGTAGTTTTTCCCTGCTTGGGTTTTCCCTTCTTGGTTTGATTCAATTTTTGTTATTAGCTTTTCATGCTTAATCATCATAATAGTCTAAGGGTTAATTGAATCTATGTGGATCTAAATATGTGTGAGGGTTTTGAAATTTTAAGCTACAACTGATTCACCCCCCCTCTCAGTTGTCTTGTGCATTCAATAAGATAAGGAGGTCATAGTTGTTTCAGCTATTGTGGAAGATCATGATGTAGAAGATTCCACCCACTACTTTGATGGAGATCCTTGGATTGAGCATGATGATGACCTAGCACATGGGTGTTGTTATCCTATTTTGCCTTCTGGCTAAATAGCCTAAGGATCCATGAATCCTCAGTGTTTTCACCTTTTGAAATGCAAGGAAAAAGACCCCAAAATGGCTAAGTCCCAAAAAATCCTAAGTTTTCCTTATATTTTTTGCTTTTTCAGAGTTTCAGAGTTTAGGGTTCTCCTCTTCGTCATGCCATCCTTATTGGATCCGAGATTTGACTTTTACCTTGTATTCGCCTAAGTATTTCAAGCGTTGGAGTTCAAGAGTTCACTCTTCCTCATTCTTTTCTTCTTTTTGGAGGCGGAAGGCCTGACCTCTGAAGTCTGACAACTTTCATTCCAAGGGAAGCACATCACACGATGATGGTAAAATGAAGGTAATGCGAAGTGTGCTCGTGCGTGGTATTTCCATGTGGCAGGGGTCAGTAAAAAAGTATTTCTAAGTGTTTCATGCGTTAGGGGTTAGGATTTCCTTCTTCCTCCTTTTGGAAGGCAAAAGACGGAAGGCACCCAAAGCTTGAGTTCTACTGAAACCTTCTTCAAGTGGCTGAGTCACTCAGGAGGTGGAGGTTTGGGGTTTCTCCTTTCTTTTCTCTTGCAGAAGCTAGAAGACAAAAGACCTGAAGCCTGAAGTCCGCCAGTTACAAATTTTTCTAAGTATTTCAAAAAGCAAAGGTCGAGAGTTCCTTCTTCCCTCTTCTCCTTTTCTGAAGGTGACAGGTTGAAGGCCTGAGGCCTGATCTCTGACTACTTCTCAAAAAGTAAATGATAAAGGAGTGCTCTATCGACAAAGTTGAAGGCATAATGGTTTGTAGAAATGAAGATTCACCGATAAGGTGAAAGATAAAGTGAAAGACTAAGGAAAGGGACTGCCATTAGTGAATTGGTAAAAGGGAGAACTCACCAACAGGTTCATGATTTCTAAAGTTTGCCAATAAGGCGATTAGCCAATAAAGGGAACCTGAAGCAGAAGGAAGCCAAGGAAAAGTAGTTCGCAAAATTGAGAATCTGCCAACTGAAGAGAAAAACAAGTCACAAGGAAGGTTCGAAAAAGGGAGAATTTGTTGATAAGGCAAAAAAGTGATGAGGAGTGCCCAATCAACGAATTGGCAAAAAGACAAACTTGCCAGCCAGTTTGAGATTTCATAAATTTGTCGAAAAGGTGAGAAATGAGAAAAAAGAAAGAAGTCAGCCAAGGAGTTAGTTTGCGAAAATGTGATTTCACCAACTAAAGAGGAAAAGCAAAGATGATAAGTTTACAAATGGGAGGATTTGGCGATAGGGAAAAATGAAAGACAAAAGTAGCTTAGTAGTTCACAAAACTGAAACTTTGTTGACAAGATGAAGGGAAAAAAGAGGATAGAAAAAGTTTGCGAAAGTGGAACTTTGCCGACTAATGAGCTCGAAAGGATAAGGAAGAGAGCCCAATGGTTCACAAAATGTAGATTTCGCCGACCAAAAGGAAATCAAGGTGAGGAAGATAAAAAGGCAAGGTTGAAGAGTTCAGCATGAGACAAATTTACCGACAATGAAGAAAGTAAAGGTGCCAAAGAGTAAATTAAAATATGAAATATTTTAAAGTACTGTAAGAGCTTGGAGGACACATTTCTCTACATCAGGCCGTTGTTGTAGGGTTAATTTAATGCCTAAAGGACAAACACTATAGAAGGGTTAGGTTCAGGTAGTTGAAACAATTAAATCCTTCAATGTGATTGTATAAAGGAGTAAAATGAACTTGTAGGTACATAGAAGGATTTTAGACCTTCCTTCTTCATGCCTTAAGTGTTGCAAGTATGAGGATAACCAGCGTTGTCATTGATGTCAACATACTCATATTGCATTGATGAGAAGGATTGGATGAGTTGTGTGCTAAGGATATTGAGAGAATAAGTCTCAATCAGGAACAGTGAAGAATAGTGATGACAAGAAGGCAAAAGTCCTCAATAGGTTGAGGATCAGAGGATGCAGTTTAAAGGGTTTGTAGATATGAGTCTTGAGATGTTCCAGTCAAGATTTCAGAGGTCCGCATGGAGATCTAAAGAAGTTATGGTCGCTTAAGTAGAACCGGTTCTGGCAGGTGTTTAGTGGTGACAGAGTGTCACAAATTGGTCCGTTGAGCTCCGGAATTGCATTATCTCATTCTATGGATTGGACAGAGTGTTGAAGAAGTTCATGTGGGGTGACAACCAGATTTGTTGATGGTTTGGAGGTCCATAAGTATCTTTTCCATTATGACAATGATGACAAACTGTGTTCTTGAAGTTCTAGATGAAGAAGAGAAGAATTCCAGTAAGATGATAAAGTGCGGATGTTCTTGTTGACTCAGGAAAGGTTTTGGTGATCTTTGGATCGTGTACAATTCTTATTGGCGGTCCGCATTAAATTTTGAGTTTGCATTTGAAGAATAACCACGGATATTGGTGTTCTTCCTAAGACAGGCCGACCGGATGTATTACACGTCTTACGAATGATCTTGTAGGTGTTTGCCGACTTAGATGATTGTTCCTAAGTCGATGCCTTGTATAAATAAGAGATTGTGAATTCATTGTGTAGGGTGTCTTAGTGTGGATGAGTGTGGCATAGCGAAAAAGAGCGAAAGGTAGAGCAGGAGTTTTCAGGCTTAAATGGAACTGATCCAGACATGGTAAAGATGTCAATCTCCAGTTCAAGTTTGTAATACTTGTTACTTTGTAGACAGTGTGTCTCTTGTAGGCAGTGTGCCTCTTGTGAGCAGTGTGCTTGGGCAGTGAGCCCTAATTGGCATGTGCCATCTATTTTCCTTATTCTTCTAACAGAGAATAATCCTTGGGTTAATCACCCCATGGTTTTTCCCTTGACCAGGTTTTCCACGTCAAAATCTTGGTGTATCACGTGTTGATACGTTTCTGCTCTAGTGTTTATGCTTTATGCTTTCATGAGTGATTAATTGATATGCTATTGAATAACAAGAGGATTTAAGTATTTGAATTAAGAGCAAGTTTTTGTACAACTGATTCAACCCCCCTCTCAGTTGTGTGCACTAGGTCTAACAATTGGTATCAGAGCCAAGTTCCTCTAAAAGGAGTTTAACCACTTGAGGAGATCCAAGATGTCATCATACAAGAAGGATAGTCCGAAGTTTGATGGAACCAACTTCTCTCTTTGGAAAGGTCGCATGAAATGTCACTTGGAGTGTATGGGAAAAGCATACTTGTCCATGGTTAGAAAAGCATATGTACATCCACAGGGTGGTCTGACAACTCTAAATGAAATCACAGATGCTGAAAACAATCTGTGAACCAAAGAGGCTCTTCTAAGCACATTAACTAACTCAGAGCTCTCAAATGTTATTGACCTACCAACTGCCTACAAGATCTGGATTAAACTGGAACTTCTGCATGAAGGAGATGAGTATGTTAAGAGTGCAAGGTTGCAGAGTCTCAAAGGGAAATTTGAAAGATTGAAGATGAGAGATGATGAAAATATTACTACCTTTATGCCAAGAGTAAATGAGCTGGTGTGTGGAATTAAGAATGCTAGTGGAGTCTTGGATGAAAATGAGATTGTTAGCAAAATTCTCAGATCCCTTCCTGCTGCCTACAAAATCAAGGTTGCTGCCATTGATGAATTCAGAGCCCATACAACTGTCACAAGAGACCAATTGGCTGGCAAATTGGTTGCATTTGAAATGACCGAGTTTGGAGATGATCCCCCCAAGACTGAATCTGCATTCAAAGCCAGTGCCTCTGTAAAAGGTAAACAAAGTTTTGATCTAGGAGAAAACTCTTCAAGGAAGCTATCATGGTATGATCAAGCAAGAAGAGACATGGAAGTAGAAGAAGCAGAAATAGCTCAACTTGAATCCCTCATTGCAAAGAGACTGCCAAGAGGATCCGGTAAGTATGAAGGAAAATTACCCTTTAAGTGCTTCAACTGCAATAAGATTGGTCATTTTGCCTCAAGATGTTCGAAAAGATCTACAAGGTCAAATTCTAATAGACAAAGGTTCCAAAAGAATTGTTATTATGTTCATGAAGAAGATGATAATGAAGGAGTAACCGATGATGAATTGGAGATAAGAAACAAATCTGGAAATGAATGGGTGTTTATTGCCATCAAGGAAGAAGATCCAATATCCTCTGAATCTGTCAATCACAAGGTTGTCGAAAGAGCCTTGGCTGCCCAAGTTGAAGAGAAGGATGAGTGGGTTATTGACAGTGGATGCTCTCACCATATGACAGGTGACAAGAACAAGTTCTTAGATTTTGAAAGGTATGAAGGAGGAATGGTAAAATTTGGTGATAATTCTGCTGGCAGAATCAAAGGAAGAGGAACTATTTCTTTTAATGGAAGAAACAAAACTGGTAATGTACTGTATGTTGAAGGTTTGAAGCACAATCTTCTAAGTGTTGGACAGTTGGTGGACAAAGGCTATGATCTCCGATTCAAGGATGGAAAATGCAAAATCTTTGAAAGATCTGGAACAGAGATTGCATCCGATACTCAAACAAAAGGTAACATCTTCCACTTGGTTGGTGCTGGTAAAAGTTGTCTGTTTGTTCAAATAGATTAGAGTTGGTTATGGCATAGAAGGATGTGTCATGTAAACTTTGATAACATCATCAAGATAAGTAACACTCAAGCTGTAAGAGATCTTCCAAAGTTGGTAAAACCTACAAATAGTTTGTGCAAAGAATGTCAGCTAGGTAAACAGAGCAGAGTCTCATTCAAAAGCAAGGATCAGTCCTCTACTGGACTATTGGAATTAGTTCATACTGATCTATGTGGTCCGACAAGAATCAAGAGTATGCAAGGTGACAGATATTTCATGTTACTGATTGATGACCATTCCCGGATGATGTGGGTTACCTTTCTGAAAGAAAAATTAGAAGCTTTTGAGAAGTTCAAAATCTTCAAGGCTATGGTAGAGAATCAAACCGGATTAAAACTAAAATGTCTGAGGTCTGATAGAGGTGGTGAATTCACATCCGGTGAATTCATAGACTTTTGTGACAAGCATGGTATAAAGAGACAGTTATCTGCTCCTAGGACTCCACAATAGAATGGAGTAGTTGAGAGAAAGAACCGGACCATCCAGGAAGCATCCAGGACAATGATGATGGAAGCAAATGTTCCCCAGATGTTTTGGAGAGAAGCTGTCAGCACTGCAGTCTACACTCTCAATCAAGTTCAAATTAGAAGTAATACCGGTAAGACTCCTTATGAACTTTGGTTTGGCATCACTCCTACTGTGAGATATTTCAGAGTATTTGGTAGCAAATGTTACATTAAAAGAGATGAAGATCTAGGAAAGTTTGATGCTAGAAGTGATGAAGAAATTTTCTTGGGTTACTCCACTCAAAGCAAAGCATACCGATGTTACAATAAGAAACTGAGAAAGATGATAGAAAGTACAAATGTGAAGGTTGATGAAGGAATTGAGAAGCCCTCAAGATTTTATGAGTATGATGAAGATGATCAAGATGGTGTTCTAGTTCAAGGAGCTCAATCCTCTCCTGAAAGTCAGATTCAGATTGATCCAAAAATCCAGGAAGAAGAGATAGGTCTAAATGAGCCTGATCAAGAAGCAAAAGTACAAGAAACTCCCAAAGTTCCAAGGTATGTAAGACTGAACCACTTTGAAGATCAGATCATAGGTGACAAAAGCAAAGGTGTGCAAACCAGAAGGAAAATTGCTCAAAATTTAGATGAATGTTGTCCGATTTCAAAGATTAAACCTAAGACAATAAATGAAGCCTGCAATGATGAAAATTGGACCAAAGCAATGGAGGAAGAGTTGATGCAAATTGAGAAAAATCACACTTGGGATCTTGTTTCTAGACCTAGTAACAAGAATGTGATTGGAACCAAATGGGTCTTCTGGAACAAACTAAATGAAGTTGGTGAAGTAATCAGAAATAAAGCCAGATTAGTCTGCAAAGGCTACTCTCAAATAGAAGGGATTGATTTTGAGGAAACCTTTGCTCCGGTGGCAAGAATTGAAGCAGTCAGACTATTTCTTGCATTTGCTGCCTTCAAAGATTTCAAAGTGTATCAGATGGATGTCAAATCTGCTTTCTTGAATGGTGACTTAGAAGAAGAAGTGTACATTGAACAACCAGATGGATTTTAGTTATCTGAGCATGGTGATATGGTCTGCAAATTAAAGAAGGCACTGTATGGTCTAAAACAAGCTCCAAGAGCATGGTATGAAAGGCTGGGCAAACATCTTTTGAAGATTGGTTTCAACAAAGGTACTACTGATAGTAACCTATATTTCAAAATTGATCATGAAAACATCTTGATTGTTGAAGTATTTGTTGATGATATCATCTTTGGAGGAAGAGACAACATGTGTAAAATCTTTGCAAACCAAATGAAAAGTGAGTTTGAAATGTCAATGCTTGGTGAAATGAATTTCTTCTTGGGTCTGCAAATTACTCAGACAGAGAAAGGAATCTTTCTCTCTCAGACCAAATATGTGAAAGAACTATTGAAGAAATTTGGAATGGAAGATTCAAAGCCAATGAACACTCCTATGGCTACCAGATGTAAGTTGAGCAAAGATGATGACTCTCCTAAGATAGATCAGACCAAGTACAGATCAATGATTGGAGGATTATTGTATCTCACTCAAACTAGACTAGATATAATGCAGGCTGTTGGTCTTGTGGCGAGATTCCAGGCTGATCCCAGAGAATCTCATGTCATGGCAATCAAAAGAATTTTTAGGTACTTAAAAGGAACAATTGAGTATGGCCTATGGTATCCTAGAGATCATGACTTTTCTCTTCATGCATATACAGATGCAGATTAGGCAGGAGATGTGGATGATAGGAAGAGTACAAGTGGAGGAGCATTCTTTTTGGGAAAAAGGTTGGTTTCTTGGCTAAGCAAGAAACAAGAGGTAATATCCCTATCTACAACTGAAGCAAAATACATTGCAGCAGCAGGAAGTTGCACTCAACTTTTGTGAATGAAGCAAATTCTAAGAGATATTCAAGTAGAATATGAAGAGCCTATCACAATTTTCTATGATAATTCAAGCGCAATAAATATTTCTAAGAATCCGGTATTGCATTCTAAGACCAAGCATATCTCTATCAAATTTCACTTTCTGAGAGAGCAAGTGAACAAGGGTGAAGTCAGATTGGAGTATGTGCCCTCTAAGGATTAGCTTGCAGATATTTTTACTAAACCTCTTCCCAAGGACTCTTTTGAGTATCTCAGGGAGAATTTAGGGGTCATGGCCCCTCTAGTGATGAACTAGGATGCACTGATGTGCATCAGTCCGGTGGATATCACACTCATATCTTGTGATCCAGATTGATGATGGGGAGCTGCTACTCAGGGGGAGCAACTGGTATGATTCTAATGTGTTAGAATTGCAAGTATGAGCCCTTTGCCATTGATGTCAAAGGGGGAGAGAAGACATGTGAAAAACAAGTGGTTGATGATCAAAGGGGGAGCAGTAAAGAAAGAGAAGACATGTGAAGAGTTGTTGCTGATAGGGGGAGCTGTGACAAAAAGGAGAAGTTCTTGTCTTGATGGTTTTTCACATCATATGTTGCCATCAATGACAAAGGGGGAGATTGTTGCAAGTATGAGGATAACCAGTGTTGTCATTGATGTCAACATCCTCATATTGCATTGATGAGAAGGATTAGATGAGCTGTGTGCTGAGGATATTGAGAGAATAAGTCTTAATTAGGAACATGAAGAATAGTGATGACAAGAAGGCAAAAGTCATCAATAGGTTGAGGATCAGAGGATGCAGTTTAAAGGGTTTGTAGATATGAGTCTTGAGATGTTCTAGTCAAGATTTCAGAGGTCCGCATGAAGATCTGAAGAAGTTATGGTCTCTCAAGTAGAACTGGTTCTGACAGGTGTTCAGTGGTGACAGAGTGTCACAAATTGGTCTGGTGAGCTCTGGAATTGCATTATCTCATTCTGCAGATTGGAGAGAGTGTTGAAGAAGTCCATGTGGGGTGACAACCAGATTTGTTCATGGTTTGGAGGTCCAGAAGTATCTTTTCCATTATGACAGTGATGACAGACTATGTTCTTGAAGTTCCAGATGAAGAAGAGAAGAATTCTAGTAAGATGATAAAGTGCGGATGTTCTTGTTGACTCAGGAAAGGTTTTGGTGATCTTTGGATTGTGTACAATTCTTATTGGCGGTCCACATTAAAGTTTGAGTTTGCATTTGAAGAATAACCACGGAAATTGGTGTTCTTCCTAAGACAGGTCGACTGGATGTATTACACGTCTTGTGAATGATCTTGTAGGTGTTTGCCAACTTAGATGATTGTTCCTAAGTCAATGCCTTGTATAAATAAGGGATTGTGAATTCATTTTGTAGGGTGTCTTAGTGTGGATGAGTGTGGCATAGCGAAAAAGAGCGAAAGGTAGAGCAGGAGTTTTCGGGCTTAAATGGAACTGATCCAGACATGGTAAAGATGTCAATCTCCAGTTAGTTTGTAATACTTGTTACTTTGTAGACAGTGTGTCTCTTGTAGGCAGTGTGCCTCTTGTGAGCAGTGTGCTTGGGCAGTGAGCCCTAATTGGCATGTGCCATCTATTTTCCTTATTCTTCTAATAGAGAATAATCCTTGGGTTAATCACCCCGTGGTTTTTCCCTTGATCGGGTTTTCCATGTCAAAATCTTGGTGTATCATGTGTTGATGTGTTTCTGCTCTGGTGTTTATGCTTTATGCTTTCATGAGTGATTAATTGATATGCTATTGAATAACAAGAGGATTTAAGTATTTGAATTAAGAGCAAGTTTTTGTACAATTGATTCACCCCCCCTCTCAGTTGTGTGCACTAGATCTAACATCAAGTCCCCGTGCATGTGGGTGATATTCTTCTACCATTTCGTAGACCTGACTAGGCACGGATGTTGTCCCTTTCTGTAGGTCTTCTGACAGTTCTTCTAGACCAAATTCAATGCAGCGTGGGCACCTAGACAAGGTAGGTGACTAATTTTCAATACCTATTGCTACACCAACGATTTGTAAAAGTTATATATACTTGTAAAAAATATGTAATTTGGTTGTTGTTGGTTAGCTATTCTTCTGGACTATTATACCAAGCTGATAGTTTGTTATCACAAACCTTGTAACACATTTGCAAGAACCAGTCAGATCTAATGCATTGTACTCAAAGCTAAGCCTTTGATGTCTTTGATAATGGTTCACCAATGAATGTAGATGGTTATTTCATGTCTACTCCTCTGTAACAAGTTATCTTCCTTTTGTAATGGCTATTTAGCCTTCATGATCAATACAATCATTGCAATTTTGCATCTCTAATGTTTTTTATCTATGTTTATTTGAAGACTATAATTCATTCTGTGGATAAAATGGTCCCTTTGTTAGTTACAGTTTTCTATTCAAGCCTCTGTTAAAGCTCTAAGTCTGTGTGAGTCTCTTTCAGTATTTGAGGTCATTATTGTGTTATGTCAGTCCCAGCTAACACCCCTAAATCTTGGTATGTCACCTCCCTTTCTCTTTCTGTATTCCTTCTTCCCCTTTTCCTTGGTGATCATTAGCGTAGGTTTAGTTGATTTCTCTGAGCCTTAAGCTCAGAAAGAGGAACTGACCTTCTTTGGAGGTTTGGTCTCAACTGCAAGGTCCCAAACCTTGAGACCAATCCCATGTTAGTCTAAAATTGTTGGAACTTTCAAAGCTTCAACAAAAGGGTGCAATTTCAGGTGATAACATTTTCTAGCACGCTCGGTGGGACCCCTTTGCTTTGAGTAAGAGCTAAACTAAGAAAAATTGGTGTTGTTCTTGGTTCATTCACTGCTGCGGAAGCATTGAACAAGCACCTGGCGACTCTTTTGGTCTAGTATTCAAGTCAATTCAACATTTCATGCCTGAAGTGCTGACTAGATCTTCCTCAAGAGCTAATTTTAGATTTATAGAACTATCTTTCACTGTTTCAAGAAGGAGAGGTAGATTATCTAGGTCACCTGTGAGGGAAAAAAAGAGTGTTGTTCCATCTCCTTCAAGATCCCAATCTACACCCCCTCCAGTTAGATTCCAATATTCAAGAAGGAGCTTGCATATACCTAGAATTAATTTAAATATCCATAATATGGAAAGGAACCTTCCCTTTGTTGTCTTCAATGGAGGAAGCCCTCCTGACCTAGCCTAGTATGATAATATCCCTACCTCAGTTCTAAAAGAAATCCCATTCTTCACTAGTGAAAACTCCACCACTCCTGCTGTTCATATTCAAGATATTGCTAGTGTCTGTTATGTTCACAATGTCATTGCTGACAATGTTGCTGTGAGGCTTTTGGCTTCTTCCTTTAAAGGTTCAGTAGTATAGAGGTCTCCCACCTAATTCCATCCATAATTGGGATGATTTGGGAACAAGACTGTGTCAGCATTTTGAAGATAAGAGTGACCACCTATCCCTGATGGAACAATTAGCTACAATCAAAAGAGCCCCCCATGAATATATGGTAGACTTCAATAACAGGTTTCAAAAGACATGGGATAGGATTCCATTATTTGTGAAGCCCTCTCTAAACACTACATTTATACATTATCTGAAGTGTTTGAATCCTGACATTACTATCATGATTCAGTCCATGGGAGGGACCGTGTCACCGAATGCATATGACATAGCAATAAGAGTAGAAAATTAATTGATTTAGGTTGGGAAGATTGCTCCAAGGACACCAATGCCTTTATTTCTAGAGGCCCCTATTATTTAGCCTGTTGTGGCTCCAATTCCTACGACAGTCAACCCTGCTACTCCTCTAATTCCACCTTCCATTGAGCAATAGGAGGATAAAGATGCCATGATAAGAAGACTGAGCAATGAATTGATGTTGGCAAGGAGACAACATGCACAACCTAGCAGGCCATATCAGCCATTCAATCAAAATTATCAGCAAAATAGACCACCATATCAAGGTAATGTGCAGAGACAAAATCAACCTAGTTATATTAGGCTGCTGAATGTTGTCCATCCCAATGCAACAATCATGTTTGGACCTCTTGTACCCATACAGAACAACTTGGATCAGGACAACTATTGGTGCTATCCATGCAATTAGCCACATGATCAAAATTTGTGCCAAGGCGGCCATTTCGGTTAGGCTTTGCCAGTGAAAAGCCAGTCAGTTCCTCCAAAACAACAGGTTAGTCCCAGTCAAGAGATGGTGGGAGAGCAGGAACAAATGAAAAACAATTCTACCTTGATGATTGGACACAGGATGATTTTTGTGGTATTAATCAGGGCTTGGGCCCAATAGCTTCCAATACAAGAGCCAAAAGGTAGGCAACTGAAGACACAATGATCCCTACAACTACTCACACCTTCACTTCTCACACATCTACCCCTCATGCATCCCCAACAAATGCAGTGAAGGAAAGAACTACAGAGATGCCTTCAGTACAAGCAGATTATCTTGCTGGGCGGATGAATTTAGTGCCACAACAACAACCCAGGCCGATCAACAACCAAAGGTCAACTCTATTGTTGCCAAGGTATCCTAGAAGGTCAATCAAACCCCCTTCAACATAGTTGATCAAATGAAAAAGACTTACCTGAGCGTCACCATGTGGGATGCCCTGTTGATCCCAGGTCAAAGGGATTTGTTGTAGGAAGCTTTAACAAGCTTTAATCAACCTGCTATAGAGACAACAAAATACAAGGCCACCATCCCAACAAGCCTGTGCCAACCAAAAGAGGAGGCAAGCACAAGAAAAACATGTAAGCCCCCTCCATTTTATATCTCCCTAATTATTGGTGATATGTTGTTTCATAATTGCATAATATATTCTGTGGTGGGTACTTCTTTTATGCCTAAAAATATAGCTAATAAGTTAGGCATTGAATATGAGTCTATGAATAAGGGGGTTGTGCAATTAGATGGCACTGCTATTAAGATAGTAGGTGTGATTAAGGATTTAAAGATCACTCTACATGCATGCCCTGGATGTGTTGTTTCACAAGACATCTCAGTCATTGACCTCCCTACATACTTTGGCATATGCTTATCTAGGGATTTCATTGCCAAAATAGGTGGGTACCTATCTTCTGATTGGTGCCACATGTTATTTAGAACTAGATATGGCACTAAGGCGACCATCAAGGTTGAGCTTATTACTAATGACCACATAGAGCCTTACTCCCCTAACCCTACCAACATGAATTGCACAATCCATGACCTAGAGGAGGATCACAACAGTATGCATGAAGCTGCAATACCAGTAGAAGAAATCCTTGATATATTGCTTGATGAGTGGGAAGATTGTTTTTAGTTTGATACTCCTAATCATGTAGAACAAACAGGGCTGGGTACATTTTGTATCCATGAAGAGGATGCATCATCCCTAACCTTGAGAAGCCAACAACAAATCCAAGTGGGATATGGCAGTTATATTTTGATGGCTCCAGAAACAAGAATGGAGCAGGTGCTGGGGTTGTACTGATTTCAACCCAAGAAGAAATTTATTTCTCTACTTTCAAATTATAGTTCAGTTGTACCAATAATGTGGCTGAGTATGAGGCCTTAATTTAGGGTATACAACTAGCACAGAAGAGAGGAATAAAAATTTTACAAGTATTTGGTGACAGTGAGCTTGTTGTTCACCAAATTAGATCGCAAAGTGCTTCAAAGAATGACTTGCTCAATTCATATAAATACAGAGTATGGGACCTGATTGAAGACTTCGATGCTTCAATATCTAGGTAGTGCCCAGATAGAGAAAAAAAGATGCTGATAGGCTGGCTATAGTTGGTGCTTATTTTGACATTCCCCAGAATGTCAAACACAACTCAGATCAGCATGTGAAGATTGTTTTGAAGTCTACTGCGCCTGACAATGTTACGAGCTGACAAGTATTTGAAAATGACCAGAAGATTATCAGTTTCTTGCAAGATGAGGCAGAGTTTGCTTCCAAGAATCAGTTAGTATTGCAAGAGCAGTATGGTGACCAGGTGATCCAACTGAAGACCAACAAACTTCTTAGAGGATTGGTCACTTTGGAAAACATATTTGGTGCTAATGATCAACCAAAGAAGGAGAAAATGAACATAAAAGTCAAGAAAGAGGACTATGAAGAGGTGGAAATTACATAGGGCAGATTTCTAAAACATGGAAAGGTATGTGATCAAGCTGAAAGATAAGGTTTTGTTGAACTTTGTAATGAATTTGATGATTTAATTTCTTGGGATTATAGGGATCTGAAATGTTTTGACCCTAGTTTAATCCAATATACCATTGATTTAGACCCCAATGCAAAACCTACCTGCCAAAAGCAAAGACCTGTCAACACCAAAACAGAGCCATTAATGAGAAAAAAGCTATCCAAACTCATAGAGGCCAAAATCATTTATCCAATTAAACATTCCTCTTGGGTGGCTAGCCTAGTTCCAGTTAGACAGAAGAATGGGGAAATCAGATTGTGTGTGGACTTTAGAGACCTTAAAAAGGGACCTCTCAAAGACCACTATCCGCTCCCTTCCATGGAGCAAATCCTCCAAACAGTAGTAGGATATGAAAGGTTTTCACTCCTAGTGGCTGCTTAGGCTATAACCAGATTCTTGTAAAATAATTAGACTGGTACAAGACAACCTTTACCACCAGATGGGGTACTTTGGCTTATCAAAAAATGCCATTTGGGTTGACTAATATTGGGGCAACCTTTCAAAGGGCAATGGATTTGGCTTTCAAAAGCCTGATCAATGATATTATTTTAGTATATCTTGATGATTTGATTGTTTATTCTAAGCATGCAGCTGACCATCTAGGTCATTTGAGAAAAGTCTTTGAAGATGCAGAGAATATGGAATATCATTGAATCCAAAGAAATGTGCGTTTGTTGTCCCAAGAGGCAAATTTCAGGACATATAGTCTCAAAAGAGGGGTTGGCTATTGATCCAGAAAGAACCAATGCCATTCTAGCTCTTCCCCTTCCTAGTCACAAGAAGGGCCTGCAGAGCTTCTTGGGCAAGATTGACTTTGTGAGGAGGTTTATACCTAATTTTGCTTCAATAGAAAAACCCCTCACCACCATGCTTAAGAAGAACACCACCTTCACATGGTCAAAAGAAGATAGGGACAATTTTGAAGCTGTCCCACGTGGATAAACCCTAACTATGAGAAGTATTTCATCCTTTATACCTTTGGAGGCAAGGAGGGCATATCAGTAGTTTTAATACAACAAAATGAAGAGAAATTGGAACATCCAATTGCTTTCTTCAGCCAACGTCTCGAATAATATGAGATGAAGTATGATTTTGTTGAAAAACAAGTGTTTGTTGTGGTGAAAGAACTCAAAAAGTTTAGGCATATGCTTTCAAACAACAAGATACAGTTTATGGTGAATCACCCTAGCATCAAAGAATTCCTTTTGAGCAGAGATATCAATGAAAAGAGAGCTAGATGGATCACAAAGGTAATGGAGTATGATGTAAACATCAACATCACTAAGTTGATGTAAAGCAAAGGCCTATGTGAGTAGATGGCCATGGACTTTGAAGCCAGAGATGACATTGTATGTGTCCTTAGGTAGGCACAATCAGCTGGTTCCCACACTCCAACCGACTGGTACCATGATATGGTTACATTTCTATAGTCAAGTAGATGCCTGGATGGACTCGATCAAACAAAAAGAAGGTATTTCAGGCTCCAGTCTATTCCTTATGTTCTTGTTGATGGTTCCTTGTTTAGGAAAGACATCAATGGAGTTCTTCTTAGATGCATTGCACAAGTTCAAAGCTCTAGGCTATTAGAAGAGTTCCATAATGGCCTTGCTGGTGGCCATTATTCACTAAGAACAACTGCAGTCAAAATCATGAGGGCTAGTTATTATTGGCCTGATTTATTCAGAGATGCCCATAGATGGGTAAGAAGTTGCAAATAATCTGCATTACTTGTAGGAAAACAAAGATTAGCTGCTCTCCCCTGCACCCAATTCAAACTAATCAACCATTTGCCCAATGGGGTTTGGAATTCATTGGGATTATTAACCCACTATCTAGTGTTGGTCACAAGTGGATTTTAATAGCCACTGATTATTTCACAAGGTGGATAGAGGTGGTTGCATTGAAGGACATCACATAGGCCTCCATTTTAGATTTCCTTGAGGGATTAGTTACCAGGTTTGGTGTTCCACTCACCATTATTTCAGACAATACCAAGGCCTTTGTAGGCATAAAAATAGTGGGTGGGCACTTAATTATGGGACTTACTTGAAGACATCATCTAATTACTATCCCCAAGGGAATGGCCTAGTTGAATCCACAAACAAAAACCTAATCAGGATCATCAAGAGGACAGTGGATGGTAATCAAAGAACTTGGCATTCCAAGTTGAAGATAGCTCTCTAGGTTGATAGGATCACCCCTAAGAGGGCCATTGGCAACTCGCCCTTCATAGTAGTATATGGAAAGGAAGAAAGGCTTCCACTGTCACTTGAATTACCTTCCCTTGAGTTGGCATAGAAGTTGGAGCTGTTGGAGAATGATGCCATGACAGTCAGGTGTGCTAAGCTAATGGAGCTTGAAGAAAAAAGAGATGCCACCCTGAAGACTCTTGAGGCTCACCAAGATCAGGTTAAAAGAACTTTTGATAGAAAATCAACTAGTAAAACATTCAGTGAGGGAGATTTGGTGTTGAAATGGGATGAAGACAGAGCTAAAGTTGGTAGACATTCAAAATTTGATTCCATGTGGAGTGGCCCTTATATTATTACTAGCTGCAAATAGGCTAATGCATTTCAACTTTCTAAGCTGAATGGAGAGGTTCTACCAATCCCAATCAATGGGATTCATCGCAAACCTTTCTTTTAGCATGGTTCTGGGATTTTGTAAATATGTTAGGTTTTCCTTCAATAAGTGCTATTGCACTTTGCTGCATTCTCACTAGGAGGATGCTTGCTTTATTTGTTTTGCTTTGTCTTGTTTTCTGGAGGTAGTGTTCAGTTTTGTGTTGGTTTGGCCAACCCCTATTCTTGTTGCTGTGCCCTTTGACTCTATGCCCAATGGATTGATAAGGCCTCTGGATCCCAGTGTCTAGCAAGCAAACACCCCCGCATAGTCACCAAAATGTTATCCTATTTTTCCTTCTGGCTAAATAGCCTAAGGATGCATGAATCCTCAGTGTTTTCACCTTTTTAAATGCAAGAAAAAGGACCCCAAAATGGCTAAGTCCCAAAAAATCCTAAGTTTTCCTTGTATTTTGTACTTTTTCAGAGTTTTGAAGTTCAAGATTCTCCCCTTTGTCATGCCATCCTTGCTGGCTTCAAGCTCTAACTTGTTCCTTGTATACGCCTAAGTCTTTCAGGTGTGAGAGTTTGAGAGTTCACACTTCCTTGTTCTTTTCTTCTTTTGGGAGGTGGAAGGCCCAACCTCTAAAGTTTGATAGCTTTCATTCCAAGGGAAGCATATCTCACAACAATGGTAAAACAAAGGTAATGGAAAGTGCATTGGTACGCAGTGCTGCCACATGGCAGGGGTTTGTAGTAAAATATTTCTAAGTGTTTTAGGTGCTGGGGGTCAAGATTTCCTTCTTCCTCCTTCTTTTGGAAGGTGGAAGATGAAAGGCTTGAAGCTTGAGTTCTGTTGAAACCTTCTTCAAGTGGATAAGTCACTCAGGAAGTGAAGCTTTGGGGTTTCTCCTTTCTTTTCTCTTACAGAAGCCAAAAGATGAAAGACCTGAAGCCTAAAGTTCTCCAGTTGCAAAATTTTCTATGTCTTTTGGAAAGCAGAGGTTGGGAGTTCTTTCTTCCCTCTTCTCCTTTTTTGAAGGTGGTAGGATGAAGGCCCGAGGCCTGATCTATGACCACTTCTCAAAAAGTAAAAGATAAAGGAATGCTCTATCGAAAAAGTTGAAGGCATAATGGTTTATAGAAATGAAGATTCAGCAATAAGGTGAAAGCTAAAGTGAAAGACTAAGGAAAGGGACTTCCATCGGCGAATCGGTAAAAGGGAGAACTCACCAGCAGGTTCATGATTTCTAAAGTTTGATGATAAGGTGATTAGCTGATAAAGGGAACCTGAAGCAGAAGGAAGCCAAGGCAAAGTAGTTCGTGAAAAGGTGATTTCACTGAGTAAAGAGGAAAAGCAAAGATGGTAAGTTCACGAATGGGAGGATTTGCCGATAGGGAAAAATGAAAGACAAAAGCGGATCAGTAGTTCACAAAAGTGAAACTTTGCTGACAAGATGAAGGGAAAAAAGAGGATAGAAAAAGTTTGTGAAAGTGAAAGTTTGTTGACTAATGAGCTCAAAAAGGATAAGGAAGAGGGCCTGATGGTTCACGAAATGTAGATTTCGCCGACCAAAGGGAAATTAAGGTGAGGAAGATAAAAAGACAAGGTTGAAGAGTTCAACATGAGACAAATTCATCGACAATAAAGAAAGTAAAGGTGCCAAAGAGCAGATTAAAATATGAAATATTTTAAAGTGTTGTAAGAGCTTCGAGGACGCATTTCTCTACATCATGCCATTGTTGTAGGGTTAATTTAGTGCCCGAAGGATAAATTTTGCAGAAGGGTTAGGTTTAGGTAGTTGAAATAGTTAAATCCTTCAATGTGATTGTACAAAGGAGAAAAATGAACTTGCAGGTACACAAAAGGATTTTAGACCTTCCTTCTTCATGCGTCAGGTCCCGATGTGTGTGGGGTGATCTTCTACCATTTCACAGACCTGACAAGGCATGGCTGTTGTCCCTTTCTGTAGGTCTTCTAGACCAAATTCAATGCAGCATGGGTGCCTGGACAAGGTAGTTGACTGATTTTTAGAACCTATTGCTGCACTAGTGATTTGTAAAAGCTATATATACATGTAAAAAAGATGTAATTTGGTTGTTGTTGGTTAGTTGTTCTTCTGGGCTATTATACTAGGTTGATAGTTTGTTATCATAGACCTTGTACTACATTTTCAAGAACCAGTCAGATCTGATGCATTGTGCTCGAAGCTAAGCCTTTGATGTCTCTAATAATGGTTCATCAATGAATATAGATGGTTATTTCATGTGTACTCCTTTGTAACAAGTTATCTTCCTTTTGTGATGTCTATTTAGCCTTCATGATCAATATAATCACTGACAGTTTGCCTCTCTCATGCTTTTTCTCTATGTTTATTTGAAGATTGTAACTCATTCTATAGATTAAATAATCCCTCTTTTAGTTACAGTTTTCTATTTGAGCCTCTGTTAAAGCTCTAAATCTGTGTGAGTCTTTTTCAGTAGTTGAGGTCATTTTGTGTTATGTTAGTCCTAGCTAACACCTCTAAATCTTGGTGTATCACCTCCATTTCTCTTTCTATATTCCTTCTCTCCCTTTTCCTTGGTGATCATTAGCATAGGTTTAGTTGATTTATCTAAGCCTTAAGCTCAGAAAGAGGAACCAACCTTCTCTGAAGGTTTGGTCTCAACTGCAAGGTCCCACACCTTGAGACCAATCCCATGTTACTCTGAAATTGTTGGAACTGTCAAAGATTCAACAAAAGGGTGCAATTTCAGGTGATAATAGGTGTAATGGAGAAGATGTCAAGGAAGAAATTGATTTGGGGAGGCATGATCGTGATATGTTGCACGAAGACCCAGGGTCTCATAATTCACATCACTTGGAAGGACAATTGAAGACAAATTGAGGTAAGCTTGTGGTAGCCCTAACTTATTTTGACCATGTTCATAAAGTGATGATAGGTTTGTGTTTGAAATCTCTAGAGAGGCATGAATACCTTGAAGAAGATCTATATCTTTCTATTTTTCAAGAGCTTCAAGAGGCCTTGGCTATGGTGAAGTCAAACTACTTGCATCTACTTGCAGATAGAGATCATCTCTTAAAAGTTGGTGCAATATATGCTAATGCTTTGAGAAGGGAGGAAGATGAAGTGAATAAGCTCACCTTTGAGCTTAAGGACACTATGGATTCTTTGAAAAGCATTCTAGAGGCCCTTCAAGAATTGGAAGATCATGTGAAGAAGATTCATTGGGAGTTTAGCATGGCATATTCCTCATCATACACAATAGAATTTCTGACTTTTATGGTAACCACATCCAATGGAAAACAATGCAACATGAAGATGGCAAAGAGTAGAGGCATGGAGGATGGACTTGAAGGATCCTATTATGAAGCCATGAAGGTAGAAGAGACTTATACACATGAGGATTCATCTTGTAGTCATGACACACCTAATTTTCTGTTGAAGACTTCCCTTGGACCTGCCCAAATTAATGAGCACTCATTCATGGAAGAAGAAGAGGTTAAGGACCACAATGATATCACACTGGGGCAATAGGTAAGGACAATTTTATAATGCATAATAGTAGTCCTTTATCCTCACAATGTCATGACATTGCAACCAAAGGAAGAGAGGTTCAATTTAGATTGGAGGCAAGAGATTTTTAGTTGGAGCCACCTTTTGGATCTACACTTGTAGGAGGATATGAAGCCAAGGAAGATGATGTGATTGAGGAGCTCGAGGATGACATGAGGAGGTATGCCAATAGGTCTGATTTTTTGATCCATTATAGTAGTCCCATTCCTTCATTTATAATAGTCACTTCACATGAAGAGAGTGAGGTAGAAGAAAATCCTAAGGTTGGCACGTGTAACTTGGGCATGGAGCATAAGGAAGGTATTGAAGATTAAAGCCACATAAAGCTTGAAATTGATTATCATACTTTGGAAGAGGTCAAAAGAACTCAAGAATTCTTCAACAATTGGCTACAAAGAGCAAAGGAGGAGTTTCTTGAGGACAAAAAGCAAGGAAGGTATGCAGATTTGGGTGGACATGTGGAAAGGTATGATTCAAAAAAATTTATTTGTGTACCTGATTTGCATCATGAGTTTCTTTTGTTTGAGAGCTTCTTGAAGGCTCAAGCCTTAGAGGAGGTTGGAGTTGTTAAGCATACACTTAGTGGATCAACCACTAGTGTCATGTCTTCTCTTGAAAAGGGAGTCATAAGTGGTTCATTCTTTGATGATCCTTTGGTCATTCTCAGAGAAGATGAAGAGTTGGCTGGTGATGTGATGTAATCCTATCATCTTATTGATCCCTTGGTAGTGTTGGAGGCTGATCTATTTCAGAGATTGGGGATGCATGAGATGGAGATTCTTGCTTTTGATTGGCATGCTTGGGAGTTGCAACAGGTTGATGAGTTTAGGTATGGAGACATTGCTTTGATTTGTGATTTTGAGGCTCTAATGTTTGCATTTCAGTTGGACTATGACATTGGAAATGAAGGTGAGCATGATGAAAATGGTGTTCTAGCCCCAGTTCTTGAGGATCTACTTCCTACTTTTTTAGGAGATGGTTGTTCTATCTCATGGTGCATGATTCTCCTAGTGAGCTCTTGGAGGACTTATCACCATTGGAGGATGGCATAGGGATGATACTCTACCATCCTATATCCTTGGAGACACTAATTACATCCATATAGGTCTGATTTTCGATCATGAGCTTTTTATTCTATTCTATATCAACAACTTGGGAGGCACTGTTATACATTTATTTGCACCTATGATTGATATTCTTCACATCCACAAGAGATCTACAAGAGTTAGAGGATGGTTTGGGATCCAGGTGGTGACAAGATTGACACTTGGGATCTAGATGAGTTGCTTCACAACTCACAAAGCATGGATGATGTTCTTGACAGTGTGGAGCAACGGAGGTTTGGAGATAGGTGGACATGTTTCATAGTTTATACCCTTCAACACTTGTTGACAGGCATGTTTCTCTTTAGGGCTTTGGTTTGGACTAGCTATTTATCCTTGATGGATGGAACCTTAGGAGTATTGGAGGTTGTAGTACTTGTGGTTGTGAGCATATTTTCAAAATTTGGATGATGGGGCCAGGTCGAGTTTGAGTGTGTATGGATTCGACCACTGGAGCTCACTTTACATTGCATTCTTCACATTCTTCTTTGGAGGGGCAGCCACAGGTTGAGATTTTGTATTTTCACAAGGCATTTGGATGGATGGAGTGATGTAGGAGCATCCCTACTTCAAGAGCAATCTTGCATCAACCAAATTTTTTTGCATTTCAGTTTGTTTCCTTTCATTTTCAGGTAGTTTAGTCAGAAGCAATTTCTGTATGTTGGTCCACATTCTACCATGGTTATATTTCACATCTTGCAGAGCTGGACTTAGCATCTAGATTCATTCACCCACGTCATATCTAGAATTTAGAGCATTTGGATTAAGTACCAGAAAGTTATCGCTATCAGAAGATCAATTATTTTATCAGAATAGAGCATCCTGATAGTCTCTGATAATCAGCTAAAGGAGAAGACTTGCAGAGTATTCCTCGACTTGTGGAGTCTAATGACACATCATTCAATGATCTTTGGTTCGTAGCCGACCTTCCCTGATATCCACACATCATTCCATTCATTTGCAGAGGTGTTCTACATGATTAGGTTCAACCTATCCATGTACACATGTTACAACTCTTCATTGGAGTTTGTGACCTTCCTTGGCCAACTTGAAGGAATCTATTGTTCCGAAGATGATATATATTGATGTAATAGATCCTTAGGAAAGTAGTTAGTTGTCAAGTTATGATCATTAGCATAAGTTCATAGTTTGGATTTTGCACGAAGGAGCTTTAACGCTATATCTTGTGCATATTCCAATATTCTGTAGTCAGGCCTTTGAGCCCCAATTGTAAGCCCACGTGATGCCGGCCAAATTGTATTTGAATTCTATTATATATTGAATGACTGAATATGTGTTTGTTTCATATCTTTGTGTTGTTTCTGTTGTGTTTACTCTTGCTACATGACCTGGACAGTTCATTCTGCGAGCCCTCTTACCGTGATTGTACCAAGTGGTATCAGAGTGAAAGTTTGAATCTTTGGGAGTGAGTTGAGTGAAGTTGGCGAGGGAATTTCATAATATCTTGCTGTGGATAGATCGTTGAATTGAGGTAGGTTACTTGTCTCACAACTGATCACCGATTGTGAGGCATTTGTCACCTTGTAGCCCGATCGCCAAACTTGAGGCAGTTTACACTTGATCCTAGGAAGAATGCCGTCGAGGAGAGTCGTTGCTATTGGAACAATGGTAGGTAGTGTTGGTGCCTGAATTGACTGTCAGTTCTTGAGCAATTTTTATGCAGGCACCATCCCAAAAAATCCAAAAAATTTTCCAGTTTTGGCACCCCTTCAGTGTTTTGTAACATCCACATCATCTTTCTTGAAGGAGGTGGTCTTCTTGTTTTCTCCATCGGCATGAGTTTGCATGTGTCTTGGTGATCTTTTTGGTACCAATGGCGTGTTATCTTCTATCGCTGAGACTTTACCTATCGGCGAAGGTGTTTTGTGGCTTGCCGACGGACTGGGTCTCGCCGACGAGGGTTTTGGGGTGCTATCGCCAAGACTTTGGCTATCGGGTGAACGGGCAGATTGTTGGCCGATGGCGCAGGTCTGGCTGATGGAGTTGCCATCGGCGAGTGTGGAGAGTTGGGCCGACAGGGGTACTCTGGCCGATGGAGCTGTATCGACGTAACATGTGATGTCGGCGAGGGAGTTTTTGATTGAGCCGACGGCATGGGTCTAGCCGATAGGCAGTAATTAGCCTATGGGCGTCGGCGTGACTTTTGGAGTCGGCATAGGTTTGAGGTGTTGCTCCGACGGTGTAAGTCACACCGACGGAGGTGGGAGGCCTGGGTGTTATCGGTAAGACTCTTGAGGTCGGCAAAGAAGTGTTAAGTTGCTCCGATAGTGTTGATCTCGCTGATGGGAGCGAGGAGTCTGGCCGACAGGGGATTACGATAGGCATCGGCGAGACCGCTGTGATCGGCAGGAGATTTTTGAGGAAGGCCGATGGTATATGTCATGGTGATGGGCTGTGGGCGAAGGGTCGTGTGTCGAGCACGGCAAAACGCTCGACACTTAGTATCCATGCGGCCATGTTTTTAAAATGATAAAATGGTCTCTGCAGGACGAATGTGGGATATTGATTTATGCAGATGTGAAGGTCTTCCCGATGGTCTTGGTCATGCCGATGGCATGATATGCAAGGCAAAACATGCATTTTCAGGGTGCCTACGTGGCACATTTTCGTAGGATAGTGACTTTTCAACGTGGATTTGGTGCCATCGATTTTCAAGCGATGGAAGGGTCGACGGCCATGTTTTAAAGATGGAGTATGAGTTTCCTTTGTGGCTTCAGGCACGTTTTGAGCGGGAAATTTCCATTTAAGTTGTGCGACTGTTTCCAGGAGAAGATATGGGTGGTTGAGCCATCAATGGTGATTTGCAGAGGCATGGGCGAATGGTTGAACGGCCATGTATCTAATTTATGGCAAGAAAATTCTCTGACAGTGGCACAAGGCTCGAGCTCATCTGCCCCTTGTCCTTTTCCTGCTTCTCCATGTTTTGTCCCCTGCTGCGCTTATTCTTTGCAGGCCATTTTCCTCAGAGTGAATGTATCTGGCAAATTTTTGACTTCTGGCCATGTAATTAATTGCTGAATGTACACGGTTCTGTATAAATGGTCTGGCTGTGTTACATTTTGGAGGTTGGATGTTTTTGGGCTTTCTGCTCTGACTCTGAACATAAGGTGTTCACATTTTGAAAGGCATTTTTTGCTACAGACTCGGTCCTTAGTCTGGTGTACTAATCTATTTTGGATTGTAAATGATGATTTTCTCTGTGATGACCTTCTATGCAGATTGATTTTAAATGAAAAACACCTGTGTGTGTATTGTTTCTGATTGTCTCCTGTATGTCATTTGTTTTCCTTTCAAACAAGGTTGTCAAAGGCTTCCAAGTTTTTCAGTATATGCATACTGTGTGTTTGATTTATTGCATCTGCTCAAGGAGTGGTTAAATAGGCTTTTGATCAGATACAAAGGGAAATAGATTGCATCATAGGATCTGTTAAGTATGATCATTAATGATACTCTTTCTTGGACATGTTGCTGTTAGGCAGTAGCATTATTCTTAGGTCCTCTGGATATGAATTTATGTTGTCATGGGGAGACATTTACAGTTCTAGATATGACTCTGCTGCCCAGATAAGGCACTGGTTTGGGAATCTGTCTGTTCAATGGGTCTAGGAAAGTCCCATAACTCCAAACACCATTTCAAACCATCTCATCCTTCCATCTGTTAGTTGTAGGATTAGGATTAGGAACCTCTGCATGCTCTCATACCCAACCAGACATCATGTCCAAGAATGTTGCCAACCTTGTGATCTGTTACACAAATCTTGGTCCATACATGAGAGTATTCTGCCTATTGATGTCAAGTTAAATCCTTCTGTCATTGAGCTAGTCAAGGTTATACTTTTATCAAGTAGGGAAACCCCCCTTGGTGTGGCAGAACCAGAAGTGACGGGGAGGAGCTCACACAACCTCCTGTATTCAGTTGGCTGAATCTGCCTGTGCATTAGAACTGGCAAACTCTAATGCTGATTCAGAAGAAAAACCAACAGGTAGAATGGATGAAATGATGGAGATGATGAAAATGATGTGAATTCATTTGGATGTTCTTGAAGAAGATAGACGAAGAGGATTGACACTGAGACCTAATGTTGAAAGTGATGATGAAGAAGAATTTCAATCTGTTGAACAAATTGGTGAAACCCTAAGAGGCGATGAAGAAGAAGAATCAGATCAAGTAAAGATGTTGCGAGCTATTGAAGATTGGAAAGAGATCTAGAGTTGATGTGCCGAACTATACTGGTAATTTAAACCCTGAAGAATTGATTGACTGGATAAATGACATGGAAGAATACTTTGAATATGAAGAAGTTGAAGATCTGGAGAAGGTGAAATTTGCAAAGACAAAGTTGAAAGGACATGCTGCTATATGGTGGAAAGAAGTTCAGTTGGAAAGAAATATAAGAGGAAAAGAAAAGATTGCGAAGTGGGATAGGATGGTGACAAAATTGAAGAATCAATTCATACCTGCTGACTATGACTTGGAGCTTTTGAAAAGATTGTAGAACCTGAGACAGAAGGAGAAATCTGTCGAGTATACTGAGGAATTTCATAAGATGATTATAAGGATTGGACATAGTGAAGCAAGCAATGAGAAAGTGGCTAGATACATCAATGGATTGAGATTGAGCATTCAAAAAGAACTAAGCTTGGTAAGGATGACATCTTTAGAAGAAGCATATTAGTTTGCCCTGAATGTTGAAGAGAAGATGAATAAAAGACATGATCCAAGACATAAAGGTAGAGGAGGTAAATTTCAAAGAGGTAGAATATTTTCTGGAGGAGACAGATCACATTCAAAGTAGAACAAGTTTGACAACACATTTAGGAAGGAGGACAGAGATAATAATCCTTACCGGAGAGATGACATAAATTTTTATCGGAGAGGAAACCCTAGTATATACCGGAATGAAGGATGAAAAAGAGAGGGAAGAGGATTTGATAAGAGAACATTCAGAGGTACTGGTTTCAAGTGTGGGAGTGAAGGACATAGAGCATTTGAATGTAATCAAGGTAGTACAATTAAGAAGACAAAAAACAATGGAAGAGCAGCCTATGTTGAAGAAGAACCTGTTGGATCGCCTAGTTTGGTTGGTAAGCCAGAGAAAGGAGAATCATTGGTGATAAGGAGAGAACTATTTCAAGTAGAAGCAAATGAGGAACCACCGCAGGGGAAAAGTCTATTCAGAACTAGATGCAAATCAAGAGGTAAGTGTTGTAAAGTTGTAATTTATAGTGGTAGTTTAGATAACCTAGTTTCAGAGGAGATGCTAAATAAGCTGAAGTTGGAAAGATTGAAACACCCTAAGCCCTATCATATAGCATGGATTCAGGATGATCATAAGGTACTGGTGAGTGAACAATGTTTGGTGAAATTTCATATTGGATCTTATCATGATGAAGTCTTGTGTGATATTATGCCTATGGATGTTTGTCATATCTTGTTGGGTAGACCTTGGCAGTATGATAGAAAAGCTATACATAATGGGAGAAAGAATACATACAATAAACAACAAATGGAAAGAGAATTACTTTGATTTCTTTGGAGGATGATCCTAAGAATGAAGTATGTGGAAATGATAGAATCTGTTTGGTAGATGGAAGAAAATTTCTTGATGGTTTGAGACATGAGAATATGTGTTATGCTTTGATTCCTAAGAAACCTGAAGCATTGAAGAAAGAGACCAGAGGAGAAAAATTGGAGGAGATAACAAAGTTGCTGACAGAATATGAAGACATCATATCAGATAATGTGCATGAAGGATTGCCACCTATAAGAAGTATCAGTCATCACATGGATCTTAAACCAGGAGCAAGTTTTCCTAACAAAGCAGCACACAGAATGACACCTGCAGAGAATGAAGAATTAAATAGAAAGATACAAGAGTTGTTGAGAAAAGGTTTGATCAGAGAAAGTTTGATTCCTTGTGCAGTACCTACAGTATTAGCACCTAAGAAAGATGGAGAATGGAGAATGTGTACTGACTAGACAGAATTAAATAAAATCACAGTTAAGTATAGATTTCTTTTACCTAGGATGGATGATATCATGGATTGTTTGAGTGGAGCAAGATATTTCACAAAGATAGACTTGAAGAGTGGATACCATCAGATCAGAATCATAGAGGGAGATGAATGGAAGACCACTTTTAAGACAAATGAAGGATTGTATGAGTGGTTAGTGATGCCCTTTGGATTGACAAATGCACTGAGTACTTTCATGAGATTGATGAATGAAGTTCTGAAGAAATTCTTCGGTAAGTTTGTGATTGTATACTTGGATGATATTCTAATTTTTAGTAAGACAAAAGAGGAACATTTGTGGCATTTTAGAGAAGTATTGCGGAGGTTGAGAGAAGAGAAATTGTTGATAAATATCAAGAAATGTAGTTTCATAAAGGAAAAGTTGGTATATTTGGGATTTGTGATTTTTGCAGAAGGATTGAAGATGGACCCTGAGAAAGTGAAAGTAATTGTTGAATGGCCTACACTGGAGAGCATTAGAGAGGTTAGATCATTTCATGGATTGGCTAGTTTCTACCAGAAGTTCATCAGAAATTTTAGTTCAGTATGTAACCCTATGACAGAGACAATGAGAGCTGATAGAAAAGACTTTAAGTGGACATCTAGAGTAGATAAAAGTTTTGAATTGTTGAAGCAGAAAGTGATAAAGCAAGCTATTTTGGCATTACCGAATTTCAACAAGGTATTTCAAGTTGATTGTGATGCAAGTGGAAATGCGATTGGAGCAGTATTAAGTCAAGAAAGTAGACCTGTAGCATATTTCAGTGAAAAGTTGAATGATGCAAGGAGAAGATATTCAGTTTATGATCAAGAGTTCTATGCCATAATTCAAGCCTTAAAGAAGTGGAGACATTACTTATTGCCTATGGAGTTTGTACTATATATAGATCATCAAGCTTTGTAGTATTTGAATAGTCAAGGTAAGTTGAATCAGAGATGTATGAGATGGGTAGAGTTCATGCAGAGTTACACTTTCGTGTTGAAGCATAGGAGTGGAAAATCAAATAAAGTTGCTAATGCGTTGAGTAGAAGAAGAAACTTGTTGACAAAAATGAGAGTTGAAGTGTTGGGTTTTGATGAATTGAAGAACATGTATGTGGGAGACATTGATTTTGTAGAACCTTGGAAAGCATGTAAGGAACCTGTTGTGATAGATAAGAGTAAGTAGCTGGATTATTTCATTCAGGAAGATATGTTGTTTAGAGGAAGTAAGTTGTGCATACCTAAGAGTTTAATGAGAGATAATTTGATCAAGGAGAAACATAGTGGTGGATTGGCAAGACATTTTGGCATTGATAAGACAATGGCTTTGGTAAGTGAAATCTACTTTTAGCCTCAGATACATAAGGATGTTAGGAAATTTGTGCAAAGTTGTAGAGTTTGTCAAGTTGCAAAAGGGAGTAGTCAGAATACTGGATTGTATAGACCTTTGATAGTACCAGAGAGACCTTGGGAAGACATAAACATGGATTTTGTAATGGGATTGCCAAAGACATAGAGAGGACATGATTCAATATTTGTAGTGGTTGATAGATTTTCAAAGATGGCTCATTTTATAACTTGTAAGAAGACAACTGATGTAGTGCATGTAGCAGACCTATTTTTCAAGGAGATTGTGAGATTGCATGGATTACCTAAGAGTATAGTTTCAGACAGAGACACAAAGTTTGTTGGATACTTTTGGAAGATACTTTGGAAGAAGATGAAGACAGATCTAAAGTTTAGCTCAACATTTCATCCACAGACTGATGGACAGACAGAGGTAGTGAATAGGAGTTTGGGAAACTTGTTGAGATGTTTGGTTGGAGAGAAGACAGGAAGTTGGGATTTGGTTCTTTCACAAGCAGAGTTTGCATACAATAATTCAATAAATAGGAGTACCGGAAGAACACCGTTTGAGATTGTTACCAGAGTAACACCTAGAGGAGTTGAAAAATTGAGAGACATTGGCATAGAAGAAAAGTGAAGTGTAGAAGTAGAGGAATTTGTAGATCACATGAAGACAGTGCATAGTCAGGTGAAGAAGCATTTGGAGGACACGAACAGTAAGTATATGGAAAAGGTAGATGAGAAGAGAAGACATAAGGAATTTGAAGTTGGTGATGAAGTGATGGTATACTTGAGAAAAGAGAGATTTCCAGTTGGGACATATAACAAGTTGAAGATGAAGAAGTTTGGACCTTGTAAGACACTCAGAAAATTTAATTCAGGAAATACATATGAAGTGGAGTTACCAGAGACATTAGGTATATCCCCTATTTTCAACATTGTAGACCTTTATCAGTATCATGAAGCAGAGTTTAGTGATAACATGGAAGAAGACCTGAAGAAGCAGTTACCACACAAAGCACCAGAGTAGATTGAAGACATTTTGGACAGTAGAGTTAGGCGCAACACTAGAGGAAGACAATACAAATAATACCTTGTGAAGTGCAAAGGCAGACCAGAAGAAGATTCGTCATGGATTTCTCAGGTTGAGGTGGACTGTCTTGGTTCTCCCCTAGCCCCAACAAAGTAAGGGACTCACTTTTTTCAATAACCCCAGATGTTTGATGCAAGAGCATCCCTAGTTCAAGAGTAATCTTGCATCAACCAAAAACATTTGCATTTCAGTTTGCTTCTAGTTCAGTTTGTTTCCTTTCATTTTTAGGCAGTTTAGTCAGAAGTAATTTTTGTATGTTGGTCCACATTCTACCGCAATTGCATTTCACATCTTACGGAGTTGGACTTAGCATCTAGATTCATTCACCCACATCATATTTAGAATTCAGAGCATTTGGATTAAGCACCATTATCACTATCAGAAGATCAACTATTTTCTCATAACAAAGCATCCTGACAGTCTCTGATAATCAGCTAAAAGAGAAGACTTGCGGAGCATTCCTTAACTTGTGGAGCCTAACAACACATAATTCAATGATCTTTGGTTCGTGGCCGACCTTCCCCAAGATCCACACATCATTCCATTCATTTGTGGAGGTGTTCTACATGATTAGGTCTGACCTATCTGTGTACACATGTTACAACTCTTCATTGGAGTTTGTGACCTTCCTTGGCCGATGTGGAGGAATCTATTGTTCCGGAGATGATATATATTGATGTAATAGATCCTTAGGAAAGCAATTACTTGTCAAGTTATGATCATTAGAATAAGTTCATAGTTTGGATTTTGTGTGAAGGAACTTCAACGCTATATCTTGTGCATATTCTGATATTCTGTAGTTAGGCCTTTGAGCCCCAGTTGTAAGCCCACATGATGCCGGCCAAATTGTATTTGAATTCTATTATATATTGAATGATTGAATCTGTGTTTGTTTCATATCTTTGAGTTGTTTCTGTTGTGTTTACTCTTGCTGCATGACCTGGATAGTTCACTCTGTGAACCCTCCTACCATGACTACACCATGGAGATACATGTCATTTGACATTATCTCACATGATGCATACTTTCCATTACTTGAGGACAAGCAATTTTGAGAAGGGAGGACTGTAATGTCCCTATTTTTAGAGTGGTCACCATTGGAGAGCAGAGGGGTTGGTTTTCACACTTTGAGATTTTTGGAAGGTGAATTGAGGTTTAGAGATGCCTTGGTGTATTTTTCTGATGATTTTGATATGTTCATTCCATTTACTACATTTTTCTATCCAGTGAAGTGAACCACCTTGAGGAGTTTGAGTCTAGACACTTATCTTGTTGAGGAGATTGTGCCAAGAGATGCATTTGCTAATATGTTCTATTTTAATGCCACTTTGATGAAGGATAAGTGTTATTTGTGGGCGCCATCCTTGATGAGGTTTTACTTAATGCATTATTGGTTTGGGAGCCCTAGGTGGACAACTTGTGGATGGAAAATAAATAATAAAATAATGCCTACCCTTAGTGCATCGAGAAAGAAGTCTTGGAGGGAAGAAAGGAAGATAAATTCAAATCTTCAATTTGGATTTTGAGCACTAAGATACCTAGAGGTGGTTGGCCCTTTAAAGAAGGGAAAACAATTTCTAAATAAAGGAAAATACATGTCCTGGATCGGAAAGAGTCATGTGGGTGCCAATAAGGCATATGAGGTCAGCCTTGAGAGGAAAAAAGTTATAAAATCATTACATTTTTGCCTAGGTTGGCTAGTTCATGAAGGAGACATAACATGTATTTATACAAGGTTAATTTGAGGCATTTAGATCATCATTCATCATTCATTTTCTTATTTAGAATTTATCTCTTGGCTACAATGAAAGTTGGGCATAACGAACCAAGGATGAAAACCCTTGAGTTGCTAGGAGTTGGACAAAAACCTAGCTTTTCCTTTGGAGGATTCCGTGACGGGAGTTTACTTGTGCTTCATTGATATTTGTGGAGAAGAAGAGCAGAAATCTAAATCAGATTTAAAGATCATCTTGGAGCCTTCCTTTGGTGTGGATTGTTGCATATTACCTAGGGTTTTAATCCTACCTTGGAGCGCCACCATTGGAGGACAAATTCTTGGAGGTTTGTTGGCTTCCATGGCATCATTGACATCATTCTTTGGAGCAACAGACATAGAAGACCTAGGTACACTAGTTTGGAGCAAATTTCCTTCGAGTTGAAGAGCTTAGAGGTTAGGGTTTCATGCCCTAATTGGAGCAACACTCATTGGAGGTCATTTGTCATCATTTTGGAGGTCTATTTCATTTTATTTTGGTATGTACAACCCTTAGGGTTTGATAGTAATTTGTATTGGGCATGTTAACTTGCATGTCCATCATATTCCTATGTATTTGAAGACTTGAATTATTTAGAAATTGTAGCATCAAATTTATGATTTGAATTTTAGTCATTTATGGTTGTCAATTGAAGTGGATCTATTGCATATTTGGTTGTGGAATTCAAGTATTTTGTTGGTAAACACATTGGTGATGATATTATGATGATTTGACATGTTTTATGGGCTGTTGTATGCATTTATTTAAGTCTGATTTGAAGTTCAAAAGTTAGTGTTTGAGAAAAAAACTAAAGTGTAAAAATTAGGGAAGAATTTCAAATTAGGAAAAATTAGAAATTCCAAACAAGATTCATTTGGAAAGCCTGCAAATACGAAATTGTCCAAACTATCCCATTTTGGGATATTACACCTAAACTATAAACACTAAACCCTAAATCATAAATAGTAAACCCTAAACCCTAAACACTAAACACTAAACCCTAAATTGTAAACACCAAACCCTAAACCCTAAACCCTAAACCCTAAACACTAAACCCTAAACAATAAACCATAAACCCTAAACTATAAATAGTAAACCCTAAACCCTAAACACTAAACCCCAAACTGTAAACCCTAAGCCCTATATCATAATCCCTTGAACAAATCAATTTTAGGAAGTAATTTGATGGCCCATAGCTTTCCTATATGTTTTTTTTAAAACAAATGGCTAATTTTTTTTTTATCGTAGTGGATTATGATTAGGATAATGGATGGAAGATACATGATTAGGATAGGGTTAAACTATTAAGGAATGATTAACTTGGATGAAATGATTAGTTGGAATGAGATGGTTGGATGAGTATGTTAAGAGGGATGAAGTGATTAGGATAAAATGGGGTGATTAGGATAAGTGAAAATGAATGATTAGATATATGAAATGGATAAGATAAATGATTAGGATAGGTGAATAATGAATGAGTAGGGTGAGTAGGATGACTAGGAATGAATTTGATTGGATGAAAAAGTGTCCTCCACAAGTGTAACAAGCCAGTAATGATTTTTTGATCATCCATTTCTAGTCCCTTTTCTAGATTCAAGATGTTGAGAGATTTAGATGATTAAGTGGCCTAGATTGGTTCCCTCTAAAATTTATAGTGATCTTGTTCATGAAATATTTGTCCAAATTCCTAATCCCTTTTCATGGAAATCAAAATGATCCATAAGAGGATTTTTTCAATGATCTAGGTGTTGACCATCCTCTTAATCTTCCTTGAGACAACTCATGTCCTCCTAAGTTACTATCAAAGTAATATTTTCTAGTCACTTCTTCCTTAGCCGATTGTGCCTTACAAGTTCTATCCAATAGAGTTGTTGATTTCATGGTCTGCACTTTCCCTTTAATTTCTAGGGACAATACACTAATATATTAATTTACTTTAGTCCACCTAGGACATATATCTAACGTATTTCAAGAGGCTTAAAAACTTAGAAGTATATTCAAGAACCATCATGCCTTGCTACATGATAAATTAGGATTCATTCATTTTAGTGGTATAATATTCATTCATTAGATATTAACTTTGAAACTACTCCTCAATTATTTCCATATCACAATGTCACTATTGACTATGAGAATATTCTCCTAGTAGTACCACCATAATGTGGCTTCATCTACGAGCTAGTAAATGGTAAGGAATCTTTCTCATTGCTAGTCCTATTTCAAAAGTCAAAACACCTTCTCATTCTAATCAACTAGGATTTGGATTCACTCCCAAAATTTTTCCTGTTGAACTTTAGTTGTGAAATATTTTTGAGTTCTTGCATGATGCATTTTGACTTTTTGATTGTCCTTTAGTTTTGGGTCCTTCCTTTTCTTGATCCTATCTTGACTACATTTGGTCTCTTAGCTCTTGCATGGTGTGAAGTAATTTCACTTTAATTGTTCCTTTTAGTTCATTTTCCATTCTATTGCAATCCTCTTGGTTTGGCTATATCTACTCTTCTTCCATTTTGGGGCTTGGTAATTCAATGATTATATGTTTTCCTTCTTCCTTTTCCATCTTAGATTTCCTTCTTATTTAGCCCAAATTTAAGAATTTACACTTATTGTCTATATTAAAAAATATTACACGGCCAGTCCTTTCATCAATTCTAATTTCCAAATTGAGCATTCACTCTTGATGGCCCACTATATGTCCTTAATTATGGACCATTTCAAGGCATATAAAGATTTGTGTAAAAATCCTTTGCTACTCCTTGTACATACTTAGAGATATACTTTTAATAAAAATTTGTTGTGCCTGTTTGATGTAAAAAATGATTCAAGGAAATACAAAGAAAAATCTTTTTAATTTCATGCTAATTGTTGATAAATTAGCATCTTCTTGCACATGAATATGGTGGATGCTTATGTTAGGTTTATTTCATTAATTAGTCCTTTGGAGATAAGTACACAAAGATAAGTGAGTACACATTAATGGAAAGAAATATAAAGGTTCCTTTAGGTTCTGAAGATGAAGGAAAGATGAAGACCAAATAAACATGAAAGAAACTCAAAACAAGAGATTTATGCACCCAAGTCAACTCCTAGCCTTACCCAAACTAAGTGTATGTGGATTACTAAATAAACTTCAACACAACATGGATTTGGCAAGGATTTGACTTAGCAAATGGATAGGAGTTTTAGCATAATGTGGATGCAATGAGATGAGATGAAAATGGCTTGGATTGAGCTTGTATTTATAGGTATTTTGAAGGGATTTTGGATCAAGGGTGGAGGTGAAGAGATGAGAAGGAGGGCTAAGATTTAATCAACTTAAATGGAGGGTTGTGATTATTTTTGAATTTTAAATTCACCTTGGGAAGGCTTTGCATTAATGAGGATTAAGACTTGTGAGTGAATAATTTTTTTTTTGTGGGAGAAGATGGAATAAAAAATTGGGGTTTATTGGTGAATGGGATGACATGTGACACATGCACTTATTTGGCAAAGACATGTGTAAGCTATTTTTATTAAAAAGAGCTCTTACATGGAAGAGGAAAGATGAGTTGGAAGAGTCATGTGATTCCTTTGAATAAAAAAATGTTTTTTATTCAAAGGGTGTGGGGATATGGGTTAATGATGGTTTAAGTCTAATTAATTAATTGTTTAACTTAATTAATGTGGCCGTTGGAAGTTAGTGAGGGGATTATTGGAGGTTAGAATTAATTAAGGGTTTGTTTAATTAATTTGGGTCTAGGGGCTAGGTAGGGTATAATAGCTAATTAAATAATTGTTATTTATTTAATTAGGCTAGGTTTATGTCATAGGCTAGGGAAGTTTAATCAAATAAGTATGTTTTATTTAATTAATCTAGGTTAGGAAATGAGGGAAATTAATCAAATAAATATTAGAATATTTATTTAATTAATTGTGGATGATGTTCCAAGGTATAGTAATAAATTAAATGAATTAATTTATCACAGGTGAATAATTGGTGATGAATTGCTAAGGATGAATGGCTTAGGATAGATTAATTAAATAAATTGAATTTTTAATTAATTAATTGGGTGAGAGGGATAGTTAGTAATGCAAGGATGCGGGAAAGTGGCTTGCGAGGTCAAGACATTTTCAAGTGTCTACATTTTTCCCCTCTTTGATGTGGCATTGTGACCGAGTGGGAATGACATCAGATCAAAGAGTTTTGCTCTAGTTGATGGGAGGAATGGAAATGGATGAGGAATGCCCCCTCGAGAGATCAAGTGAAAAAATTATGTTTTTCAGGAAAACTCTTGAAAAGGTGGGAATGGTGGTGAAAAAGAGGTTCAAGATGGGAAACAGGGTTGATAGAAGAAAAAATAGATGAAAACGGATAAGATTTGTGGCCCGAGGAGTAGAAACGGTGAATTAGGGCTTATGTGGTAGCTATAGATAGGCAAAAGTGGGCCCAACATGCCACATGTGCACACCTAAGCTTACCGAGTTGGAGAGAGAAGAGCGAGAGCAATGGTGCAGCCATCCTTCCCAGTGAGGAGTACTGATCTGAGTGAGTTCAGGAGTACCAGAGACTGCCTGAGGCTGGCGCATGAGTATGTCAACTAACCCTGCTTTGTCATTTCTTGGATTTTGGGGCATTTATGGCCCAGCTTGAAAGAGGTAGATTAGGTGGTTTAGCACTAGCATGGAGCCGTACATCACATTAGCTCAACAGTTTAATGCCTTAGGCTAAATTAGAGCAAATGGGTTGAATGAAGGGGGTGCTAGTTTTAGCACCAGAGGTTAATGGATTGGCACAATCATCTCGATTAGTGTCAAGATTATGGGGGGTTTAGCATAATCATCTCAATTAGTGCATACCCCTAGGTATTAGCGCAATCATCTCGATTAGAGCATGGGGTTAATGAATTAGTACAAATGGCTGGATTAGTGTTGAGTCATAGGGTTTTAGGATCGTCTAGATAAATTAGTGCCTAGGGTTGGGGAAATAGCGCAATCATCTTGATTAGCGCTAAAGGTCTATGTTGTAGCACAATTGTCTTGATTAGCGCAAAAGGTAAAAGGTTTAGCACAAATGTATGTATTAGTGCTAGAGGTTAATGGATTAGTGCATTTGTGTTATTTTTTGGAAAAGGATTAATTTTGTTGGTTTCTTGGATGTAGGTTAACCTGCAGGCTATACAGTCGCGAGAGCGACAACCACCAGTGATGGTGTGTAGGGATAGGCTGATGCAAGTGGAGCAAAACCGTGTGTGAGCAGTTGGGCTTTGGTCTATTTTGGAGATGCCTCGATTGAGGGCTCATCGAGCTATGATGATAGCTCTAGTGGAGCATTGGAGGAGCGGGACCTGCTCATTTTTACTATCCACTGGTGAGATGACTATCACCCTTGAGGATGTGTGGAGGATCCTACGGATCCCCATTCGGGGTGAGCGAGGGATATATGATACAGTGATGGGATTGGTGGCACTTGGGTGGGTATTTTCCCCAGTACAGGTGGTCACAAATCAGGAGCAACGGGAGATGCTTTGGGAGGTAGCTTTTGGTGGATAGCTAGGTGATTTTAAGTTATACTTATGTGGACTGATTGGTGGAGTATTGATGTTAGATCGATGCTCTTAGGGGTTTCCTGTGGGATGGGGAGACTGTAGAGAGGAGATGGTGGCTCAGAGTGTAGTGTACGCATGGGGGCCATGCTTATTGGCCTAGCTATATTATGATATGCACATGATCATCTACCAGCATGGGGCCAGCCTGGGCTGTGGGGTTACACTTCTCCACGTGTGGGTGTGGGAGCATATTACTGTCACGAGGCTAATATGTCCACATGTGAGGCCTTCGTTTGAGTTGTATGTTATGGCTTACACCAATACTCTTCAACATCAATAGTTGGGGAGTATGCATTTTTGGAGGCGAGCTATAGATGAGGTGACAATAGTGACATGGCAATGCTACCTAAGATGTGAGGACTGGATAGGTGATGATGATCATCTCCCATTTATATAGAAACCATTATACCTCATAGGGAGGACTGTACACATTTTATATAGATATCCCCTCTTGGGTACTTTGTCAGTTCAGGTTGCGGCAGGAAGTGCCGCAGGTGACAACTATTTTTGTTCGTGTGTAGTAGGATCGACCACTATGGTTACTAGAGATAGATTTTTCTATGGTGATTGCATATTTTGATGGTTTAGTGGTAGTGGATTGGGACTGACATTCTATGGTTGTGGATGCAGGCACCACTCCAGCATATGATGCTTATTTGGCATAGGTAGGGCTATATGACTAACTATCCTAGCAGATCGGCCAGGTGCTGACGAGGAAGAGTACATCATGGAGGAGGATGTAGAGGAGGAGGAGGGTGACAGGGATGATGGAGATGACGAAGGAGATGGAGGGAGATGTAGGGGCTATTGGGATATTGGCAATAGTTACGGTGGGGGCTGCAGTCTCTTCAGGTGTAGGTCCATCCAGTTCTAGCTGCCAAGTGCAGCTAAGGGTGGGAGATGTTGAGGAGGATATAGATACCCTGAGGGATTGGGTGACAAGCCTAGAGGATTAGGTTCACTAGTTACAGGTAGAGCTAGATATGACTCGTGTAGAGTGGGACAGTGCCTGCAATGAAGTGTAGTGATTGTAGGGGCTAGTGGATATAGGAGATGGAGGGGTGATGGAGGAGGTGATGGGGCTCGGCTAGCATAGGTGACTATAGAGCATGATAGAGAGTGTAGAGGTAGGGTGCTGAGGCTATGTAGCAATAGGTCGTGGCACGTGTATCTCAGCTACAGTAGTAGATTGCCCAGTTAAAGGAGATGGGCACCAGGATAGGGATGACTCAAATGTGGGTGGACTATACTCAGGTTCAAGTTGAGTTAGTTGATGCAAGGAGCCAGGAAGAGTATTATCATGGTGCATATCAGTGTTGCAAGTATGTGCTATTGGTGTTGTCATTGATGTCAACAAGCTTGTGTTGTCATTGGTGTCAACTATGTCAACTGGTTGAGCAAAGATGAGGTTGTTGCAATAGTATGAGTTGTTTGGTTGAGATGCTTTGCCGATGATGATTTGGTTTCTTTGTAGAGGTGTTGAAGATTTTGAGAATATATTTTTTTTGGTTGGTTTCCAAGTGCTTTTGAGAAAATTTGATTAATAAAGGAAACAATGCAATAAAGTGGCATTTCAGTTTACAAAGTAGTTTTCTGGTTTTGCTCTGCATTTCCTCTATGTTGAAGATTTGTCTTTGTGGTTTGGATATGTTGTTAAGAGATGTTAAGATTTGCTCTATTCAGAATTTGGTCTTATGGTTCCTTGTACAAAGGAAGTTGTGTTCACCAGTGTGTGGATTGTGTTTCTGAGTCTTGCAGAGGTGTCTGGGAGAAACTGTTTTTCTTTGCATTTCTCTGCAAATTTGTTTTTGGCCTTGTGGTTCTGGAAGTGTGCTTATAAGGTTCATATCTTTCTTCTATTGAATTTGTTCACGGTTTGGTGCTCTAGAAGTCAATTTCTAAAGATACAATTTGCATGACAGAGATAGTTAAGTATATTGAACAAATAGGATAAGACTGTATGGCAGGTGAAATTTGTTGCAGAGGAATTTTTTGGATTTCAGGATGTTTCATGATGCTCATAGAAAAATATAGATTGTGTTGAAGCCTTGCATATGGTCCAGAAGATGTCTTTGGGTTTGAGGAAGTGTGTAATTAAAAGTTTATTATGTTAACACAGGTTTGGCCAACCTTGGGTGTTTACACTAATTAAAGAGTTTCTTCGGTAATTGCAGTAGCATGGATTGGCATGCTTGGATGAATTTAGATCTAAGCTAAGGTGTTTTGTGGTTTGCCTTCATTCCTTTCCACCACAGGAATGTTTTAGGTCCGACCTAATTTGAATTTGTGAAACTAAGGTGCTTTCCCGACCTTGGAGAATGCTTTCAAGGTTGATGATGGTATAAATAAGTGTCAAGGGATCATGATTGTGAGTGTGTGTGATGGATGTGATATGAGTAAAAGTGTGGTTGAATGTGTGATGCAGTACAAGCCTTCATGTGTTAGATTACTGGATGCCGTGAGAAGAAGGTGTCTACTATTCTTTAGTGATGCTGCAAAGGTGATGTTGGTATTGTGGTTAATATTGGTTTTGTATTTTGGGCTTCATTGGAAATGTACTCCATGCATATGTCAAATGCAATTATAACAATTTAAATCTTGGCAATGAGCCACTTCTTCTATCTCTTTCTTTCTAGGCAATGAGTCTTTGTTCTGGGTAGTGAGCCCTTTGGCAGTGAGCCTTTTGTAATTCGGTGTTGATACTAATTTATATTGTGATCTAATCCTGACCATGGTTTTTCCCTTCTTGGGTTTTCCACGTAAATATGATATTCTCTTGTGTTTGATGTTGGTTTGATTCAATTTTTGTTATTTTCTTTTCATGCTTAATCATCATAACAGTCTAAGGGTTAATTGAATCTATGCAAATCTAAATGTGTGTGAGGGTTTTGAAATTTTAATCTACAACTAATTCACCCCCCTTCTCAGTTGTCTTGTGCATTTAACAATTGATATCAGATTAAGGTTCCTTGGAAGAGAGATTAACTGCTTGGGGTAGATCCAGGATGGCGTGCAAGAAGGATGTTCCCTAGTTTGATGGATCTGACTATGCTTTCTGGAAAAAAAAATGGAAGGTTATCTAATTTCTCTTGGATATGACATCTGGAAGTCTGCAATGACTGAATATACAATACCTGATAATGGTTCAAGCACTACAAATGAGGTCAAGGCCTATGAAATCAATGGTAAAGAAAGGTATGCTCTTTTAAGTAGTCTTTCTAATTTTGAATTGGTGAAAGTCACGGATCTGAAAACTACTAATGAAATATGGAAAAAGTTAGAAATTATTCATGAAGGAGATGATAAGGTCAAGCAAGCTAAAATGCAAAATTTAAAGCTCATGTTTGAGACCATGTGAATGTCTGAAGATGAAAACATTACAAGATATTTACAAAGGGTGGATGAAGTTGTCAATGGCATCAAAGGTCTTGGTGGAAAGGTGGATGAAAAAGAAGTGGTATTGAAGGTACTTAGAACTCTTACTAAAGCTTATAGTCATAAGGTTTCTGCTATTGAAGAATTACAAAATCTGAATTAGTTTACCAAAGATTAGTTGCTTGGCACCTTAACTGCTTTTAAAATAAGAGAATTTGGTACAAGTAGTACAAAGGTTGAGACCACCTTCAAGGATGGCAAATCTGAGAAGACCGTGGAATCAGATTAGGAGGATTTAGATGATTTGGCAGCTAATTTTGTGAGAAGAATAAAATTGGGTATTGGTAAGTATAGTGGTAAGCTACCTTTCAAATGTTTCAGTTGTTGCAAGATAGGTCATTATGCTTCAAGATGTCTGGAAAGATTTTTGAGGAGAAAGAATAGGGAGAACAAAAGTAGAGTGCCTAAGAAAAACTACTATGTTAGAGAAGATGCAAGTATATCTGATGACGAATCTGATTATGAGAAAAATGAGGATAATGAATGTCTATTCATATCTCTAAGAGATGATACTGTTTCTACTAACTTTAGGAAATGTGTGAAGGAAAAGGCTCTGGAGGTAGGTCTTAATGCTAAAAGCACTTTGATATTTGCTTTTCATAGTACACAGAAAAAGAATTATTGGGTTATTGACAGTGGATGCTCAAATCATATGACCGGTGATAAAAGTAAGTTTGTTAAACTTGAAAAATATGATGGAGGACTAGTTAGATTTGGTGATGATACAACTGCTAAGATATGTGGAAGAGGCTCAATTAGTTTTGATGGCAAGCATAATACTAATAATTTTCTTTATGTTAAGGGTTTAAAGCATAACCTATTGAGTGTTGGACAAATGTGTAGTAGAGGATATAATCTTGTGTTTCAGGATGGTGGTTGTGAGATCAGAAAAGATTCTAGAACTGTAATAGCTATTGGAAAGAGGATAGGTGGAAATGTTTATCAGCTCAAAGGTGGTGATGGTTATTGCTTAATGACTCAGATCAGTGAGATTTGGCTATGGCATAAGAGATTGTGTGACATCAATTTTGATAGCCTGGTAAGAATTAGTTCTGCTCAAGTTGTGAGAGACTTGCTAAAGATTACAAAGCCTATCAATGCTGTTTGTAAGGAATGCAACATTGGAAAGCAAGCAAGAAGCAGTTTCAAAGTCAAGGATCAATCTTCTACTAGACTATTGGAATTGGTGCATACAGATCTTTGTGGTCCTACCAAGGTAAGGAGTTTTCAAGGTGACAGGTATTTCATGCTACTAATTGATGATTATTCTAGAATGACATGGGTTACTTTTCTCAAAGAAAAATTTGAAGCCCTAGATAAGTTCAAAGCATTCAAAGTCATGGTTGAGAATGAAATGGATATGAGAATTAAATGTTTGAGGTCTAACAGAGATGGAGAGTTCACCTCCAATGAATTTAACATGTTTTGTGAGAATCATGGAATAAAGAGGCACTTATCTACCCCTAGGGCTCCTCAATAGAATGGAGGGGTTGAAAGAAAGAATAGGACTATTCAAGAAGCTACAAGAACAATGATAAAAGAAGAAAACCTACCAAAGGTCTACTGGAGAGAAGCAATTCATACTACTATTTACATACTGAACAGAGTGCAAGAAAAGGAAAATAGTACTAAGACTCCTTATGAGCTATGGTATGGAAGGATTCCTATTGCTAAGTACTTTAGAGTGTTTGGAAGCAAATGTTATATCAGAAGGGATGAAGAAAACCTAGGAAAGTTTGATGCAAGGTCTAATGAAGGTATTTTCCTTGGGTATTCTACTAAAAGCAAAGCTTACCGATGCTACAACAAGAGGTTAAGAAGGATTGTTGAGAGTGCAAATATCAAAGTTGATGAAGATCTACAAAAGAGTTCATATGTTAATGGATATGAATCAGATTTAGATGAGTCCTCTTGCAGAGAAGAAGAAAATGCCGATGAAAAGGAAGTACAAACTAAAGAAGAAGAAGCTCTGGAAAAGACTCCTAAAACTCCCAAGTATGTGTAGAAGCATCATTCTGAAGATCAAATCATTGGTGATAAGAACAAAGGTGTGCTGATTAGAAGAAAAGTTGTTGAAGAACAGGTAAATCTATGTTTACTCTCTAAAGTTGAACCTAAAATAGTGAGTGAAGCATGCAAGCATGAGTCTTAGATTAAGGCTATGGAAGAAGAAATAGTGCAGATTGAAAAGAATAAGACTTGGGAACTTGTCCCAAGACCAGTAAACAAAAATGTGATTGGAACTAAGTGGGTATTCCAGAACAAATTGAATGAGAATGGAGAAGTGGTAAGAAACAAGGCAAGAATTGTGTGCAAAGGTTACTCACAAGTAGAAGGAATAGACTATGAGGAAACTTATGCTCTGGTGGCATGAATGGAGGCTATTAGGATGATTTGGTTTTTGCAGCACATAAGGATTTCAAGGTAAATCAAATGGATGTGAAGTCTACTTTCCTGAATGGTGAACTGGAAGAAGTCTATATAGAACAACTAGATGGATTTCAGTTGTCAGATAAACTGGATATAGTTTACAGATTTAAGAAGGCACTATATGGATTGAAGCAAGCCCCCAGATCTTGGTATGGAAGGTTAGACAAGTATTTATTGCAGCAAGGTTTCAATAAAGGTTTTGCAGATAGTAATTTGTACATCAAAGTAGGTAAATATCAAATTATGATTGTTGAAGCATATGTGGATCATATAATCTTTGGAGGAAATGAAGGTATGTGTAAGAGCTTTGTAGATGAGATGCAGAAAGAATTTGAGATGTCAATGTGTGGAGAAATGAACTTCTTCCTTGGGCTACACATCAATCATACAGATAAAGGTATTTTCATTTCACAATCAAAGTATGTCAAGGAAATGTTAAAGAAGTTTGGAATGGAAGATTCTAAACCAGTATGTACCCCTATGAAAATTGGTTACAAGCATAGAAAGAATGATGAATCACCTAAGGATGATCAGAGCACATATAGGTCAATGATTAGAGGATTGTTATACTTAACTGCTACTAGACCAGATATTATGCATGTAGTTTGTCTTGTGGCTAGATTTCAAGAAGATCCTAGAGAGTCACATGTTGCAGCAGTAAAAAGGATATTAAGATATTTAAGGGGAATTCCAAATCATGGATTGTGATATCCAAAGGGTACTGAATTTTCTCTGAGCACTTATACAGATGCAGATTGGGATGGATGTGTAGATGACAAGAAAAGTACAAATGGTGGTGCATTCTTTCTTGGAGACAGAGTGGTGTCATGGCTAAGTAAGAAGCAAGATTTAGTGTCTCTATCTACTACAGAGACATAATATATTGTAGCAACATCTTGTTGCACCTAAGTGTTGTGGATGAAGCAAACTTTGAAGGATATCAATGTTGTATATATGATGAGCCAATTACTATCTTCTATGATAATACCAGTGCTATTAACATTTCAAAGAATCTAGTGATGCACTCAAGGACAAAACATATCTCAATCCGGTATAACTTTTTGAGAGAGAAGGTTGCAGAGAATGAAGTGAAGCTTGAGTATGTACCTACAAAGGATTAGGTTGCTGACATATTCACCAAGGCTCTTCCTAAGGATACATTTGAGTATCTCCAGGAGAAGTTAGGTGTTATTGCCCCTCCTTTGAACTAGATGCATAAGGAGATGCATCAGTCCAGTGGTTTCCAAGATTCATTCTTTAATCTAGATTGATGTTGAAGGCTACCACTCAGGGGGAGTAGGTAGTGGTTGTGATGATTGTTGTAGTAAGGGGGAGTAAGTTCTAATGTTTGGTTGCTTCTAAGGAGGAGTATGTAGAATAGTAAAAGAAATAATATTGTAGAGTGATTGTGAGTAGATACAAGTTTGAACATTTGAGAGAGGTGTAGCCCTTTGCCATTGATGTCAAAGGGGGAGAGAGAGCAATGTGAGAAAGGAAAGAGTCAGTTGTTAAGAAGAGAGTAGCAAGCTGAGGGGGAGAAAGAAGGAAAAACGAAAAGAGCTGGTATGGAGCATAATATTACAGATGATGATGTATTGATGGTTTTTCATGTTATGTGTTGCCATCAATGACAAAGGGGGAGATTGTCGCAAGTATGTGCTATTGGCATTGTCATTGATGTCAACAAGCTTGTGTTGTCATTGGTGTCAACTATGTCAACTAGTTGAGCATGTTAGCAACTTGGCTGAGCATGATATTTGATAGTGTTGTCATTGATGGCAATACGAAAAGGAACAAAGATTCAACAAGGTTGAGACAGAGTTTTTGGTCTAGCAAAGAAGACTTAAGCATTTTAGCTAAGTGTTGGTAGTGTACAGAGATAGCAACAAAGAGACCATATTTTGATCAATGTTGGTCCATTGTTGAAGATCTGGTCTTACGGTTCTGGTCAAATGTTTATAGTGTTGAAAGGCATAAGACAACTGAGAAGGGGGTTGAATCAGTTGTATCAAAAATTTAACTTCTTTAAACCAAAATCAATTTCACAATCACTTGACTTATTTCCTTATTCTTTTATGAACATTAAACATGAATAGCAGAATCAAAAAATGAACACATCAACACCATACACACATGAACACCAATTTTTTTACATGGAAAACCCTAAACAGGGGAAAACCACGGTGAGTGTTAGCTCACAATATAATGTAGTAACAATACCAAATATCAAAAGGTGGCTCACTGCCAAAGGGCTCATTGCCCAAAAGAATGGCTCACTCCCAAAGGGTTGGCTCACTACCGAGGGTGGCTCACTGCCAAAGGGTGACTTGATTTAGTAGCATCTACAACATGCCCGAGTTCAGTTCCATTGAAGTGCAATATACTTCCTCTACTCTGCTATGCTTTTACACTTCACACTTATCTTTGTATCTTCACACAATCACACCTCAAACATGAATTCATTACACATATTTATACATATCATCAACCTTGGAATGTACATCAAGGTTGGCATTACATTCTACAACCATTGGAACTTTCTCCAAGGTCAGCATACATACATAAATCATATTAGGACTAGACCTAAGCAAACTTGCGAGGTAGATGAATGAAGGATGATCACATCATGGCTTATCTCAGACCCAAATACATCCTCACATGCTTGGACATGCTTCCACAATCCATGAATCACCTCCACAACAAGTGTGACAAACCAGGTCAGCTAGAACTTATGCATATGTCAAGAACACTTAGAAACATGCTTGCAAGATCTTCATTGTAGCTTGCAGATCAAGCACACACCTTCAACTCATTCTGGAGACATCCATGGACAACATAGAATCACTTGGGAGTTGACAAATCCAATTGCAACAGATCTCACTTGAACACAACATATATCACTTGAAGAACATATCGTAGATTGCTTCTTATCAGACACTGTCAAACTCTGCTAATCACTAACTTGCCTTCTAGAGCACCAAATGACAAATCCTTTTAAATGAAGATGAATAAGGACCTTATTAGCTAAGTCTAGAACCACAAAGCCAAAATCCAATCTGTAGAGAAATACAGAGAAAAACACTTTCTCCCTGTCACTCTGCAAACCTTACCTGGCACAGTCTTCACACTAGGGAATATAACTTTTTCTACATAGCGATACAGACCACCAAATTTTAGATTTAGTATCTTCAAACATTTCTCTAAATCATATCCAAATATCATACTCTGATCTTCAATATAGAGAAAATATGGAGCAAAATACCTAGACAATGTTCTTCAATCAATCAACAAACATCAATATCAAAAGATACATTTGGCACCAATGACAACACAAACACGTTGATATCAATGACACCACTAGTTAACAGATACTTGCAATAATCTCCCCCTTTGTCATTGATGGCAACATATGATGTGAAAAACATGTTCCACCATCAAGACACAATTCCACTTCAGGACTCCCCCTTTCTTTTTACACATATGCACTCTTACTCCCCCTGAGTTTTTCACATGATTTCTCTCCCCCTTTGACATCAATGGAAAAGGGCTTCACATCTCTTCTACTGAACATACTTGCACACTTCTGCTCTAATCAGTCTAAAACTATTCTTTACCCCCCCTTGAATGCAACAATCATCTCAAACCACTACCTGCTCCCCCTAAGAGGTAGCCTCCAAAATCAGTCCAAAAAGAGAAATGTACTTTGAAGCACATTGGACTAATGCACCTTCCTATGCATCTAGTTCAAGGAAGGAGGCGAAATAACCCCTAATTTCTCCTAGAGGTACTCAAATATGTCTTTTGGAAGAGCCTTAGTGAATATATCAGCAACTTGATCTTTTGTAGGCACATACTCAAGATTTACCTCATTTTTTGCAACATTCTCCCTCAAGAAGTGATACTTGATTGAAATGTCCTGTCTTTGAATGCATCACTAGATTATTTGAAATATTTATGGCACTTGTATTATAAAAAAGAATAGGAATTGGCCCATTAAACTCAACTTTAATATCCTTCAAGGTCCGCTTCGTCTAGAGCACCTGAGTACAACATGATACTGTAGCAATGTATTCTACTTCTACAGTAGATAAGGAGACTGATTCTTGTTTCTTCCTATGCCAGGATATTGCCCTATCTTCAAGGAAGAATGCACCTCCACTTGTGCTTTTCCTATCATCAACACAACCAGCCCAATCTACATCTATATAGGCACTTAAAGAAAAATCATTTTTCTTAGGATACCACAAGCCATGATTAGGAGTGCCCTTCAAATACCTAAATATCCTCTTTACTGCCATCACATGTGATTCTCTAGGATTTGATTGAAATCTGGCCACAAGACAGACTGTATGCAAGATATATGGTCTAGTAGCAATCAAGTAAAGAAGTCCTCCAATCATTGATCTATACTTGCTTTGATCAACTTTAGGAGATTCATCATTCTTGCTCAGTTTACAACTAGTAACTATAGCAGTGCATACCAGTTTAGAGTCCTCCATTCCAAACTTCTTCAACAATTCCCTGACATACTTTGATTGAGAAATGAAAATGCCTTTGTCTATCTGATTGATTTGTAGTCCAAGAAAGAAATTCATCTCACCACACATAGACATCTCAAATTATTTTTGCATTTCATTTGCAAAATTCTTGCACATCTTTCAATTCCACCAAATATGATATCATCTACATAGACTTCAATAATTAGAATTTGATCTTTGCTTACCTTGATATACAGATTGCTATATGTGGACCCTTTAATGAAACCCTGCTGCAACAAATACTTATCTAGTCTTGCATACCAAGCTTTGGGAGCTTGCTTCAATCCATACAAGGCCTTCTTCAATTCACATACCATGTTTGGATTGTTTTATAACTAGAACCCATCCGATTTCTCTATGTAGCCCTCTTCTAGCTCATCATTCAAGAAGGTAGGTTTAACATTCATTTGATATACCTTGAAGTTTTTATGTGCTGCAAATGCCAAAAATAGTCTGATAGCTTCAATTCTTGCCACCAGAGAATAAGTCTCTCAATAGTCAATTCCTTCCACTTGTGAGTACCCCTTACACACAAGTCTTTCCTTATTTCTCACAACTTCTCCAACTTCATTCAATTTGTTCCAGAAAATCCACTTTGTCCCAATCACATTCTTGTTTGAAGGTCTAGGGACAAGTTCCCAAGTCTTGTTCTTCTCAATATGAGATAATTGTTCTTTCATTGCCTTAATCCAATGTTCATCATTACATGCTACATTTACTGTTTTAGGTTCCACCTTTGAAAGCAGACAGAGATTTACTTGTTCCTCTGCAATCCTGCTTCTTGTCATCACACCTTTCTTTTTTTCACCAATAATCTGATCTTTAGAATGATCTCTTTGCACATACCTTGGAGTTTTAGTTCTTATCGGAGCCTTAGCTTGAGTTTCTTCTTCTTCCAAAGCACCTTGTTCTTCAGTCTGAACTTCCTTTTCTTTTCCTTTTTCAACTTTTTATGTATCAAAAGGTTCATTTGACTCATATCCATCTAGTTGAATATCTTCATCTATCTTCACATTTGTACTTTCAATGATCTTTCTCAGTCTTTTGTTGTAGCATCGGTAAGCCTTGTGTTGATAACTGAGAGGGGGGGGGTGAATCAGTTATCCTAATTATTTCCCTTATTAAACTTTCCTTTTAATTGAAGCAGCATAAAATCAAACACAAAACATTAACCATGAAATAAGAAACACATGACACAGTATTTTTGACGTGGAAACCCTGTTAAGGGAGAAAACCACAGGGTGATTAACCCAAGAATTATTCTCTGTTAGAAGAATAGGAAATTACAAAAATGGCACTTGCCAATTAGGGCTCACTGCCCGAGCACACTGCTCACAGGAGGCTCACTGCCTACAAGAAGACACACTGTCTTACAAAGTGATAAGAATCACAGTCTTGAACTGATTGGAAGCATCTGCATATGCTGGAGTTCAGTTCCGGTTAGGTTCAGTATACTGATCTGCTGCACTTCATCTTTCCTCTGTTCTTTAGTCTGCTATCCTTTCACATACCGGATCTTTCTTGCTACTTCTGCTTTACTCTGGACTTGTTCGCATATCCTTTTTCACACATTCACACCCTTTACAACTAAATCCATCCTCTATATATATCCGCACAAGTAATTTCATCATCTTTCTAGTCGGCATCCGGAACAGTCTAGTTTCTTACAAACTTAGTTCTGTCGGCTGAATCCTTGCTCACCAAGCAATGCGGATCAAGCATATACTTGTAGATATCATCAATTATGTCGGCCAAACATGATTCATGCCTCCGCAACCTTTATCATCATCTGTAACACATCCAGAAAGTAGTTTGATACTCAGTCAGTCAGTTCTTCCTCTGTTTTCACTGTCTCTCAGGAATCCGGTACTCAACTATTCATATCTTTTTCCTTGTCCATCTCCGGAGGCTAAATCCTTGGAATATACTACTCAAGATAGTCCTCTTGACTTCCCCAGATCCGCACTGTGCCAAGACACTTCCTCTGAGAGATCCGGACCAATCTGTCAGACCTTGCCACATGCTCTGTTCTTGTTCACCGGACCACAACAATCTTCAATCTGACTTCCGGTAGAGATATATCATGACTTGCGGATATGTGGAATGACCTTTGTTGCCATCAATGACAACAACCATGAATCCATATAGTGTCTCTTGCCAACAATCTCCCCCTTTGGCATTGATGGCAACACTTAGTGAAAAATGACTAAGTGTTTACACTATGCTCCCCCTTTGCTGATGCTCTGTCTTTATATACAATTTCCGGAACTCCCCCTGAGTTGGATTCCTCATTTTTCACTGCTCCTCACTCCCCCTTTGACATCAATGGCAAAGGGTAGGGTCCGCACACCAAAATTTTCAAAAATTTTCTATATATAGCCGCATATTTACGTACTCACATATACTGCAGAATGTCTGCAAAGGATGTCTGCAGTTGAACCATTTCAGTAGCCCAACTTAGCTTCATTCTGTCCAAGATTGAAATGTGACCACTCAACAAAAATGCAAAAGCTTCTGCCCGCCTGAGATCTGTCGGATCTTTTGTATGGGCGGTGGTCTGGGCATCACTGATGGCCTCATGCATAGTTTCCAACTTAGGGACTATAATCCTTCTAAGTTCTCCCATCCGGTTGGTAATGTTCTTCCTCTCCTTCTCAAGATTCTTTATTTCATTCAAGACTGCAATAGTCTGACATTCTTGATTTATTATAGAGGAAGAGAGAGGATCAAAACTTTGAGATAAGCTTTGAAGCTTGTCCTGTTCCTCTTTTATTTTCTTGTCAATTGCTGCTGTTGCCTTTGACCAAGATATACAAAATTTGTAGATGTCACCGCCATCCTTAAGAGCATTTTCTAAGCTCTTTATTCCAATGCTTACAATCTTCCTATCTTTAGAGATTAATTCTAATATTTCAGAAAATCTCTTATCCAAAAATTCCTTCCGGACCTTTTCTTCAGCTGATTTTTCTAGAGAATTAAAATGTGTATCAATACTGCTGACTAAGGTTTTTAGATTACCAGAAGTGGAGGCTGTCGGATCTATTTGGATTGATGGCATGATCTTTACAAGTACTCCGGAAGCAGCCTCTATCAACTCACAGTCTTCCATATGAGACTTTAGGAGCTTTTCATTTGCCTTGGCATTTGCAAATGAAGCTATCTTCATTGTTTGTACCGGAGAGAGAGAGTCAAAATCAAATGGACCTTTTAGAAGCTCCGGTTCATCAATCTCTAGAGTTTCTTTGCTCAAAAATTGTTGAACAGTTTGTGCAGTGTCTCTTGCCGGAGACAGATGTTTCTTTTCTTCTGCAGTCTTAGAACTGTCAACCTCTTTGTCTGTCACCACTGCTTCCTTCTCCTGCAATTGCTCTTCTTCTTTGGATCCGGAGACTGTAGGAGAAACCGGAGGAGAGATGCTTGCTTGTTCATGGGCCACTTCTTCTGGAGCAGAGGGTCCCAAGTCCTCACTTGTCTGTTCAGGGCTCACTTCTTCCGGAACAGAAGATTCCAAATCAGCAGCTGTTTCTGCACCTAAGTCCTCTACAACAGGAAGATTGAACCTTTTGAAGGCCTTCCGGAGGATCTCTTCTGTCTCTTGTGCCACTTTGTCAGTCTCACCAAGCATGAGCTGATTCATCCTGGCTTTACTTCTGAACTCATCTTTGCAGTCCTTGAAGATCATGTTCATTGTCTTGGGATCAATTTGAGGATATAGCTGAATAGCTATCTGCTCCCGGATCTCAAGATCTTTAGCATGAGCATTATTCTTTCTTACTTCCATTTCCTTCTCTAGGCTTTTAGGAATGAGAGATATGATCTCAATGAAAGCCTTATTGTATGTGTTCAGATATTTCACTGTGGCCTCCTGCAGAGTCTTTTGGTCTGCCTCACTGAAGTCATCATAGGATTCAGTCATTGGTTGAAGGTTTCCATCCACCGTGACCGACTTGATTATGCTCTCTAGTGACAGAGTGGGCTTTTCAACAGTTACCTCTGCCATTTCATCCTTGTCTTGGCCTGTGGAGGGCTTACCGGATCCTTTCTTCTTCTGTTTCTTTACTTCTCTTACTTCCTCATCTGATTCTGTTTCCTCTTCATCCTTTTGGCTTTCATAAGCCCTTGATGCTTTTGTCTTGGATCTTTTACCGGATGCCTGGACTTCCGGTTTTGAGCTTTTGGTTGTGGAAGGTGCAGATCTCTTTGATGATCTGGTCCGGGTGGGGGTTTCAACCGGAGCACTTTCTTTGCTTTTCTCTTCTTCCTCAGCCTTTCTCCTCTTTTCCCGGCTGGCATCAAGTGCCTCTTTTGAGATGCCTAGGCCTTGAGCAATGTGCTCTACTTCTTTTCTCACTTTTCTCTTAATCTCAGGTTCCCTGAGTTCTACATGTAATTTCACGCTCAGCTCCTCAAAGGTTCCAAACCTTTCTGCCTTAGGATCTTTGGGCTGACTTAGCATGTGTTGAACATGCAGCTCTACTATCTGTTCATCAACTTCATACCCCATGGGCATGATCCAGACAGTCCTTGGCTCCACTGCCTCCATTAGGCACTGATCAGTGTCAACCATAAAACATACTGAGTCCTTGTATTTCTCAATGAGAGACTGGGGAATTCTCTCTCTTGCTTGCATCATGCTCTGAAAGTTTTTGAAGTATCCCCATAGAGCTGTATTTCTCGCTTTTGCATCCCCAAGTCCATGCAAATAGTCTCTTATCTGGACTGCAACAGGTTTGTCATTCTGCCATACCCATCCACTTGTTCCGGGTAGCTCATTCATGAAGTAAAAGAAAAGACATACAATGAGAGTACCATACTTAAAGGAGTTCTTCTTGTCTTTCTTGATTTTCTGTACATTTTCCATCAATTGGCTTAGTAGTAGTTCACAAAGATCATAATCTGCATTCTTTCTTAGCATTTCATATGCTGTGTATATTGCAGTTCCGGATACAGAATTCTCCCTGCTGGAGTGATAGATCTTGTATCCTATTATCATTGATGCATATTTGATATCCGGATCCGAAATATCTTCAATGGTCATTGCCCTCTTATCATATTTTGATCCGGTGGCCTCAGTTACAACGTTGTTCTTGACAGATTTGAGGATAGGTACCCCCCCGGAAGAGTATAGACCAGTTACTGCTCTAATTGCTTCTTTTGTGATCTTACAGGGTCTATCTAGCCAAAGGAAGTTGTCATGCATCCTGCTCAGTACATACCGGACCCATTCATCTTCTTCAAAGCTAGGGAAATGAATGAATTGCTCAAATTGTTTCTTCTGGATACCCTTATACTCTGGTTTGAGCTCAAAAGCATTGTCTATCAGTTGCTTGTGATAGAGGTCTCTTAATTTGAATTCCCCAAATTCCTCAATGTTTGCGTGTATGTAAACCCTAATATCTTCAGTATGTAAGACTCCGTGGGGAACACTAGAGAAGGCTCCTAGTGGATCTACCTCCAATGATTTGTAGGGATGTTTCTTGAATGAGGGGCGAGGTCTATCAGAGATCTTAACTATGTTTGGAGTAGCCATTCTTCAAAGATTTGCAGTGAGGCAATGAAAAACGAAGAATACCTTATGCGCCTTCGGTTTGCACGGAGTGGTTGGATTGATTTCTTTATGCAATAGCTTCGGCAGGAGATCCTTGGTGTGCTTGATGAACCTTGTTGCAGAGCTCCACTATTCGCTTCTTCTCAAGTGTAGAATGAGCAGATAACTTTTGAGAAATCCCTTATATTGCTCCGCAAACCCTAATATCTGTCTGCAATAAATGCTTCACCTGCATTATTCCGGTTTACCATGTCTGGACAGCTTGGAGTATCCCGGATTAGTCCTGATCACTGAATATCATCCGGATCTTTAAATCATGAATAAATCTGGGTAACATATTACAAGAGCATCCCAAACACTCTGTCCAATCCGCAAGACAAGATCGTGCACTTCCGGATCTCTCCGGACCTTTTTGTAATCCTTTATCATACCGGAGCACCTCCCTGAACAGGTCTAACTTAATCGAACACAGCTTCTTCATAACTCCATGCGGACCTCTGAAAACTTGACTGAAGCATCTCAGGACTTATATCTACAAACCCTTTAATCCGCATCTTGTGCCACATCCGGCACAACTTGTTTGGCTGGGGGAACAGAATCTTCTTTGAGTCTCCCCCTGAGCCTGAGCTCACTTTTTAATTTCCGGAAGAAATATCAGCACCAGAATCTGGTGCGGATCCAACCTCTACATTCTCTGAGCTTTTCTTCACCCAAATCTTGCTCATCTGATTCCTAACTTCATCCGCATTCATCTTTTGTTTACCCTTGTCTTGATTCTGATTATACACCGGACCTCTTTTGTCCTGATTCTTGTTTCTGCAGACTTTAGCATTATGACCGGACCTATTGCAGATTTGGCAAATAACATTTCTTTGCATATTTAACTGATATCCCCTTGATCTGCATTGATTAGCCATATGACCTACTCTATTGCATGTAAAGCATCTACCTTTGAATGATTTGTTTACTTGCATAATTCTGCATTCATGGGATTTGTGTCCATACCTTTTGCAGTTGAAGCACTGTCCGGAGAAGGATGAATTAATCTGATTCATTCTCATTCTGCACTGATTAGCTTTGTGACCAAAATGGTTGCAGCTGTGGCAGTATCCATTGAAGGATGGATATTTTTGAGCATTTGGCTGTCTTACCGGAGGTCTTCTAGGCCTGCTCCTTGGATTTTCTGATCCAAGATTCCTCTGACCGGATCCGGAGCTTTCTCCTTTCTCATATCCCAAACCATACTTGTCATCAGTCCTCTTTTGACTTCCAAGGAGAACTTCAAGTTGAGCAGAACTTATCTTGAATTTCTCTTTATATTCATTTGCTGTTTGAAGATCTCTTTTGAGAGAGGTAATTTGATCCTCAAGTTTTTCTTCATTATCTTTTGCATCTTCAAGATCAGATTCAAGATGTCTGATAATCCTGTCCATCTGGGGGCATTCTTCTGATTTTTCCTTAAGAGATTGTCTTAGATTGTCTTCAGCCTTTCTTTTTTCTTCAATCTCTTGAGTGAACTTTATAGTTCCTGATTCCATTTCATGTCTTAACATAATGACTTCTTTTGATAACTTTTCACATAACTTGGTTTGCTCAGTCAATTCTTCATTTGTATTGCTTTCTTCACTTTGTCTTGCCAACTGTTGGAGCAGCTCCTTTCTCTTTTTCATAGAGAGACTTAATTTGTCTTTTAATTCCCTCATGAATTCATCAGCTTGTTTGAGTCTTTCTCTTAATTCACTGACTTCAGAATTTGACTGTTCAAGATCCTCAAGGGCAGTCTTGAGTTGCTCCTTTAAACCATATGCATCCATTTGAAATCCCAGATCTTCCTCAAGCTGTTAGGCTCTATTAGGAGGAACTTGGCTCTGATACCAATTGTTGATAACTGAGAGGGGGGGGGTGAATCAGTTATCCTAATTATTTCCCTTATTAAACTTTCCTTTTAATTGAAGCAGCATAAAATCAAACACAAAACATTAACCATGAAATAAGAAACACATGACACAGTATTTTTGACGTGGAAACCCTGTTAAGGGAGAAAACCACGGGGTGATTAACCCAAGAATTATTCTCTGTTAGAAGAATAGGAAATTACAAAAATGGCACTTGCCAATTAGGGCTCACTGCCCGAGCACACTGCTCACAGGAGGCTCACTGCCTACAAGAAGACACACTGTCTTACAAAGTGATAAGAATCACAGTCTTGAACTGATTGGAAGCATCTGCATATGCTGGAGTTCAGTTCCGGTTAGGTTCAGTATACTGATCTGCTGCACTTCATCTTTCCTCTGTTCTTTAGTCTGCTATCCTTTCACATACCGGATCTTTCTTGCTACTTCTGCTTTACTCTGGACTTGTTCGCATATCCTTTTTCACACATTCACACCCTTTACAACTAAATCCATCCTCTATATATATCCGCACAAGTAATTTCATCATCTTTCTAGTCAGCATCCGGAACAGTCTAGTTTCTTACAAACTTAGTTCTGTCGGCTGAATCCTTGCTCACCAAGCAATGCGGATCAAGCATATACTTGTAGATATCATCAATTATGTTGGCCAAACATGATTCATGCCTCCGCAACCTTTATCATCATCTGTAACACATCCGGAAAGTAGTTTGATACTCAGTCAGTCAGTTCTTCCTCTGTTTTCACTGTCTCTCAGGAATCCGGTACTCAACTATTCATATCTTTTTCCTTGTCCATCTCCGGAGGCTAAATCCTTGGAATATACTACTCAAGATAGTCCTCTTGACTTCCCCAGATCCGCACTGTGCCAAGACACTTCCTCTGAGAGATCCGGACCAATCTGTCGGACCTTGCCACATGCTCTGTTCTTGTTCACCGGACCACAACAATCTTCAATCTGACTTCCGGTAGAGATATATCATGACTTGCGGATATGTGGAATGACCTTTGTTGCCATCAATGACAACAACCATGAATCCATATAGTGTCTCTTGCCAACACCTTGCTCTTAGTAGAGTATCCAAGGAATATGCCTTCATCACATTTAGCATCAAACTTTCCTAATTCTTCATCTCTTCTGATGTAGCATTTTCTTCCAAAAACTTTGAAGTATTTGACAGTAGGAGTTCTACCATACCACAACTCATAAGGTGTATTTGTTTCTTCTGCTTTGATTTGCACTATGTTCTGAATGTAGACATCAGTGTGTATTGCTTCTTTCCAGTACACTTCTGGTAGGTCTACTTCCTTGATCATTTCTCTGGCCACTTCTTGAATAGTTCTATGTTTCCTTTCCACCACTCCATTTTGTTGAGGAGTCTGGGGAGTAGACAAATATCTCTTTATTCCATGTTCTTCACAAAAATCATTAAACTCATTTGAAGTGAACTCACCACCTCTATTAGATCTTAAGCATTTGATTCTCAAATCCAATTCATTTTCAACCATAGCTTTGAATGCCTTGAACTCAGCTAAAGCTTCTATCTTTTCTCTAAGGAAAGTAACCCAAGTCATTCTTGAAAAATCATCAATGAGAAGCATGAAATACCTTTCACCTTGCAGACTTCTTATTTTTGTGGGACCACACAGGTCTATATGTACTAGCTCTAGAAAATTGGTAGAGGATTGTTCTTTACTTCTGAAGGTAGTCTTTGTCATCTTCCCAAACTGGCATTCTTTGCATATATCATTTGTAGGCTTCACAATCTTGGGTAGGTCTCTTACATCTTGAACAATGCTTATTCTTACCAGATTATTGAAGTTAATGTGACACATTCTCCTATGCCATAGCCATCTTTCATTTGTCTTAGCCAACAAACAACAATTTTTAGCACCTTTCAAATGGTAGACATTACCATGAGTCTTCTTACCAACAACAATTAGGGTTCCGGAGCTATTCTATATCTTACACCCATTGTCCTTGAACACAAGATTATACCCTTTGTCACACATTTATCCAACACTTAGTAGATTATGCCTTAGACCCTTGACATAAACAACATCATCTGTATTATGCTTGCCATCAAAAGTAATAGATCCTTTTTCACAATCTTACCAGCTGCATCATCACCAAATCTAACAAGTATTCCATCATATTTTTCAAACTTAACAAACTTACTCTTATCTCCTATCATGTGGTTTGAACATCCACTATTAATGATCCATTCATCTTCCTTTTTAGCATGAAATGCAGACAACTCTCTTAGACTTTCCTCCTTCACATAGCTTGCAAGATTAGCAGAAACAAGTTCTTCTTTAAGAGAAATAAACAAGAATTCACTACTATTACCATCATCAAAATTAGATTCATCATCAGTTACACCATCATCATCTCTAACATAATAACTCTTTCTTACCATCTTTCCTTTGCGTTCATTGATTTTTAATGCTCTATCAGGACATCTTGAAGCATATTGAGCAATCTTACCACAATTGAAACATTTGAAAGGTAACTTACCTTTGAACTTTCCTCTACTGGCCCTTTTCATTCTACTTGCAAATTTGGCTTCAAGTTCTACAAAATCTTCTTCATCTGATTCTATAGCATATTTGTTTGATGTAGCAGTCTTTTCTTCCTTGGCCTTGAAGGCAGTCTCAGTTTTACAGGGCCATCAGTAGTACCAAACTCCCTTATCTCAAAAGAAGTCAGTTTACCAAGAAATTGATCCTTTGAAAGCTTTCCCATATCAAGCAACTCTTCAATGGAAGATAACTTGTGACTATAAGATTTGGGAAGAGTTCCAAGTATTTTATCTGTAACATCCTCATCCTTTAATTCTCCACCAAGACCCCTGATGCTGTCGACAACTTCATCAATCTTCTGTAAGTAACTTGTTATGTTCTCATCTTTAGCCATTCACATGGTTTCATATGTGGTCTTCAAGTTCTGCAACTTGGCCTTTTTGACAGATGCATCACCTTCATAGACTTGCTTTAATTTGTTCCAAATCTCATAGGCAGTTTCCAGATTCACAAATTTTGCCATTTCAATGTTAGACAGGGCATTTAATAGAGCATTTTTAGCTTTGTGATTAGCCTCAAACTCTTTAATCTCTTCTTTAGACTTGAGATCAGTTCATCTTTAACCATTTCCCAAACATTATAACTAAGAGAAATGAGATAACTTTGCATTCGTACCTTCCAATAAGCATAATCAGATCCATCGAACTAAGGAATGCCTTTCTTGTGTGCCATCCTGGATCTACCCTAAGCTGTTAGGCTTTCTTCAAAGGAACCTTGCTCTGATACCAATTCTTGAAAGACATAAGACAACTGAGAAGGGGGGGTGAATCAGTTGTATCAAAACTCAAACTTCTTTAAACCAAAATCAATTTCAAAATCACTTGACTTATTTCCTTATTCTGTTATGAACATTAAACATGAATAGAAGAATCAAAAAATGAAGACATCAACACCATACACACATGGACACCCATTTTTTATGTGGAACTATATCCATGCATTTGTAGATGCAATTTTAGCAGTTCATTTTGGTAGTGAGCCATCCTTCTTTTTCTTTCCTTATGGCAGTGAGCCTGTATGCAGTGAGCATCTTTCTTTGGAAAGTGAGTCCTTAAGGGCAATGAGCCCTAAGGCAGTGAGCCTGTTTTAATTTGGTATTGTTACTACATAATATATTGTGAGCTAACACTCACCATGGTTTTTCCCATTTTGGGTTTTCCACATAAAAATCCTGGTGTCTGTGTTATGTTTTGTGATTGATCATTTTATGTTTAACTTTATTTAATGCTATTGAATGGGAAAATGGATTAATGGTTTAATTAGTGAATGGTTTAAGAGAATACTAATTCACCACCCTCTCAATATTCTAGGTGTCCAACAATTGGTATCAAAGCTTGGTTCCTTGGAAGAAGTCTAATTGCTTGAGGAAGATATTGGATATTGAACACATGGCAGGTAAAATATATTCTACTCCTCCTGAAGAAATTGATTCAACTGAAACTATAGAAGAAGAATGCATGGTTGTTAGTGAAGAAGAACTTAAAGCTTCTCTTGAAGATCTTGAAAGGACTAAAGAAGAAAACAAAGATCTGAAAGAAAATGTCAAGGAAGTAGAAGAGTGCATCAGAAAATTGAGAGAACAAGTCAAGAAGTTCAAAGAAAAACATAAGAAAGTGAACAATTGAGATCAACAAGTGAAATCTTGGATGATTTGAAAGTGCAAATTGAAGATAAGGCAAAAGTAGAAGAATATCTAAATCAACTGGTGAAATACAAATCAGAAGAATGTGCAAAGCTTGAAAAGGAAGTTGGGAACCTGAAGTTAGATTTAGAAAAATCAAAGAGCTATGAAGATAAGTTCAAGATAAGTTCTTCAAAACTTGATGAGATGCTTGCTAGCTAGAATAACTCTGATGAAAAAGAAGGCTTGGGATTTGATAAAGGTGAAATTTCTAATTTTGGTTAAGAAATGAATGCTAAGAACAAGAAGGACAAAGGCAAGTAGATTTAGAATCAAAGGAATGGACCTAGAAAACCACCGGTTAGGCGAGCAAATGCACAAAGGTACCCATCTTTCAATGGTTATTGTAATTCATGCAATAAGTTTGGTCATAAGGCTACTCAATGTAGAAGCAGAATTAATCAAAATGTTCCATCATTTTCTAGCCAGTGCTTCACTTGCTATAAAGGAGGTCATAAAACAAATGAATGTAGAAGTCAGATAAGGAATGGTTACAACAATGGAAGGAATGCTCAAACCTTCAGAGGTAACTTATTTACATGCAAAAGAGTTAGTCACAAAGCTAGTGAATGTAGAAGTTAGATAAGGAATGGTTATAACAATGGAAGGAATGTTCAATCTTTCAATGGTAACTGCTTTACATGCAATAGATTTGGACATAAGGCTAACCAATGTAGATCAAGGATGAACAGAAGGAACATTGGTCAGAGAAATGCTGCATGCTTCAATTGCAACAGGCCTAGACATATTGCAAGATTCTACAGAAGCAAGAATATGAAGAGGGATAATTAGGTAGAGATGAAGAAACTAGTACAAAAGATGGATCCAACAGAAATCAAGAAGGAGATGAACAAGGTGTGGGTTAAGAAGGAAGTTATTGAAGCCAAGAATGAATCTGTGCCAGACTCTGGTGCAGACACCTCCTTTGGGCAGTGAATTGGGAGCTCTGGCTTAGGGGGAGCTTTAATGAAATATTTTGTTCCCCTAGCTAGAAAAGTGGTGTTGATAGCCAACATGAGGATATGAGCTAAAAAATAGTATTTTAGAACTTTTGGAGAAAATTCCAGCATAAAATAACTTAATGCGGAAGATTGCAGAGCAATTTACATCTACTGTGAGTGGTAGAGATAGTGTTGACAACTTTTTGGAAATAAGCATTTATGGTGATTTAGGTTTAGATGAGAAGAGTTTATAAGTGATTTCATTCAAAGACAATTCACTTTGCATTCAAATTCTCACTGAGACCAAGGAGATTTGAGAAATGAAGCTAAAGAAAATTCAACCGTTTAGCGTGAAGAAACCTTAACTTGAAAGCGAAGAACAAGGTACTTACAGTCTACTCTTTTTGAAAAGCTTTTGTTGAACTGTAAAGATGTCTACTCCTCAAGTAATTGAGATCACTGAAAGGCCTTGACCCAAATTTAAGAAACATCCATTCAAATCCCTAGAAATAGATCCGAACGATGCATTTTCTAAAGTTCTGCATGGAATAATGCATAATGAAGATATTAGGGTTTATATCCATGATAATTTGGAAGAGTATGATCATTTAAAATTAGGGCAAGTTTACTTGAATGAGTTGACCAAAGATAAATTTGAATTGAAGGAAGAATTTAGTGCTCTGCATTAGAAGAAATTGGACACATGGATCGATTTTCCTGTTTTCTTTGAAGATGCTTAGGTTAGGTATGCCCTAAGCAGAATCCATGATGAATTCTTTTAGCTGAATATGTCTCATATGATAACCAAGGATGCCATCGAGTCAGTTACAGGTATGTGTTCCTTCGGAATAGTTTCGACACTTAAATCTATGAAGAATGACACAGTGATTAACTGGTGCCAAATTTGACAAAAGGGCATTAACTATCAATGACATTGAAGATCCGGCAGTGAGATTCACTTCAATGGTGATTGGATACAAGGTCTACTTCTCCAACAGGGAGAAATCTATTTCAAAAATGACCATCTACACTGCCTATGAGATAGTGATAAGAATATTGATTATGACCTATGTGAGTTGCTCTGGCAACAATTAATGGAAAATCTGAAGAGGACAAAAGATACAAAGTACCCATTCAAATATGGTACTCTTATCATCTGCCTATTGTTCTACTTTCTGAGGGAATTACTAGGTATGAGTAATATTGTGTGGTTAAATCACTCTCCTGTAGCAGTATAAATTATAAATTATTTGCAAAGTTTAGGATTTATTGATGCACAAAATGCTGCTCTGTGGGGATACTTTAAGAATTTCCAAAAGAAAATGCAGGATAGGGTTAGAATCCCTAGAAAGGTGGTTGACAAGTATAAAGATGATATTATTTTTATGGTGACCAAAGATCAATGCCTCATGGAGGTAGTGGATCCGAGAACAATGTGGGTCCCAACAATGGGATATGAGGTTACAGAATACATCCTGACTGGATTGGCAGATTTAATGTTAAACAAATCAAAGGATCCTAAAGAGGAAAGATTTGGGACTGTTGAAGAAAAATCTCTCAAAGTGTATCTGGAACAAACTCAATCAGAATCACAGAGAAAACCAAGAAAGATGGCAGAAGATTATGCTATGAGCAAGGGATTCACAAAGGACAAAATAGACCAAGCTAGAGCCAAGGCTCAAGCAACAGAGGCTACAGAAGAGAAAACTACATAAGAAAAGGCTTCGGTAAGAGCTAAAGTGAAGTTTAAGCAAGAAGATCCCACCTCTAGCTCAAGAAGAAGAACAAGAGCCTCCTCTTCTATCACTGCTAATGTTGAGAAAGAGATGCTTGAGAAGAAGCCTGTAGAGAAAAAGCATAAAAGAAAGAAAACAAAGGCCACCAATAGAATGTATTTGAGCCTTGGTGGTGAAATAGAAAAAGAAACAAAGTCTGATGAAGAGAAAAAGGAAAAAAGGACAAAAATAGATGAAGCCACTGCAAGCAAATAAGTAAAGCCCTCTGGAGAAGGGAAAGACAAGAAGAAGAAAAGGGAAAATAAAACTGAGACCAAGGAAGGTGAGGCTTCAATGTCTCTGGAAGCCACGGTTAATGCAATGGCTGAGCATGGGAACTTGAAGCCAATTGTTGATACATATGATGAATGCTCAGATGTTGATAAGGAAAAAATTGAAGCAAATGTAGTAAGATTTTTAGATATGTTTAATAAGGCATTAATTGAAGTTATAAGTGACTTGTTGGACAGTTTAGCTAGCATCTTAACTGCGAGAAAAGAAGCAGCTATGGCCAAAGATGCTGAGATGAAGGAATATGTTATGATGAAACTGTGTCCAAGTATCACCAGTGAAGAAAAAGTCAAAGTCACTAAGAAGCTTAATGAGGAATTTAGAACCAAGAAGAGAGTTAATACTCTAATGTCTCAAGATATTGAGAAACTAGTGAAAGAGACTAAGGAGAAAACTCTGAGTGTACTTCATGAACTCCACATCTCAATGGTGGTAGATACAGATGAAGAAGAACAAAATATTGATGCTGATAATTCAAATATAGTTCCAAAAGTGAATGATGAATAGAGTATGGATCAAAGTACAATAACTCCTCCGGTGAACTCTAGGAAGGATGAAGAAATACAAGAGCCTATGGGAGAGAAGAACTTTGAAGAAAAATCCTCTGAAGAATAAGGTGAGAAAAGAGAAGAAGCTAATGTATAGATGACTAATAATTCTCCTCTGGAAATAGAGGGAAATGAACAAGAGTCCGTTCAAGAAGAACCTTCAGAGAGACATGATGTTAAAGTGTCTCATGATGGAGATAAAAGAGACACTGCCGAAAAGGATTCAATTGAGTCTTTAAGAGAGTTTTTGGAGAAACAAAAGAAGACTCAGATTCTATCCACACCTGAGTTGTTACAAGGTCCAATAAACTTGGCCACAATGTCTCCTTTGCAGAAATTAAAGCTTGGGTCAATTTTTCAAGCAATAGCCCAAGAAGAAATATTGAAGTCTCACATGGAGGACAATGAGTTAATTGGAGATGCAACAACAATATTTGAAAAGATTATGCCTAGAGTAAAGAAAGATACATCCTTGGCTCCTACTACACAGTTGAAGAAGCTTATGGAGTCAGTCAATTCTCACTTTGAGTCCCTTGAACAAGCTGCAGAAAAGAAGGTAAGGGTTGAGATTGACAATAAAAGTCCAGTTGACCTTAATAATAAGTATTCTCAAGACAAAGTTTTGTTAGATAAAAGTATTGAATATCTAGAGTTGGCTATTAGATAAGCTAGCAAATTATATCAATTTTGTCTAACATGGCCTAAAAAAACCAAGGACCTAAAAGATAAAGTAGATGGTTGGGAAGCCTAGATTACCAAAATATCCAGGAACTATGACTCGACAAAAGATGCCATAGGAAATCAAAGGGTAGAAGTTGAGACCAAATATTCAGTGATAAATAAGTTGTAGACCTAGAAGGAGGTCATCAAACATAGAATAATCCAACTTTGAGAGATTGCAAGCTTTAAGATTGCATCCATGACCAGGCTTGTAGTAGCAACAAATAAGACAAGGCAAATCGTTGAGGCCCCTGCTACTATGAAGAAGGCAGAAGAGTTGGTGTCCCAAATCAATGGGCATACACTAGTTATAAGAAATGCTAAGGTTAGATGGGATGAAGATGTGGTGCAATTGAAGAAGATCTACAAAGATATTCTCCTTGAAAACTAGTAAGATATTTGATTTCACTTGTATATATGCGGATAGTGCAAACAATTTTGAAGTTTTGGCCACTTGTACATATTTCTGTATCATACACCTTTGCCATTGATGTCAAAGGGAGAGAATGAAGCATCATGTGAGAAACATAGATAAGTGAAAAATAAATAAGGAGAGATGCATGCAGTTAGGGGGAGCAGTATTTAAAAAGTAAGGGGGAGTAGTGTAAGGTTTTTCACATCATGTGTTGCAATCAATGCCAAAGGGGGAGATTGTTGGCAACTTGGCTGAGCATGACATTTGATAGTGTTGTCATTGATGGCAACAAGAAAAGGAACAAAGATTCAACAAGGTTGGGACATACTTTTTGGTCCAGTAAAGCAAACTTAAGCATTTTGGCTAAGTGTTGGTAGTGTACAAAGATAGCGACAGAGAGACAATATTTTGATCACCGTTGGTCCGCTATTGTAGATCTAGTCTTGCAATTTTGTTAATATGTCTATAGTTCTTAGATGATCTTAAATCCAAAGTTTCATCTCTTGATCATATCCGGAAATGTACCTTCAAGTTGCATAAGTTCGGGATTGCAGAGAACAACAATAATTAGAGAAGAACACACAATTGTTTTGGTCCGCATTTCTCCTATATTGAATATTTCATTATGCAGTTTTGAGATGTTGTAAACACATATATGAAGTCTCTAAATCCAAATTTGTAGAGTTTGAAGTCCATCGGAAAGATAGTTATGAGCATCTAAGTATCTCTACAAGGGTTGACAGTGTTTGACTGTGACATGGCATGTGTTCTAATGGTCCGCATTTGGCTGCAAGTTGATATTATGTTCTACGGTTTTGGAGTTATGTTCTGAGATGTCTAAAGAGTCTTGGATATGAATTTTAGCAAGTCTTGTGGTTTGCATTGAAAGTTGTAATCTGACAGATGGACTGAACCGGTGATAATTAGAGCTTAAGGCCAACCTGATACCTTGATCAGTGTGCGGGAAGATCTATTGATTAGATTCATATTCTAAGTGGTTATACAGTTTGGGCCGACATGTGGAAAGTTGTTTCAAGTGTTTAATTGGTTTGCAAAGTATTTTGGTGAAAGGATTAGGCCGACAAACTACACAAGGCATAACTACACGTTTCATCTTTGTATGCCGACCTAATTTGAAGATTGTAAATGTTGCAGATATATATATGAGATCCATTTTAGTGTTTGATTGAAGAGAGTTGCGAATATGAAGAAGTAAGTGTGAATATGAATGTGTGTGTGTGCAACATGCAAAGTCTTGTGATTGTGTAAGGGCGACAAGTGCAGAAGAAGAGAGATCTTATAAAAGTAGAGCAGTGTGACAAAGTAGAGCAGGATGAAGAGTTTTGAATCAATTTTTTGAGCTTCAGTGGAACTGTATCCATGCATTTGCAGATGTAATTTTTGCAGTTCATTTTGGCAGTGAGATATCCTTCTTTTTCTTTCCATATGGCAGTGAGCTTGTATGCAGTGAGCATCTTTCTTTGGACAGTGAGTCCTTAAGGGTAGTGAGCCCTAAGGTAGTGAGCCTCTTGTAATTCGGTATTGTTACTACATAATATATTGTGAGCTAACACTCAGTAAGGTTTTTCCCATTTTGGGTTTTCCATGTAAAATTCCTGATGTCTATGTGTTATGTTTTGTGATTGATCATTCTATGTTTAACTTGCTTTAATGCTGTTGAATGGGCAAATGGATTAATGGTTTAATTAGCGAATGGTTTAAGAGAATACTGAATCACCCCCCTCTCAGTATTCTGGGTGTTCAACAGAGCAGAGATGAGGTTGTTACAATAATATGAGTTGTTTATTTGAGATGTTTTGCTGATGATGATTTGGTTGCTTTGTAGAGGTGTTGAAGATGTTGAAAATATATTTCTGTTGGTTGGTTTCCAAGTGCTTTTGAGAAAATTTGATTAATAAAGGAAATAGTGATGAAGTGGCATTTTGGTTTACAGAGTAGTGTTCTGGTTTTGCTCTGCATTTCCTCTATGTTGAAGAGCTATCTTTGTGGTTTGGATATGTTGTTAAGAGATGTTAAGAGTTATTATATTCTAAATTTGGTATTTTGGTTCGTTGTGCAGAGGAAGTTGTGTTCACCAGTGTGTGGACTATGTTTCTGAGTCTTGTAGAGGTGTCTGGGAGAAATTGTTTTGCTCCACATTTCTCACCATTTCTTTGCAAATTTGTTTTTGGCCTTGCAGTTCTAGAAGTGTGCTTATAAGGTTCATATCTTTCTTCTGCTAAAGTTGTTCATGGTTTGGTGCTTCGAAAGTCAATTTCTAAAGATACAATGCATGACAGAGATAGTTAAGTATAATGGACAAACATGATAAGACTGTATGGCAAGTGAAAGTTGTTGTAGAGCAATTTGATGGATTTTCAGATATTTCAGGATTTTTGTACAATAATCTAGATTGTGTTGAAGCCTTGTAAATGGTCTGGAAGATGTCTTTGGGTTTGAGGAAGTGTATACTTAGGTGTTTACACTAATTACAAAGTTACTTTGGTGATTGTAGTAGTGTGGAGTGGTGTGCTTGGATAAATTTAGATCTAAGCTAAGGTGTTTTGTGGTACGCCTTCATTCCTTTCCACTGTGGGGATATTTTAGGTCTGACCGAATTTGAATTTGTGAAACTAAGGTGCTTTTCTGACCTTGGAGAATGCTTTCAAGGTTGATGACTATATAAATAAGTGTCAAGGGATCATGATCATGAGTGTGTGTGATGGATGTGATGTGAGTAACAGGTTGGTTGAATGTGTGGTGCAGTACAAGCCTTCATGTGTTAGATTACTGGATGCAATGAGCAGAAGGTGTCTACTATTCTTCGGTGATGCTGTGAAGGTGATGTTGGTATTGTAATGAATATTGGTTCTATATTTTGAGCTTCATTGGAAGTGTACTCCATGCATATGTCAAATGCAATTATAATAGTTCAAATCTTGGCAGTGAGCCACTTTTTCTATCTCTTTCTTTCTGGGCAGTGAGCCCTTTGGTCGTGAGCCTTTCTTCTAGGAAGTGAGCCCTTTGGTAGTGAGCCTTTCTTCTGCGTAGTGAGCCCTCTGACAGTGAGCCTTTTGTAATTCAGTGTTGATACTACTTTATATTGTGAGGTAATCCTCACCATGGTTTTTCCTTTCTTGGGTTTTCCACATAAATTTGGTGTTCTCTTGTGTTTGCTGTTGGTTTGATTCAGTTTCTATTATTTGTTTTTCATGCTTAATCATCATAATAGTCTAAGGGTTAATTGAATCTATGTGGATCTAAATGTGCGTGAGGGTTTTGAATTTTTAAGCTACTTATGTATAGGAATAAAATTGAGATCGAAGGATAATCAAAATAATGAAATAATCAACAACTCAATCCTATGACATCAAGATAACAATCTAAGCAAACAACCAAATAATCAATGATTAACACAAAAATAATGAAAGCTTTCGCCTAGATTGTATTGTTGCCTTGGTCGAATGTAGATTGCTCTTCAAATTGCGAAACCATGTTTGTAACAAGCGGATGTAGATTGTGTTTGTGCTCAAAGTGCTCAACAATGCGATGTATGCTCAATGCGTTGTATGGATGCCTAAGAATAAATGATCAAAGAGGATTTTTTATGGAGATGAGGGGAGTATATATAGATTCCAGACATGATCGATCAATGGTTAAAATAAATCAATGAAATGGATGGTTGAGATAAATCAAATAGCTCATGATGAATGTGCACACGACATGTGTCACTCCAAAAATGTATTTTTATTAAGATAATTGTTTTTTGATAATAGACATGAAACATACATGATAAAGATAGATTTGATTTCATAAATTAGAATGTTTTTTTCTAATTTATGAGTTGATAAAAAATAAGATAAATTAAAGCCAATTAACTCAACTTTAGATTTCCTTTTTGAAGTTCTAAAAATAAGACTAATTGTGCACATGAGTTAACATGATATTTTTAGAGGAATTGGAAGATAATTGATATTAAATAAATAAATTTATTTAATTGATTGTGCATGATTGAAGAACAAATAAGATGTGAAGATTTAAAAGATTTAAAATAAATTAAATAAATAAATTCATTTAATTTATTTTGCATGATGGAAGAATATAAATAAAATATTTAATTTTATTTATTTTTAGGGATTGAGATTCAATTTAAATAAATTTGAATGATTTATTTAAATTTAGAAGAATAATTGATTAATTAAATAATTAAAATTATTTAATTGTGGATAAGAGGAGATAAATGATGAATTAATTAAATAATTGGATTTATTCAATTAATGTGGACTTGGAATTTGAAAAAGGATAATGATTTAATTAAATAATAAAAATTATTTAATTTTGGAAGAATATAGAGGAATTTAATGAAATTAATTAAATAAAGAGAAATTATTTAATTAATGTTGAAAATATGTGATTTAGAGGAAATTGATGATTTTGATGAAATTAATTAAATAATTAGATTATTCAATTAATCATTAAATGTAGTTGATTAGTCAGATTTGATGAAAAATGCAATGAAATGGTCATTTTTGGGTGTCTACATTTTACCCCACTTTGAGATGGTGTTGAGAAGTAACATCATCTCAAAGAAATTTAAAACATAGTGTTTGATTTGATAGAAGAAGATTGATTCAAAAGAATATGCTTGAAGAAAATGATTAGATTAGAAGTGGTGATGCCCCAGTCACTCAAAGCGAGCGTGACAAGGAAAGATAAGATGAATGGTGATGATGATGATTATGATTATTCTAAGACAAACAAGGCATTGCCCCTGTCAAGTTGTAAACTAATGATTAAATGTTGATGATTGATAAGGATAGTGTTGTCATTGTGGGGAACGATATATCCCTAGATCAACACAAAGATGATAGTGTCTGGTTTCAGAAATGAAACACCTCGTCTAAGATGCCTTGTCTGGTTTCGAGAGTGTGACAATCTGTATAAGACAATTGCTATGATTGATGGATTGGTTGATTGATTAATTGATTGATTTCCAACAAGATTAGGATTAAGACCAAAGGATGTGATTGGATAATTTGGCTAGATTTGATTAGCTAGATTGGATAAGATGAACAATGATGATGGTGAGGATGCCCCCTCGAGAGGAAATTTGGGTTCAAAGAACACAAGTGTGCTCTTGAAATGAAAAGTCGGGAGATAGAGAGACATGGATGAAAAGTTAGATGAAATATGGAAGATAAATGAAAAAAAAGAATTGATATCATAGAATAGAGAAATGATGATTGATCGATCTTCATGAAAGCTATAGATTTTATTAAGATGTATGGATGAGATGGATGGGCTGAAGTGTTTTGAGGATGTTTTATGTGAAATGATGATATCTTATGTACCTGAGTATTGGATACTTCCTTCGTATTCCAGACTGCCTACATACCCATATCCATAGGATCAAGGTACATTAAGATTGAGATGAGATGATACTTAGTTCTAGATGGTGGGATGAGATGGGGTGATGTTGCAACGGTTACGCAAATATTTATAAAGAGCAATCCTTATTTTGATATAGCATGTGGATATTATGCACTAGGGTATAGAAGACCAAGGTGACGATGTATCCAATGCATAGGACGTTGACTTTGCAAACAAACGGTTTGAACTTATATCTACTAGACATAATAGAACCTTGTTTGATATATGAATGAGCCATAGTCTTGAACATAAAATAACCTTTAATACATAAATTCAAGCAGAATATTAATATGTAAGATGCTAGGTTGTAACATACGCACAAGATAGATATGATGCTAAGTAAGATAAAAAGATCATTCCTCAAACATGGCACACAAAAGCAATGACTATGCCCCCAATCCGTACTGCATCGCAACATACCAAGATATAGATAAATCAAGGTAGTCTTGAATAAGTAATGGGAAAGGAACAAAAAGATAAACCAAAAAGTAAATTGACTAACTTACAAAGTAAACATATAACCAACATATTCTCTTTCCAAAGAGGTTGCTTAGGATAGATTGGATAGATAGGGTAGATAAGATAGATAACAACCTTATTGTAGGAACGATATATCCGTTAAAGGGTGTTGATCTGTTGATAGGATAAGTTGATTGATGTAGCAGATGTTGGCAATCGATATGTAGGACAACATATGGCTTTGCAAGTAGGTTTCTTTGCTTCAGGTTGGCTAAGGAATTTTTCTTTGAAAAGATGTATAGTTTGGTTTTTGGTTGAGTTAGTCAAGTTGGGGTGATAGGATGGATTTTGATAAATGGAAGACTAGAAAGATGGAATGTCAATGGATTGAGATGGGTGAAGAATGATGATTTATTATTGTTTTTGGGAATGTTTTGATTTTTTTGGATTTTTCTATGTTTTTAATTTTTTTTTTATTTTTGAAGTTTATGATGGTGAAATTTGAAATGTTTTGGGTTGACATTGGATTGCGTTTGGATAGCCTTAAGTACTAGATACCGATGACAAGGGAAAACCAAGTCTAGATGCAAGGAGAAAGATGGGATTAGATAAGTGAACAAAAGGATGGGTGATAGCAAATGGGATGGATAGATAGTGTAAGACGGATAGAAGAATTTAGGATGTGATTGCCAAAGACTATGTTGCATTGAATAACATGCCCCATTCTAGGTATAATGCTTAGGACTCTACATGACAAAGCTTATGATGACAGGATTGATTGGATTGGTTGGAAAGGATGAGGTATATCAAGAGATTTTCAAAGCTTGCTTTAACATTTTGCCTCTATCTTTTTTCAAGATCAAAAGGAAGAAAGGAGGATGGATTGGATCAAAGGGATAATTATGCGGAGACAATGGATACGGAAGATATGATAGGAAGGATAGGTAGAAGGAATGATAGGATGGGTAGATGAGACAACATACCCCCAACTGTAAGGTACATAGACAATCAACCTACACATGATGCATGTTTTCCAGGTTTTCATCATGGTACTTATCCAAGGCGCCTGTTTGCCAAGTTTTCACCATTGGACGAAGGGATTTCTCTTTACTATTTTGATTTTTTTTTTATTTTTTTTGACTTTTTCTTAGATGGTAGGATGAGGACTCAAGCGTCTGTCTCCAATAACAAGGTAGTATGTTAGCACTTTAATGCTTGTTTACAGATGGACATGTGTATATCAGGTAGCATTATGCGCATAGATGTTGGTAGATGTGGGAAGATGGAAATGGAATGGATGGTGGATTATGATATAGATGGTGGATGGAGATAGAAGGATAAATGGATGTAAGATGGATGGATAGTGGATTATGATGTGAATGATGGATAGGCATGGAAGGATAAATGGATGATGGAGAAAACACATGGACCATAGAGGTATGAAGGGGAAAATATGAAGGATAATGGATATAAGATGGGGGATTAGAAGTGTTGGGATAAGGTGCCATTAACCTTGTAAATCCCAATATTGTATTTATTCCATTTATTATTTGTAATTTGTAATTACCCATAAGGGATGTACAAGTTTCACCGGCAGTGGTAAAAATTATTTACTGTCCATGGTAATTATGGAGTTACTGCATGGTAAGTCTCGGAGTTACTGACAGTAGTTATGAGATGTCATTTACTATGGTAAATAGTAATTGGTCAAAGTGGTGTGCACATGTGGAGGAATAATCTAATTTTAGTTTATGATGCATGTCATAGATGCTGTAAGAAGGCGTAAGAGATTCTATGACAACTGTAAGTTGTCATAAGAATCTATGACACTAATAATAGCATATGGCACGTCATAAGATGCTGTAAGTGGCTATTTTTGACCCCAAGTCGTTCAAGATTGCATGGGAACATTTTTCCAAGTGTAGGATGCATGTATGACAACATTTATGACCCCGTAAGAGCCTATTCTTAGCCATGGATGCCCAAGGTTGTATTGTTGACTCTTGACAAGTGTTATGGGCTTGTAAGAAGTCATTTAATGTCTTGAGGTTGTGTAAATTCTATATAAACCATAGCATAGTAGATGAGAGTGATATAATAGTTTATAGGTACCTAGATTCTGCCGGAGTGAAGGTTGGAGGACAGAAGAAGTGAATGTATTTGTAATCTCCTTTTGTGAAGATAATACAACTTGGCCTCTTTTCTTGGTGGATTTTTTTACCCGAAAGGGTTTTCTCCACATTAAACACTTGTGTTATGTGCTTCATTCTACTCTAGTATATTTTTGTATTGTGGGTTTATGTTTTGTTACAATCTCCATTAATAACACACAGTTAAAGTTTGCTGAAATTTATCTCGAATCAGATTTCCATTGAAGTAGTGTTGCTTTCATTTCTAACATTTTGTATTAGAATCTGGCCAACTTTGACTCTTGAGTGGTAGTGTGGAAGCTGTAGCTGTAGTGGGAGATTTGGTTGCATTTATTTTGTAGATCTTGTGTTGTTATTATGGCTACATCCACCGTTGCATCAATCTCTCAAATGGACATTGAGAAGTTCAACGGAACGGGGTATGAATTGTGGAAGTTGAAAATGGAAGATTTGTTGGAAGAAAGAAACCAATGGTTGGCTGTCCAAAAAGAGAAGAAACTTGATGATGTCTCTCAAGATGAGTGGGATAGACTAGATAAGAAGGCATGGGGAACCATCCGTTTGTGTCTTTTAGATTCTATCTTGTTGAATGTCGCAAAGGAAGAGACTGCATACAAGTTGTGGAAACGGTTGGGTGAGATCTATCAAGCCAAGAGTATGGTAAATAAACTTTATTTAAAAAGAAAATTATTTTCCATGAAAATGCGAGAAGTTGAATCAGTTGCAGAGAATTTAAATTCTTTTAATTTGTTAGTGAGTCAGCTTGATTCAGTAGATGTTGAGGTTAGTGAGGAAGATAAATGTATCTTACTTCTTTGTTCTTTACTTGAGTCTTGGGAGAATGTTATCCTTGCTATCACTGCTACCCTCGTGGATCCGAAGTTGGATGTTGTTGTTTTAGTGCTACCATCATAGGAATTGAGGAAGAAGAGTTCAGATAATTCAAGGGATGCTCTCAGTGTCAGGGGAAGGTCTAAAGAAAGAGAACCTAAGGGAGATCAAAAGGGGCTAAGGACAAGTCCAAGGGCTGGTCTAAGACTTCCGGTAAAAAGAACAAAGTTAAGTGTTGGAACTGCGGTAAAAGGGGACATGTGAAGGAGTACAGAAATCCCAAGAAACAATGGGAGAGTGCTTCGGATAAGTCCTCGAATGCAGGTGAAGAAGTGTTACTTTCTACATGTAATCTTGTTTCTAATGATCACTGGTTGGTTGACTCAGGATGCTCGTTTCATATGACTCCACATAAGGAATGGTTCTCCTCCTATGAAGAATATGATGGAGGTAATATCTACCTTGGTGACAACTCTACATATCTGATTGTTGGGAAAGGAAATGTATTATTGTGTTTCAGTGATGGGAGGATTAAAACCCTCCCTGTTGTTTTGCATGTTCCTAGATTAGCTAGAAATTTGATTTCAATTTCGAAGTTGAATGATTTGGGAATGCATGTGACATTTGACAAGCATGGCTGCAGATTGGTGAGAGGGAACTTGGTGGTAGCGAAAGGGAAGAGATTCGGAACTTGTTTAAGCTTGAAGCCAATACAATTTGTAATGCCTCCTATGTATCTGAGGCCACTTCTAAAAACACTTGTATGTTGTGGCACCGTAGATTGGGCCACACAAGCAATAATGTATTAAAAACTATTAAGAATAAAAATTTGTTGGAGGGTTTCTCTTATTCTGATGAGCACTTTGATTTCTGTGAGCATTGTGTGTTTGGTAAACAAAACAGAAAATTATTTCCTTCAAGAAGCAATAGAGCAAAAGAGAAGTTAGAAATTATTCATAGGGATGTGTTTGGACCTGTGGATAATGAATCTATTGGAAAATCTCATTATTTTGTAACCTTCATTGATGATGTATCCAGGTTTACATGGATTTATTTTATGAAGCATAAATCTGAAGTTTTCACTAAGTTTAAGGAATTCAAAGTCTTAGTAGAGAACCAATCAAGTTTAAAGATAAAAATATTAAGATCTGACAATGGAGGGGAATATTACTCTAAGGAATTTGATGAGTTTTGCAAGCATGCAGGTATAATCAGACAAAAGACAACTCCGTATACACCATAACAGAATGGTGTTGCAGAAAGGATGAATCGAACAATTATGGAAAGGGCTAGAAGTATGCTTAGTGATGCACAGTTGGATAAATACTTTTAGGCAGAGGCTGTATGTACTGCTTGCTACTTGATAAATAGATCTCCTTGTAAGGCTCTTAATTCGACACTTTATGAAGTGTGGACAGGTAAGAAACCTTCTGTTTCACATTTAAGGGTTTTTGGTTGTGAGGCTTTTGTTCACATGCCTAAGGAAAAGCGATCTAAGTTGGATCCAAAAGCTAAAAGTGTACATTCATTGGATATGGTGATAATGTGAAAGGTTTTAAGCTTTGGAATCCACTAACCCGCAAGATTATCTTTTCTAGAGATGTTATTTTCAGGGAACTTAGATCTATTTCTGAACCTGAGCAACCAAAAGAAAAAGATGAAAGGGTAAAGAGAGTGCACTTTGAGTTAGAGCAGCAAGATGCATGTCAAGAAGAACAAAATGATGGATTGGGGGGTGAAGAAGAAGAAGAAGATTCGAGTAGTTCTGATGAAGATGAATCTGTTGTTACAGAAGAAGTTGGTGCAGATGATCATGCAGAAGAACAAGTAGAGTCTCTTACTCCACCCTTGAGGAGATCCACAAGACAACGAAATCTAGTTGATAGGTATAGCCCACCAGATTTCCGTTGTGTATATACTTTATTGAGTACTAACGATGAACCTAGATCCTACAAGGAAGCTATTTCTGTAGAGGATAGTGAGTCTTGGCAACTAGCCATGCAGGAGGAGATGATGGCTTTGGACTTTAGTAACACCTGGGATCTTGTTCGTTTGCCCAAAGGAAGGAAGGCCATAGGATGTAAGTGGGTCTTCAAGAAGTTTGGAGCAAATGGGTCATTGGAGAAGTACAAGGCTAGACTGGTAGCCAAGGGCTACTCCCAGAGAGAGGGAGTTAATTTTGGTGAGATATTCTCTCCTGCTGCTAAATTGAGTTCTATTAGATTTCTCTTATCCATTGCTATAGCTTATGATTGGGAGATTGAGCAAATGGATGTTAAGACTGCGTTCTTGCATGGAGATCTTGAAGAAGAAATTTATATGCAACAACCTACAAGTTTTGAGGTAAAAGGAAAAGAACATTGGGTTTGCAAGTTAAAGAGGTCTCTTTATGGTCTGAAATAGTCCCCCAGAATGTGGTATCAAAAGTTTGATTCATTTGTTTTGAAATTAGGTTTTGTTAGAAGTGAGGAGGATCATTGTGTTTACATTCATTGTGTTGATGATTCTATACTGGTTATTGCTTTGTATGTTGATGACATGTTTTTCAGCAATACTAAGGGTATGGTCAGTGAGCTTAAAGCCCAACTTTCAGGTGCATTTGAGATGAAGGATCTTGGTGCTGCAAGGTATATTTTGGGAATGGAGATTAGGAGGGACAGAGTTAACAGAAAGCTTTGGTTGTCACAAAGTAAGTATGTGAATACTATTTTGCAGAGGTTTAGTTTGCAGGACTGTAATCCAGTTAGAGTTCCTTTACCCATTGGTACTAAGCTTTCATTAGATATGTGTCCAAAGACTAGGGATGATCTTGAGGATATGTCTAATGTGCCATATGCTAGTGTTGTAGGGAGTTTGATGTATGCAATGGTTTGCACTAGACCAGATATTGCCCAAGCAGTGGGAGTTTTGAGTAGATTTATGTCTAACCCTGGTAGACAGCATTGGAACTATGCAAAGAGGCTGTTTAAATATCTTGCAGGTACTCTTGATCATTGTTTGGTTTATTCTAGTACTAATAGTGTTGATAAATCTTTGGACATACAGGGTTTTGTTGATGCAGATTGGGCAGGTGACTTGGATAGTCTAAGGTCCACTAGAAGCTATGTGTTTACTCTGTTTGGAGGTACAGTGAGTTGGATGAGTAAGAAGCAGCCCACAATTGCTTTGTCCACCACAGAAGAAGAGTATATGGCTGAAACTCATGTCTTTAAGGAGGCAGTTTGGTTGAGGAGACTGTGTACAGATATTGGTTTTGATTGCAAGAATATTTAGATTGGTTGTGATAGCTAGAGTGCTATTTGTTTGGCTAAGAATCCCATGTATCATGCTCGAACTAAGCATGTTGATGTTCAGTATCACTTTGTTCGAGAGTTGGTTGCAAATGGAGAGATTGAGTTGAAGAAGATAGACACTTAGGAGAATGCTACAGAATTATTGACCAAGCCTATGAGCATAGAGAAGTTCGTATGGTCCAGAGAAGCCATGGGCCTTGTTTCTAGTACATGATTATTTTTCATTTGATTTCCTATGGGTTGATGTACAATGTATAATGTCAAGTGGGAGAATGTTAGGATAAGGTGCCATTAACCTTGTAAATCCCAATATTGTATTTATTCCATTTATTATTTGTAATTTGTAATTACCCATAAGGGATGTACAAGTTTCACCAGCAGTGGTAAAAATTATTTATTGTCCATGGTAATTATGGAGTTACTGCACAGTAAGTCCCGAAGTTACCAGTGGTAGTTATGAGATGTCATTTACTATGGTAAATGGTAATTGGTCAAAGTGGGGTGCACATGTGGAGGAATAATCTATTTTTAGTTTATGACGCATGTCATAGATGCTGTAAGAAGGCGTAAGAGATTCTATGACAACTGTAAGTTGTCATAAGAATCTATGACACTAATAATAGCATATGATTCATCATAAGATGCTGTAAGTGGCTATTTTTGGCCCCAAGTCGTTCAAGCTTGCATGGGAACATTTTTCCAAGTGTAGGATGCATGTATGACAACATTTATGACCCTGTAAGAGCCTATTCTTGGCCATGGATGCCCAAGGTTGTATTGTTGACTTTTGACAAGTGTTATGGGCTTGTAAGAAGTCATTTAATGTCTTGAGGTTGCGTAAATTATATATAAACCATAGCATAGTAGATGAGAGGATATAACAGCTTATAGGTACCCAAATTCTGCCAGAGTGAAGGTTGGAGGACAGAGGAAGTGAATGTATTTGTAATCTCCTTTTGTGAAGATAATACAACTTGGCCTCTTTTCTTGGTGGATTTATTTACCCGAAAGGGTTTTCTCCACGTTAAACACTTGTGTTATGTGCTTCATTCTACTTCTGGTATATTTTTGTATTGTGGGTTTATATTTTGTTACAATCTCCATTAATAACACACAGTTAAAGTTTGCTGAAATTTATCTCGAATTAGATTTCCATTGAAGTAGTGTTGCTTTCATTTCTAACAGGAAGTATGCAGAAATTGCATGGAATGGTGGGGAACCAAGACCAATGGTGGCACACATCATGATAGATTTCGAAGCCTTTGACTAGGATTTGGAGTGGGGAGCAATGGGATTCAGGACATAGGATTTGGGAATCGTCGATTTAGGAGTTGAGGAACCCAAATGGACTTGGGATTTTCAAGATTTTTTAATGGAGAACAGGATTTTAAAAATTTGGGGATAGATTGGGATTGAGATATGGATGCTTCTTTTGGGGTAATTGCTTTATGCTTGGGGACCCACACCATTTTCACTTCTGCTTTGAGGTGTCTAGGTGTATGTAGCTTTTGTGATGGATTTGAGATAATTGCTTGTTGCTTGGGGATCCACACCCTTTTCATTTTTTCTTTGAGGTGTGTGGGTGTATACAACTTTTGAGATGGATTTGACTTTGATTTTGTGTATTGAAGCCCTACGGCATGATATGCTTGAGACTTTTGCGGATATTTTGGTATATATGTGGAAGCATCCAAATTTTTATTTTTGAATCTCATGGGGTTTGGGATAGCTTCATATGTGGATGATGTGTGCATTTGTTGGCCATGACTAGGAATGATAGGGGATATAAGGGGATGGGATGTGTGGATGGAGGGATGAGTGTACTAATGGATGAAGGGATTAGGAGATTGAAGGATATGAATAATAGGAGTTGGAAGGAGTGGAGGTAAAGTAGATAGAGGAAGGTGTATGGTCACATGCTTTTGTGAATGGTATGAAGATGGAGGAGGGATGGCGACATATGAGTGAGATGTGCAATAAGGTGCATTGGGATATGGAGTGGAAAAAGTAGCTGGTGGTGGCGTGGAGGTGGTACCAACATCTTTGGATTGTTTATCTTGGGATGAAAAACCAAGACCATTTGCTCATGGATGGATTGCGACATGGAGGGGCACTAAGATACCTTGTTCATGAAGGCCTAAGCCTTTGCCTTGATAATTAATGTTTTGGAACATACGATATGCAATAGGATGTTTGTTTTGGAAACAAGACATGAGTTCGTTATTTGATGGAGAAGGTGAGATGGTGGATAGTGGTTGTTGCTCTCCTAAGGAGGAACATTCATGGATGAAGGTGGTAAGACCAAGGTGATAGGATAATGGTGATGGATGAACTGATATAGGATAATGATGAGGATTAGATAACTTGACATGGATAACTGAACATAGGATAAACTGATGATGACATGGATAACATTTACATAGGATGAATTTCTAAGCTATTCTAGATAGGGAAATGGAAATGCAAAAAGGTCAATGGTTTTATTATGGATGGATGGATGAAGCTTATTATGAAATGGACATAGAATGAACAAGACTCAACAGATGGGGGATGCTAACTCTACACATAGTGCCTATTTTCCAGGTTTTCACTATGGTACTTATCCAAGGTGCCTATTTACCAAGTTTTCACCAGAGGACGGATTATTTTTATATTTTTGGTTTTTTTTTGTTTTATTTATTTTTATTTTTTTGACATGGATACTTTGAGGACCAGGCATTGAACTTCTTGAGATGAACACTATTGAGTGGCTCATCTAGAGGAATGCCTTCAGGTGTTGCTAAAGTATAAGCTCTTGATCCATATGCTGCTGTGATAACAAAGGGTCGTAACAAATTAGGCTCAAACTTGTCCTTCTTTTCTCGATCTGCTTGATTTCTCTGATTTTCCTTTAGGACAAGATCACCAACTTGAAACCGTCTTTCTTTGATCTTCTTGTTATAGTTGCATCGAAGGTGGTTTTGATAGACATGGAGATGATTAAGTGTGGCAAGGCGCCTCTCATCTAGTAGTTCTAGCTCAGCTAATTTGGAAGTGCGATACTCCTCTTCAATCAGGTTCTGCATGGATGCTCTGAGGGATGGGATCTTGACCTCTATAGGTAGAATGGATTCAGAGCCATAGACCAAGGCATAGGGTGTTGCACCAGTTGGTGTTCTAATACTAGTGTGATAGGCCCATAGGGCAAGATTGAGTTGTAGGTGCCAATCACGACTAGCTTCATTGACCATTTTCTTGAGGATTATGAGAATGGTTTTGTTGGAAGCCTCGGCTTGGCTATTACTCTGCAGATAGTAGGGAGTGGAAAAGTGATGTTGGATATTGGATTGGGTGCACAAGGCACATACATATTGATTATTGAATGGTCTCCCATTATCAGTGACAATAGCTTGGGGGATACTGTACCAGCAAATAAGGTAGTTAAGGATAAACTTGGCTATTTGCTTGCTAGTAATATAAGTCATGGGAATGGCTTCGACCCACTTCGTGAAGTACTCAGTGGAGGTAATGATAAATTTATGGCCATTGGATGAGGATGGATGGATTTGTCCTACGAGGTTGAGACCCCATTGTGAAAAAGGCCATGGAGTTGTCACAAGTTGTAGTTCATGAGTTGGTGTGTGAATCAAATCTCCATGCTACTAGCATTGTAGACACTTCTTAGCAAACCATAAAGCATCTTGTTCTATGGTAGGCCAATAATAACCTATGCGGAGTATCTTCTTAGCGAGATTAGGACTGGTAGAATGTGTGCCATAGACACCTTCGTGTATGTATCATAAAGTAGCATTGGCTTCTTCTACATTAAGACATCGTAAGAGGATACCATCGAGGCTCCGGTGATATAATGTATCACCTAGAATGATGTAATAGGAGGATCGACGAATAAAGATTTTGTGTTGGGTTGTGGATAGTTGAAAGGGAAAGGTACCATGTTTAGGGTATTTATAGATATCTTCGTACCATGGGGAATTGGGACCAACAATTTCGCAGATGATTTTAGTAGTTGGAACATCGATGACTGGTATCAACAATTGCTTGATCAAGAACTCACATTTATGTGTGTTTGCAGACATGCCTATAAGTGACCCCACAGAGGCCATAGAGTCTGCAACTTTGTTATGTTTTCTTGGAATTTGCTCAAAAGTGATGCTAGAAAAGTGTGGTTTGTAGGCATCCACTAGTTGCTTGTAAGGGTACAGCTTTTCATCTTTTGTTTGGTACTCATCAGTTAGTGCAAGGAAATGCAAGCCTATATGACTTTGGGATATAGTCATTTTGTGGTGTGATAAAAAGGATGCCAGCCCCTGATCCATGTTGTGTGTAGGAACCAGCAAAATACAACTTCCACATTACTGAGGTAGCGAGATTGAAGAGATTTTCATCTAGAAAGTTAGATACCATAGGATGTACATCTATCATGGGTGCTTCTACTAGTTGATCTTCTAGGGCTTGTCCCTTGATTGCTTTACGATCCACATACTCAATGTCAAACTCACTATGGATCATGACCCATTTAGCTAGTCTATCGGTGAGAGCTGCTTTTGCTAGGAGATATTTCAATGGATCAATTTTGGCTATTATATTTGTGTTTTGGTTTAGTATGTAATGCCACAACTTTTGGGAAGTGAACACTAAGGCTAAACAAGCTCTTTCCATAGGTGAATAATTGAGTTCATAACCCTCCAAGGTTCGACTGATATAATAGATTACATGCTCTTTGCCTGACTCATCATGTTGTGTTAGAAGAGCCCCTAGGGTTGCAGTTGTAGTTGAGATGTATAAGATCAAAGGCCTATCAGTGACTAGTGGCACCAAGACAGGAGGTGTAGCTAGATATTCCTTGAGCTAATCAAATGTTGCTTGACACTTATCATCCCATAGAAATGAGACATCGTTTTGAAGAAAGTGTTGAAATGGTTGACATTTATCCGCTAGCTATGAGATAAATCACCTAATGGATTGTAACCTTCCTTGAAGGCTCCTTAATGCTTTAGGATTCTTTGGTGGAGGCATCTCCACTATAGTGTTGACTTTTGTTGGATCTACTTCAATGCCTCTGCAAGATATAATGTATCCCAACAGTTTTCCTGAGGTTACCCCGAAGACACATTTCTTTGGACCGAGTCTTATATTTTTTTAGTCTATCAAAGATTTGTCCTAGAACCTGTATGTGATCTGCCCTAAAAGACTTTTCTAGTATATCATCAACATAGTCCTCCATGATGTGATGAAAAAGATCATGGAATATTACTGTCATTGCTCTTTAATAGGTTACCCCTGCGTTCTTTAGACCAAATGGCATGACACACCAACAATAGGTACCCCAAGGACAAGTGAAAGTAGTTTTATGTTGATCTTCTTCTACTATCATTATCTGATTGTAGCCAAAAAATCCATCCATTAGAGAAAGCATTTCATGACCAACAGTCAAGTCTACTATGAGATCAATGTTTGGCAATGGAAAGTCATCTTTGGCACATGCTTTGTTAAGATCTCTGAAATCAGAACACATGCGGATGCCCCCATTTGGTTTAGCCATAGGTACAATGTTTGAGACCCATTCTGGATAATCAATAGGCTTGATAAATTTTGCATCTAACAATTTTTGTATTTCAACTTTCACCAAGTGAGCAATCTGTGGGTGCATCTTTCTTAGCTTCTATTTGACTGGTTTAGCTTTTGGATCAACCGTGAGATAGTGAACTACTAGTGAAGGGTCCAACCCTGGCATATCAGCATAGGTCCACGCAAAGTTGATGGTTCACTATAAGAAGTTGGTAAGATTCTTGTGCTCTTGTTCTAATAATGATGCTGTAAGGAATCTAGTCTTAGGATTTTGCACTATGCCAAGATTTATCTCTGTAGAATCTTCCACTAGGAGAGCTAATTTCTCTTGATACTTAGATGGTAGGGGAAGGTCAAATCCTCCATCCTCAGGTGCCACAATTGGGTTTTCACCTTTGTATACGTCCCTTTTTTTCACTATTTTGTGATCGAGAGGTGCCACAGTGTGGTTTTCACCTAGAGATCTTTCTTTAGTTTTACTTTTGCGACTGGAGGATTTGGCATTCTCACCAAAATAAGAAGTTTTCTCTAGTTCCATTACAAAACCAACTTTGTGATCGCCAAGAGGGATACCATCCCGGAGTCCCATGAACTCTACAATAGCTTCGTCATTCTGAAATACATCTAGAATGGGGGCCCCTTGTTGGGCCCAATCGATAAGTTTAGGGTAGACAAGTGTTACAATCTGGGTGTTGGTGGTGGATGTTAAGGATATGGATGATAACATGAATATGGAGGATTCAGTGAATAGGTCAGTCATATGGAGGTAAGAGTCATCAATGATATCCTCTTTAGACGTTGAATCGGCGAGAGAAGTTTATGCTACCTTATCGAGAATACCCTTGATGTCCAAGGCGTGTGGTACCTTCCTACATATCCTAACCCCTTCTTGTCTAGCTTCTTCTTCACAATAATGGGTTCTATTTCACCTTGGTTATCCTTCCCAAGGCCACCTTTGCCTTTGTAGCCCATTTTTTTCACAATTCTTAGGCCATTGCCATATTGTTTAACTGGTATGGTGATTGGTTCTTTCTCTTTGTAGAGCCAAGATGAGATGTCTTCAATAGTTTCCTCTGCCAATAATTTTCCCTCTTGAAATTGAGTTAGGGATGTTGGAGGAGGAATAGCTACTTTCTTAGTTGCTTTGGCTATGGGCAGTTGGCCGTAGGATTTAGGGGATAAGGGCATGCGCCCTACACAACAAGATTTTGAGATATCATATTCACCAAAGCCTATATCACGGATGTGAGCTTTGATTTTAGGAATAAGATTAGGATTAGGTTCAACTTCAGAGGCTTTTTTCAGATTTTTAGATTCGACATACAATGGGGATTCATAGGCTTTGTCATTATTTGGTACTTGGTTGCTATTCTTATAACTGCCTTGCAAGGTACGGCAAATTTCAAAGGGATTAGGGTCTCTTGGGATAGTGATCTTCGTACCATTAAATGGGAATTTGAGAGACTGATGGCACGTTGAGGGAACAACTTTCATGGCATGGATCCATGGGCGTCCTAAGATAATGTTATAAGGTAACTCAATGTCAAGGACTTGGCACCTAGTTTCAAGCATGACGAGGCCTACTTGTATAAGCAAATAGATAACAGCTTCTGAATGGTGTTCAGCATCATCATACCCCTTGATTGTAATGCTTTGATCAATGTTGACATGATCCTTAGAGTATCCCAATTGTTTAAGTAACTTGAGAGAACATATATTGAGACCAACACCACCATCTATAAGTATGTGTTTGATCTTTCTTTTATGGATGAAGACTTCAATATGAAGTGGATTATTATGACATGGATCATGGGATGGGATGTCCTTTTCAAAAAAAGACCACATTATAAGGTGAGGCAATGTTACCTATTATAGCTTGGAAATCCGTGACTGCTATGTTATTAGGAACCGAAGACTCTTGTAGGGATTTTTCTAGCACATCTTTATGTGCGGGTGATGACAGTAGAACGTCCAAAATAGAGATCTATGCAAGGGTTTTCCCTAGATGTTTGACAAGATTGTGACAAGATTGTAATAATATTGGGTTGGGAGACTCGGTGTAGGCCCACGAAGGGTAACACGACCATGACACGTTGTGATGATGCAATCCGTAGATTTACCTTTGATAGTGAGGGTAGACACACAACTTTCTTTAAAATGACCTACAATAGAGTCATAGGAAGTTGAGGTTTTGTTGATACCTTTACCTTTGTCGAGATTTTGACCTTGACCATGGTTAGGGAATGGCTCCTTGTACATGTTGAGATCTTTGTTTGTGTTTTGATTAGGAGGTGCATCAAATTTGATTTTGCCTCTATCAATAAAGTTTTGGATCATGTGCTTGAGTTTCATTCATGATATGGTTCGGTGTCCTTTAGTCCTATGGTATTCATAATATTCCTTGTCTTTGTACCATGTGGGTTTATAAGCAGGTTTTCCATATGGGGGAGCGTCTAGTCGAGTGACAAGTCCATTTTGGATAAGTTTCTATAGAACCGACTCTACAGGCTCTCCCAAGGGAGTGAACTTACGTCGTGGAGGGTAATCTCGGGGAGGCCATTCTTGTTGATACTGTTGGTTTTGGTTTTGTTGTCTTTGTTGTTGTTGTGGTTGTTGAGGCGGAGGTTGGTTTTGTTTGGATGAAATATGAAGGGGTGTTTGTAGTGTTTGGAATGAATCTACCATACCATCATTGACCACATTTTTGTTTTTGTTCCAAAATTTTGGCTTGTCGTTTGATTGTTGTTGGGGAACATTGTCTTTGAAGATTTTGACCACGCCTTTAGCGATGAGGGCTTTTTTGATGTTGATGCCTTTATAGGTAATCTCATCAAAGGTTGTAGCACTAAGTATTTGCAAATGGAAACCCAATTCTTGGTTAAGGTTCTGCACAAATATGCTAACAAGATGTTTTTCTAGTATTTTGAACAGGAATTTGCTAGCCATGTGTCTCCATCTTTGAAGGAAGGAGATAAGAGTTTCCCCATTTTTCTGTTTATTGTTACATAAGTCAATCATAGAGACTTCATGTTCTATGTTGTATGAGAAATGGGTGGCAAATTTTTCTGCAAGCTCATTATAAGATTTGATACCCGTAGGTAGATGTGAGAACCATTCTATAGCTTGACCTCCAACGCTGTGAGGAAAGAGGCGCATGAGATATGTGTCATTATGTGCAACCTTGAAACAATTGATATAGAATTCTCTAATGTGGTCTTTTGGGTCGCCTCTCCCCTTATATTTATCAAATTTGGGTATAGTGAAGTTGGGAGGAAAAGGGATCATTTGGAATGACCGATCAAATGGATAAGGACAAACCACTTCCAAGGAGAAGGTTTTCTTAGTGTGACAAAATGTTAGATCAGCTAGTTGTTGTTGTACTTCGGCAAGTTTGAGCTCCATAGTTGTTGGAGGGGTTGGAAACATTTCTTGTTGTACTAGAGGTGGTTGTTGTTGCCCATATGGAAGATCATAGTGGAAGCCATGGGTATTGGTGTTGTAAGGGTCATATGATTGGTTGGGTCATATGTGTTGTATATTGGCTTTGGATTGGGTTGGTTTTGGGTGTTTTGATTTTGGGGAGGTAGGGGTAGTGCTAGGTAAGAATGTAGGCTCTGTGATGGTTGTAGATAAGAGTTTTGGTATTGTGGAGGTGGTGTGAAGAAAGAATTCCTTGGAAGAAAGCTAAAGTTTGTTGGGTTTGGTTGCGATAGTGGTACATAGCCATAGGAAGTTTGGTTTTGAGAGTTTTAAGGGTTGAGATAGGTGTGGGTTAGGTTGAGAGCGGAAGATCTTTGTGGTGGAGAGACATAGGCAGATGGGTTTTGTGATGGTTGGGGTTGATTGAGATATGTGTTGAAAAAGTTTAGTGTAGATGACTGTTGTGGCGGAGGGACATAGGTAGATGGGTTTTGTGATGGTTGGGGTTGATTAAGATGGGGATAGGTAAGATTGAGTGTGGAAGAATGTTGTGGTGGAGGGGCATAGGTTGTGTTGACATTTTGTGAATGTTGTGGTTGCATGACATTGTTTGGGTTAATGATACGGAGGGTTGATGATGTTGGGGGTGGTGTCATTTGAGACCCTTGTTGCATGGCTACATAAGTGTTTCCCAGATTGTAATTTGGTGGGAAACTGTCTCGTGATGGGGTAGCCAATATTCCACTTGCGATTGGTGTGGGCATTTGTGACATGTTAGGAGGTTGATGTGTGTTTGATTTAGCTAGAGTGGCATGTCTAGCTAGTTCTGCTTGACGATGTAGAGTCTCTTGTTGGTGTTTGTAAATTTCCATAGGAGTCATAAGAGGTGATATGGATCTTTCTGTTGTTGGATTTTGATAAAGAGGATTCTCATATTGAGCATCAAATGGTTTAGTCGTTCTCCCTTGTGAGTTTTGTTCGGGTATGGGAGTAGTCATAGTTGACATAGTTTGGACAACAGGTATAGCGTCATGGGTTTTGTTTGGCTCTTTAAGATTGGATAGGTCAAAATCTTGGGGTAATTTGGCTCCTTGTTCTGCTAGTAAGCAAAATAAATGATATTTGTTCTCACTAAGGATTTTGTCAAATGCGGCTATAGCTCTAAGATCTTGCATGATTACATCAAGGTCTTATCTATCTTCTTGAGAGGATTAACCTTCTTCAAAGTGTCGCTCTTCTTGAGATGGGACCTGAACCATGGTATAACCGGGTGTAGCAAAATCATGAGGCATGTTGGTAGTGAATTGAGTTACATCTACCAAAGGGACATTACCTTCTTGAGAATTGGTTGGTTGGTCATGTTGCAGCCTGATTTGAAAGTTGGTTGGTCTTTCCATTGGTGTTTTTGGAGTATCCTTTGGAGTCATGTTGGATTGGCTTGGTTGAGGTGTATGAGGAGGTGATTTGCTCTTCCTTGGCGCAATTTTCTTAGCCTTAATAAATTGCTGAAGTCTATTGGTTACCATGGGGTGCACTAGGACAATATGTCTGAGATTTTGCTAAGACAATTTAAAAAATAGTTTCTTGGACCAAAGGCACTGGACTGTGCTGCAAAGGCGCGGGACTGTGTTACCAAAGGTGGGTTAATGTGTTTCAGAGGTGCTGGACTATGTTGCCAGAGGTGCTAAACTATTATACTAAAGGCGCTGGACTGCGCTACCAAAGGCGAGCTACTATTATACCAAAAGTGCTGAAGTGGTGTTAGTGATGTTTATAAGGCAAATTTTGATAGATTTGGATTTGATTTTGATTAGATTTGCTTTGGCAAGAGAAAACACAACACACAAATTGGCAAAAAGGACTAACACAACAGATAGTGTATATTCAAGGCTCAGAAAAAAGCCCAATGTTTCCACAGGTATTAGACAATTGCAAACAATTCAAGCACTTTTTATCCCTAGAGACATGGTTTCATTGTAGTAGATCAACTCACAACTTAATTCTCTGTCGACCAAATGTCATTCCATATATGTGTTGTACATTCGTATCTTTGCAAGAGACGATAGGTAGGGATATCTCACCCTCCCCTCGGAAAGCTCAAGTAGGTCACAAGAGCTTTATGGCCGAGGGAATTCTATCTCTTCTCAAGGGAGGCAATGGTGAGTATCTTGAGGATTTATACCAATTTTCCTTGCACTGATGATTACCGCAATGTTCGGAGGTGAAACGGGTAGTCACTATCTAGATGTTTCTTAGTAGCTTTGAGGGACCAACGCCTTACGAGCAATGTGACAAGCTACTAAAAGATTTGACCAATCCTACTAAGAATATCACACACTTTGCACAATGTGAAAATCATTTCCACAAAGTGCTAGTACACCTCTTTTCAATTTGGCACCACAAGGTAAGGCTGACGCTGGTTAGGACTTGGCTTTCTCCTTATCCCTCTTATATAACAGTTGAAAGGAAAACTCTGATTAGGGTCATCCCTTTTGGATGAAGCGCAATCTAAAAGCAGGCCCTTCTAAAGGAATAACTGAAAAGTAAGATCAAGCATGTCAAACAAAGGTTCAATTGTCTCGTTATAACAAAAATAAGGTGCAACTAGATTAGGCACACACACGGTTGTAGTTGTCAGTTGTCCCTTATAAAATTGAAGTGTTTGACATTCATGTCTATTGTCCCTTAGAAAATTGAAATATTTTTGCATTCATGTCCATTGTCTCTTAAGAAAGCAATATGTTCCTAAGACTAAGATTGCAAAAGATTATTTGTTCAATTATCCCTTAAGAAAGCAATATTTGACCAAAAGCGCTTTACTGTGTTACCAAAGGCGACTTACTGCATAACCAAAAGCACTTGATTGTTATACTGAAGGCGTGTTATTCCTGACCAAAGGCGCTGGACTGTGATACCAGAGGCGCTGGACTGTGATACCAGACGCGCTTTACTGTCCCAGATCTACAAAACTCAATGCTTCGTCAAAAAAACTAGATTTGAAAGATGATGTCATGATATTAATATGCTCTAGAATGATTGATAAAGCTGAGATCTATAAGCAATGATGAAAATATGATATGTTTTAGACCTTGCAAATCAAAAAATCAATTTAAAACCCTAAGAATCCAAAGGCGTATTGCTGTGCCAGAAGCGCTGGACTGTGCTACCAGAGGCACTGGACTGTACCACCAAAGGCACTTTAATATCGCCCGAAGGTGCTTTGTTGTGGTACCAGAGGCACTGGACTGTGATACCAGAGGCGCTCTGCTATGTTCATCTGTATTGTTCCGTACTGTACTTAAAAAAATTAAATTTTCTAAAGAAAACAAGAGATTAGTGGGTCCCACCAGGCGTGCCAGAATGTCTATAGGAATAAAATCGAGATCGAAGGATAATCAAAACAATGAAATAATCAACAACTCAATCCTATAACATCAAGATAATAATCTAAGCAAACAACCAAATAATCAATGAATAACACAAAAACAATTAAAGCTTTCACCTAGATTGTATTATCTTGGTCGAATGTGGATTGCTCTTCAAATTGTGAAACCATGTTTGCAACAAGCGGATGTAGATTGTGTAAGTGCTCAAAGTGTTCAAGGGTGCTCAACGATGCGATGTATGCTCAATGTGATGTATGGATGCCTGAGAATAAATGATCAAAGAGGATTCGTTATGGAGATGAGGGGGGTATATATAGATTCCAGACATGATCGATCAATGGTTGAAATAAATCAATAAAATGGATGGTTGAGATAAATCAAATAACTCATGATGAATGTGCACACGACATGTGTCACTCCAAAAATGTATTTTTATTAAGATAATTATTTTTTGATAATAGACATAAAACAAACATGATAAAGATAAATTTGATTTCATAAATTAGAATATTTTTTTTCTAATTTATGAGTTGATGATAAAAATAAGATAAATTAAAGCTAATTAACTCAATTTTAGATTTCCTTTTTGAAGTTCTAAAAATAAGACTGATTATGCACATGAGTTAACATGATATTTTTAGAGGAATTGGAAGATAATTGATATTAAATAATCAAATTTATTTAATTGATTGTGCATGAATGAAGAATAGATAAGATGTGGAGATTTTAAAGATTTTAAATAAATTAAATAAATAAATTCATTTAATTTATTTTGCATGATGGAAGAATATAAATAAAATATTTAATTTTATTTATTTTTAGGGATTGAGATTCAATTTAAATAAATTTGAATGATTTATTTTAAATTTAGAAGAATAATTGATTAATTAAATAATTAAAATTATTTAATTGTGGATGAGAGGAGATAAATGATGAATTAAATAAATAATTGGATTTATTCAATTAATGTGGAGTTAAAATTTGAAAAAGGATAATGATTTAATTAAATAATAAAAATTATTTAATTTTGGAAGAATATAGAGAAATTTAACGAAATTAATTAAATAAAGAGGATTTATTTAATTAGTGTTGAAAATATGTGATTTAGAAGAAATTGATGATTTTGATTAAATTAATTAAATAATTAGATTATTCAATTAATCGTAAAATGCAGTTGATTAGACAAATTTGATGAAAATGTGAGTGATGTGATGAAATGGTCATTTTTGGGTGTCCACAACTAATTCACCCCCCCCTCTTAGTTGTCTTGTGCATTCAATAATCAGACAACTGTGCTGGTGGATATGAGGGTGCCCAGTTACAATGAACGAAGTCGCTCATGGGTTAGCAAATCCATGAGGACTTGAACACCATTAGTGACAGGACTAGCTAGGCAACCACCTTCTACAATGCCTCCACCAGTGACGAAAGCAGGGACTATAAGGGCAGAGCCATTCACAGTACCACATGATTCTCTTCCTCATTCTCCCACGCCTTCTTATCATGAGAGTTCAGCGTAGTGATTTTGTATACACCTTCGGGCTTTTTGATGTATGTATTGTAACCTTTTGGGCACATTTTGTATCATGACCAGTGATGTACATGGATATGGATATTATATATGAGATGATTTTTTGGCGGCGTATTGATGCGTTTATGGATGCACTTGTATTTTGATTATGTTATGGATGTTTCTATGGTTATGATGATATTATGGATGTTTTTGATAGATTATGATGTGGATTATGTGGAGGTTTTTATGATTTTATGCATATGGATGTTTATGGATTATGATGTGATGTTGTGATGAGGTTATGATGATGGTTTTATGCATTATGGATTGATGTTTATGGGTTATGGCTTTTTATTATGTCATGGATATGGATAATGTGATGGTTTATTGTTTATGTAATGCATATGGATGTTTGTGCATAATGGTCTATAATGAATGATGTTTATGATTGTTATGGATTATGGTCAATGATATGTGATGATTTTATTGCATATGGATGTTGTTGATGGATTATGATGTGATAATGTTATTTATGTTTATGATGATTTATGTGGATGATGACATATGTTTATGCATAGTTGTATTATGATGTGATGTATATGGGTGATTATGGATGTATGATGTTATGATGATGTTGTTTTGATGGATTATGATGTGGTTTATGACTTGGATTATGATGTCATGTGATGATGCTAATGATATGATTATGATGGATTATGATGTCGATTATGGTTTTATGCATTATGGATTGATGGTTATGGATTATGGTAAATGGATTTCTATATGGATGGCATGTGATGATTTATTATTTATGTGATGTATTACGAGATTTTGTATGGATGTTTGTTATGTGATGGTTATGGGTATGCATTTATGGATGGTATATTATTGTTTATGCATTATGGGATGGATGATGTTATATGGATAATGCTATAATGATGTGATATGGTGATGATTATGATATGATTTATGATTTAATGATGATGTTGTGTATGTAGGATGGAGGATTCTGGTCATGATACATGTGATGTTAGAGCCATTTTGAGGGGTTGGGGGGATGTTGGATGCAGGGTTAGTGGATAGTTGGGAGGGGGATTGGTGGATGGTGTATCCTCGATCACTTGATGCACATTGTAGTATAAAGCCACTTGGGTTATTTGGGTTGGGTAGGTTAGAATCCGATTGTAAACCAAATTGTCTTTAAGTGTTGGGTGGTTATGGGATGGGTTTGTTAGGATGGAGGGAATGGTTAGGTCGTTGTCGTCATTAATGCAAAGCCAAGTTAACATTATTTTTATAGGAACCTCATGGTTGGGTTGGTTTGGGTTTGTGGTGTTGGTAAGGAAAGTTTGCCGAGCAAACTTTCAAAGGGGGAGGATGGTTGGGATTGGGTGGGTTTAGGATTGATTTGGGATTAGATGGGGGTGGATGTTGTGTTGATATATTTAGAGAAATCCTAAGTTTTATAATAGCAAAGAGGATATTTTCACCAAGGTATGAAAAACCAGGGTGATGTTGTATATCCACCTTTTGCATGGACTAGACTTGTAAATAATAGGATGATCCCATATATGCCCAAAGTAGTACAACCTTGTCTAGGCGAACGAGGGGGAATCCATAGCATAAGCTCTTAGTACACAAAAGGTATGAGGAACCTTAGATGCAAAAGGAGACCAATATGTTATAACCGACACTACTATTCATAAGATATGAATACTAAATTGGAGTAATGAGAACAACCCACAAGCACATCATACAAAAGTAATGACCATGCCCCATTCTAGATATTTCGCTACATACCATGATATAGTGAGATCAAGGTATTTTTGAAATGATCCTTGAATATAACAAAAAATAAAATCAATAACCACAAGACCGATTGACCTTATCAAACATCCATTGTATCTCTTGCCAAGATGGGTGAGGATTGATGATTCTGCCTATTGTAGGAAGGATGCATCCATTAAGGTAGGTATTGATGGATGATTAGGATAAAAGAAAAGGATGGGAAAAAAGATATAGGCCATAAGTTGTGGTTGAAATTGATTTGACAGCTGATGATTTTGCGTGAAGGGATGATGTTTTGATAGTATGTGTAGCAAGTTTATTGTGCGAAGGTCAAGTGTAACAAGCTTAGGGAATAGGGACCATCCAAGTGGGATTGGATGGGTGCATCTTATGTACCTACATACTGGATACTTCCTTTGTATTTCAGACTGCCTACATACCTTGTATCCACGAGATCAAGGCACATTAAGATGCGGGTGGTGATGATATGTAGTTCTAATTTGTGATGATGATGTGGGATGGGATGGAATATTTTAATTTTTTTAGGTTTTTCTAAATATTTTTGGAGTTTTTTGAATTTTTTGAATGTTTTTTGGGGCTTTTTGGATTTTGTGATTTTTTTGGATTTTTAGATTTTTTGAATATTTTTGGGGTTTTTGGATTTTGTGACTTTTTTGGATTTTTGGATTTTTGTGATTTTTTTGTATTTTTGCATTTTTTGTTGTACAAGTGTATACAAGGATCCACTTATCCAAGAATTTTCCTTGGATGAGTGATGAAGGGTGGAATGTTTGGCATTGAGTGTTTACAATACCAAGCCATGGGATGGAGGTGGTATGGAGTGATTCGTGTAGTTGAGGACTTATTAGATGGTGGAATTGGCCACTACTCATGGGGCCTAAAATAGGTTTTCACCATGGTACTCATCCAAGGTGCCACCAAAGTGGTTTTCACCATTGGATGACTTTATTACACTTAATTTTTCTTGATTTTTTACTTTAAAAAAAAAAAAAAAATTATTGGGATATTTGATGGGTTAGGTGAAGAACTTCTTGAGGTGCATGATGTTCATTGGCTCATCTAGAGGCTGCCCCTCAAGTGTTGCTAGCTGGTAAGCTCATGATCCGTAGCTGACTGTTATCACAAAGGAACCCAACCACTTTGGTTCAATCTTGACTTTCTTGTGCCGCTCCTATAAGTTCCTTTGATTTTCTATGAGTACAAGGTCACCTATCTCAAATAAACGGGTCTTGATTTTCTTATTGTAGCTTCTTCGGAGGCGATTGTGATAGGCTTGCAAGTGATTGAGAGCATTGAGGCGCTTCTCATCTAGGAGTTCTAGCTCATTCAGATGTGCAACCCGATACTACTCCTCATTTATGAGATTCTGTAATGATATTCTTAGAGAGGGGAGCTCGACCTCGATGGGTAAGATGGCTTTAGAACCAAATACGAAGAAATATGGAGTGGCTCCTGTAGGGGTATAGATGCTAGTTCGATAGGCCCAAAGGGTGGGGTTAAGCTATAGGTGCCAATCATGGCCAATTTCATTCACTATCTTTTTCAAGATTCTTAGGATAGTTTTGTTTGATGCTTCAACCTGACCATTACCTTGGGGGTAATATGGAGTGGAGAAATGGTGTTGGATATAGAGTTTTTGACAAAGGGTTCGGACTTCTTGATTCTTGAATGGTTTCCCATTATTAGTGATGATGGCGAGAGGGATACCGTAGCGACTTGATGTAGTGGAGGATGAATTTGGCTATTTGGGCTCCAGTGGTGTAGGTGAGTGGAATGGCTTCCACCCATTTGGTGAAGTATTCTATGGCAGTGATAATGAACTTATGTCCATTAGATGATGGTGGATGTATTTTGTCAATGAAGTTAAGCCCCTATTGTGAAAAGGGCCATGGAGTTGTAATGGGTTGCAGTTCCTGTGACGAAGCATGAATCAAGTCCTTGTGTTGTTGGCAAGGAAGGCTTTTCTTAACAAATTGGTTAGCATCATTATCTATGTTCGGCCAATAATACCCTATTCTTAGAATCTTCTTTACGAGGGTAGGTCCATTAGAGTGTGCCCCACAAATACCTTCATGTACCTCTTGTAAGGTTGTTTCTGCTTCTCTAGAATTGAGACACCTTAGAAGGGTACCATCAAGACTCTTTCGATATAATGTATCGCGAATGAGGGTGAAGCGGGAAGCTCGATAGATGAATGTACGACATTGGGTGAATGATAGATCAAGTGGGAGGATGTTATTGTGGAGATAACGATAGATATCTTGGTACCAAGGGGATAGGGGACCAGTGATGTCGTAGACTAGTTTTGATTGTGGCACATCATAAGCTGGCATCTATAATTATTCTATGAAGAATTCACACCGATGACTATTTTTTTGCATGTCTACCAGAGAACCTATGGTGGCCATGGCATATGTTGCTTTGTTGTTGAGTCTCAGGACTTGCTCGAACTGGATCTCATAGAAATATTCCTTAAAGTCGTCTACCATCCTTTTGTAAGGTAGGAGCTTGTCATCCTTTGTCTTATACTCGTTATTTACCTGCTTTATAACTAGTTGGGAGTCACCATAGACCATGAGTTTTTCTATTTTCCACTGGATGACCATGTGGAGTCCTATGATGAGTACCTCGTACTCTGCTACGTTGTTGGTACAAGGAAATGTGATTTTGTAGGATTTTGGGATGCAATCTCCTTGAGGGGTCATGAATAGGATTCCTTTCCTAGATCCAAGATGTGTGTATGATCCATCAAAATTCATTTTCCATTCTAAAGCAGGTGTCATTGTAAGGATGGACTCGTCTGGAAACTCTAGAAGAAGTGGATGTTCTATTGGGATTGGTGCATCTACTAGCTGGTCTGCTATGATTTGTCCTTTGATAGCCTTTCTTTATGTGTACTCGATTTCAAACTCGCTGAGGATCATGACCCACTTAGCATTTGACCTATGAGAGCTGCTTTTGATAATAGGTAGTTTAGTGGGTCTATTTTTGCAATGAGCTTGGTTTTATGATTAAGCATGTAGTGTCACGGTTTCTGTGATGAGAAGACAACAACGAGACATGCCCTATTAATTAATGTGCAATTCAGCTCATATCCCACTAAGGTACGACTGATGTAGTATATGTCTCTTTCTTTTCCTTGATCGTCATGCTGTGCTAGCAAGGCCCCTATCACTATTTCTATTGCTGAGATGTATAATAGTATGGGTTGTCCTTGTTTTGGTGGCATGAGAACTAGCGGTGTTGCAAGGTATTCCTTTAGTTGTTCAAAGGCTTTCTGACAATTTGCATCTCGTATAAATGCCACATTTTTACGGAGGAGATGTTGGAATGGTTGGCATTTATTGGCTAGTTGTGCAATGAAGCGTCTGATGGATTGAAGTTTGCCTTGGAGACTACATAATTGTTTCAAAGTCTTGCATGGAGGCATTTCGACTATTACTTTCACCTTTGTTGGATCGACTTCTATGCCTTGTCGAGATACGATGTAGCCTATGAATTTTCCTGAAGTAACTCCAAAGATGCACTTCTTTGGATTTAGACGCACTTTATATTCTTCTAGCCGGTCAAAGATTTTAGCTAGCACATCCAGGTGTTCTGCTCTTATTTTTTATTTTCCCAATAGGTAATCCACATAATCTTCCATGATGTTGTGAAATAAGTCATGGAATATAATGGTCATTGCTCTTTGATATGTAGCTCGTGCATTCTTAAGACCAAAAAGCATAACAACCCAACAATAGGTTCCCCATGGACAAATGAATGTCAGTTTATGTTGACCCTCTTCAGCAATCTTGATTTGGTTGCATCCTAAAAATCCCTCCATGAGTGACAACATTTCATGCCCAACTGTTAAATCAATGATGATTTCAATTTTGGGTAAAGGAAAGTCATCCTTGGGGCATGCTTTGTTGATGTATCTGAAATTCGTACATACTCAGATGCCCCCAATGACTTTAGCTACAGGGACGATATTTGACACCCATTCAAGATAAATCAATAGATTGAATAAATCTCACATCTAGGAGCTTTTTGAGCTCATTTTTGATGAGCAATGCAACTTGGGGATTCTTTTTTCTCAACTTCTGTTTGACTGGCTTTGCATCAAGATGCATTGCCAAGTGTTGTACCACTAGTGTTGGATCCAAACCAAGCATGTCAACATATGTCCATGCAAAGTTATGGCTTCTTTGTTTGAAGAATGCCAAAAAGGCTGCATAGTGAGGGAGGCAGCCTGAAAAGTGATCTTTGGTGATTCTTTTGTTTCGAGGTTCATCTCTTGTGATTCTTCCACAAGGATATGTGACCTCTCTTGATAAAGTGTCAAGGCTTCGGGGAGGTTCATTCTCTCATCTTCTAGCACCTCTAAGAGGTTTTCACTAGGAAATACATCCTTTATTTTTACTTTTGTATCATCCGAAAGTGCCACATGGTGGTTTTCATTAGGGGATGTGTTTTTTATTTTTATATTTTTGCAACTAAGAGACATGGATGTCTCCCCGAAGTAGCCGGGTGTGTTAAGTTCCATGATATAGCTAGCTTTGTGATCTCCCAGGGGTATATTCTCTCTAACCCCCATCAATTCAGCAATAGTTTCATCATTTTGAGTGACATCTACGACTGGAGGTCCTTTTTGGTCCCAATAGATAAGTTGGGGTTAAACGAGTGGAAGGTCTTTGGATGATGATGGTGTGGTGGAAAGGCTATAGATGGTGTAGATGGAGGATTCAAATAGCTCAACAAAATCCTCGAAAGAGTCTTGATGATCATCTTCCTTTGTGTTCTCAATTATAGGAAAGGCTTTAGCAACCTCACTTAAGATATAGTCTAGTTTTGTAGAGGTAGGCTCTTGTTTTCTATACCCTAAACCTTGATGATAGGGATTTCTAGTTGCTTGGATTGGTTCAAGAATTTCTTGCTCATGAAGGCCCATACCTCCTTGTCCTTTGTAGGCCCATATTCTTGACAATATCGAGACCCTTTCCATATTTCTCAACGGGTAGGATAGGAGCTTTTTGTTCTTCATCTTCATCTTTATATAACCATGATGACACATCTTCGAGGATATCTTGTTCCATTAGGTGTTTACACTCAAAGATTGGAGATGGTTTGCATTTGATGACAACCATAGAGATTTCTTGTATCTTGGGTTTTCCAAATGCTTTGGGGGATATTGGAAGTTGTCCTACACAAAATGCACCATGTAGGTTGTATTCGCCACATCCCATATCACTAAAGCTTGATCTTGATCTCGAGTGGTGGTGTGGGTTGAGAGGTGGATGTGATATTGGATGGATCAATGTAATTAGTGGAGGATTTTAGATTATTGTTGAAGGTGGATGGTTTAATGGCGTTATTATATGGGCAAAAAGTTTTATCGTGTACTTCCAAAAAGATGCAGTATTGGAAAGGATGAGGATCGACATATATGGTAACTTCTATCCCATTGTAGGGGAATTTAAGGCATTGATGGAAAGTGGATGGAATAGCTTGCATGGCATGAATCCATGGGTGGCCAAGGAGGATGTTGTAGGGGAGATCAACATCGAGTACTCGGCATTTTGTCTCCAAAATATTCTATCCAACTTGGATTGGACGTTTGATAGTACCTTCAAATTGTCGTTCGGTGTCATCATATCCTTTAATGGTTGTACTTTCACTTGAGTCCACAACCACAACAGAATATCCCAAGTGTTTTATTAACTTGAGAGTGCAAAGATTTATGCCAGAGCCACCATCTATTTAGACTCGTTTGATGGTATGTTTGTGGATACAGACTTCGATATGTAGCGCCTTATTGTGAGATGGGTTGGAGGCGGGGAGATCTTGTTCAAAAAATGTGAGATGGTGAGGTGAAGAAAGGTGTCCCACCATGGCTTGGAATTGGTTCACATTTAGGTTATTAGGAACGCGTGTTTCCATCAAAGCTTTGTCAAGGACCTCTTTGTGGAGGAGTGATGTGCAAAGCAATTCAAGAATGGAGATTTGGACAAGAGTTTTTCTAAGATGTTTGAGGAGATTATACTTGTTGGTGGGTGCGGAGGTGGTAGCTTGGTCTTCGATTGGGGCTCCTTGAATGGATATGCGGACAAGACGAGTAGTGACAATGCAATTGGGGGTTTTGGCCCGTATGGTGATAGTGGCCACACGGTTAGGACATTCTTCTATGCGACCCACAATGGAGTTGAAAGGAGGGGGAATGACATTATATGCTTGATTATAGGTGGTGGCTTTTCCCTTGTTATGGTCAGGAAGTGGATCCTTGTAAGCTCCGAAGTTCTCGTTGGGTGATCTTTTGGGAGGTTCATCAATTGTAATACCATCACGATCTACAAGATCTTGTATGCAATTCTTCAACCTCATGCAGTCAGATGTTTTATGCCCTTTCACACGATGATATTCACAATAGGAATTTTCATTAAACTATGAGGGTTTGAATTGGTTGTCGTCATAAGGACGAATGGCGGGTAATGTGATTAGGTCAGCTTTAACAAGGTTCCTCACGACATTTTCGATTGGTTCTCCTAGAGGTGTGAATTTCCTCTTCGGTGCCTTTGTCTTGGTTGTCCCTTAGGAATGCTAACGTTATTATTTATTGTGGATGGGTTTAATGGTATGGGAGTTTGTATGTTTTGAACATTCTTGATGTTGGTCACACCATCATTGAGAGTGGTTTTGTTCTTACCCCAAAAGTGAGGTTTATCATAGGATTGGTTATTGTTATTGTTGTTGTTGGAAGCTATAAGAAGTTTGTTGATTCCGTTTACAGAAAATTCATTATTAAAGGGTTGAAGCTGCAATTAGCAAGAGAACTGTCACAAAGAAAGTGATGAATTAATTCACAACAATGACTCAACTGTGTACAATAAAGCAGATAAGTCTGAACAAAATTGTAGCTACAAGAACCTCAAACTGCAGTTATGAATTCCTTCTTATTCTGCATATTCAGCCTCCATATGATAAAACATACAGGGAAAAAATATAAGGACGCCAGAACAGTGATCTATTATTCACAATTAGAGGCCTAATTATACTTTGTTCCTATTATCAAAGTAAGAGAAACAAAAAAAGAACAATATCCAAAAGAGTTGTCTAATGCCCCAAATGACTATAATGGTCAAATAGACAGACCATAATAGGTGATAACTAAAACGTGAAGCCAACTTCACCTCTCAACTAAAAGAAGAAAGAATCATTAACATTAATAACTGCATTCAAGTTAAAATACAAATTCTTCCTCCTCTGCTCCTAAGGTGAATGCGCCCACCTTCAGAGAATCTTTCAATGATAAAGCAGTGGATTCATCAATGCCCAGAAGATACTGCAAGCGATCAATGTTTTCTTTAGGAGGATTTCCCTTAAGGTAGATACAGAAAAAGTCAGCAACTTCTTCTTCTACAGACCACGCTAAAGGTTCAGCAGGCAAAGCCTTGTCACATGCCAGCAAGTCATTAAGAGATGAAACCTTCAGAAGCATACATTACAATGTTAGATATCAACTGAAAGTTGTGATGACTCAAAAGCTGTATCACATCCAAAATTATCAGACAAAAAAAAATCCACAGTAACGAAAATGTAATAGCCAAAATGATGAATATAATTTTCTCTGATTGTCAACTTTAATAAAAATGATTGCCTGCTTCAGGTATAAAAATTTGCATTAATATTGAATTATTAAAAGCAAAGTAAAGAAGAAGTTAGAAAAGGTGTCCAATTGCTTACCACTCCAGATGAATTTTTTTGCCGTAGAAATGCTGCAGCTTGCACCAAAGAGTTTGATAATCTTTCTTTAGCACGGTCTTGAATCAATTTTTTCGCTCTGCTAGTGTCCATTCCAAGGTCTGCTGGAATTCTCTCATAAACATCTTCTTCATTGAAATCTCCAGTCCCCGAAGAAAATATTCCCTCAACGATCTTCTTGAAAACATTTTCCCTAACCCCTTCTGAAATCACTTCATCCAGATCCACATTTGCTTCTCTCAATTTCCTAATTTGTTCAATTGTTATCTTCCCCTGGCTCATAGCTGCTTGTATGGCACCACTTATCTTTGTTTTTGTTATATTTTTTATTATCTTCTGTGCTGACTCTGAAGGAAGATCAAGCTGTTTCTGAAGCTCATTTAGTTTTTCCATCCTTTCATTTGAAAGCTGTCCATCTGCCAAAATGACTTCAGCTTTCTTTCTGAAAGCTTGTTCAGAATAGCTTATGTGTACAGCACGAGCCTCTGTTGGGGTCAAACCCAAAATTTCTCTCAGCTGTTTCAGTCTTACAAACTCCAACTTATCCACCTTTGTCCTTACCTGCATTCCAAACTGCCTACCAACAGTCTCACCAGTAATACAATAAAGGAAGTAGGTCCGATATAGGTCAGTTCTGTCCCTGAGAGAAAGATCATCCTTTAAAGTGATCTCAGTTTGTGTCTGTTCCCTTGGCGTGTCCACTGTCTTCCGGCGAGGCATTTTGAGCCTTTCCTTAAATTCATCCCTCTCTTCCTTTTCAGGCTCTTCCTTCGGTGATTCAGGAGACACAACAGGGGAATCCCCTTTTATGTCTGCAAGCAATTCTGTAACTACTTTATCATTGAATATGACCATCTTCTTCAGCTCCCTTGCAGATTCAGCCTGACTTCCAGCGTCCTTTGATCTCTTCACATAAATTCTAAGCATTGCCCGTACCTGCATAGACATGAATTCATGTAAACAGAAACCCATTTAAAAAATCTTGAACACGAACAACTATAAACACATTATAACTGATTGAAAATGTATATTATGGAACAAGCATATCAAACAAAGGATGTTCCCATCGGTAAGTCAAGTTGATAAGGTCTTTGCTAGAAAGATAAAATCATCTTCAATACATAACGTGGCTACAAATAAATTTCCTATTTTGAAAACAGAAGAATATCATACAAAACTAATCATTCAATAAGAGTTTGGGAAAGAAGCTAAATACCCCTCAATCGAAACCAATATAGTTGGAACATTAACATGTATGGAATAAGTTACAAAAATGAATCTAAACATGATATGCACTACAAAAAGGTGGAAGTACAGCAACATTAGGTGGTGGCTAATAGATATCCTACAGCTATGCTCTTACCCTATATTGTTTGCTCATTTTCTCATAGTGTGAGTAAGATGTAGAATATAATACTAATTTCAATGAAGTACTTGGCTGTTGCTATACCATATATGATATTGGAAAATCGACTAAGGCATCTGATTGAAGATCAAAGGTCATCTGTAACTGGTTTCCACACTGATACTTAATTATCTCTTTGTTGATAAATTACACTCTATTTTCAAATCTTCAGCTACCTGCATTCATCTAGAAGTTTTCTATTTGTATAACAACATGCTTCTAGTACATGCATTATTTTTTATCTTGAATTATGGACATGAGTATGTTGTAGCCATGTGAACTCATATTGATATCATATTAATGATGAAGGGCAACACATTATTGTTTATAGTATGAATTTAATATTGTCATGAAGGCTCCAATGGAGAACAATGTTACAAAACAGTAAAATACTAAAATTGTGAAACAAAAATGAGAGCAAGCGACAACTATTACACTTCCCAAAACTTGTCATGACATAAAGACTCAATCAGGCTTTCAAGTTAGAACACAAGCAATTTACAGATGACATACCGCCTTGCTTGTAATGGCAATGGCTGCGTCCTCAGCAAGACGCAATCCTCGGGCGGCCTTTCGTACTGCAGCTCTCATTTGTACGTCATATCCCTGTATACCAGCTGAAATGGCCTCATCAACAACCTGCATCAGGATAAAATTAGGGCATTCTAATCTTAGCAACATAATGCCTAAACAAAGCTACACAATGATATCCATATCCTTTAAATTAAGCTTTAAATTTCCAGACTATATCAAAAGGGCCTCTAATTCTACAGAAACATGAATATTTTACAAGACAGTGCCAACCCAATTTTAAGAAAATACCTTATGAGTGGAATTAGGGGGCCCACTACACATAATGAGAAACATAAAATAAGGTATACAAGTGTATTTCAGAGAAACATTTTTATGCAAGAAATACTTCTAGACAAAGTTCATTCACTACAATAACTATTGTTTTTCCCTTCAAATATAGATTACAACAATTCTCATCGATTTATACCAAATGACATAATCCCTTTATGGGCCAAGGTGCTACCCTGGCGAACTATCTACAATTATAATCTTCATAGTAAAGCATATAATTCATAATAATAATAGTAATGCCAACCCATGAGAAATTACTTTATGTTCATATACAAGATGATGAGTTTGAGATTAATCTTTGCATGCATCATGGCGTTTCAAAAAAATGTACCAAACATGGGATATAGAACCACCATGTTTTACACTGAGTAGACCACTGCAATCTACATTTTTTGTTTTTGCTCCATTACATTTGTGGGATATTGATCCCATGGTATGATAGCTTCAACAAAATGTCTTAAAATCCTTTGGATTCTATAAGAAAACCATCCTGTACTAAACTATTTATTATCTATGATCCATGGTGTTTCAGACATGGTGTCACTGTTTTGTATTGTTTATGAGATCCGGAAGGCCACTTTTTGGGTATGGCAGGAAATATGGATGCCATATTAATCTAGACAGAAAGAATTTCGCCCAAGTGTCCAGACTCCAAACAGATCCATCACTGTGGAGATAAGGCCGATTTGTAACTTTTTATAGATCATGACTTGTAGCACAGCATTTTAAGAAGAATGTGTAATACCTTATAGCGAACCCCACTTGAAGGAAGATTCACTTAATGTGTGAATATTGTGGAACCATATAAAGATGGCAAGATTATCCATTAATAATTGAATAAGAAAACAAGGGTACAGTTTCTTGCTTGTCAAAATCACCTTGCTGCTGTTATGACAGTTCTTGACTGCATTCCTGATTCAAGAGGCCTGTCTCAACCAACAGGGTTTTGTATTGTTCATTTTAAGACTGCAATATATTTATGAATACATATTAGTGTGAATAAGTAGACCTGGCTAAAAGACAATGGTTTAATGAGTACAATAAATTGCCAAGTAGATATATGTCCTTATTATACGTTTCATAGCAGCAAAAACTGTTTTGAGAATAAATCGGCAAACCAAAAGATTAAAAATAAAAATAAAAAAGTAGATATTTAATAAGCAAAAAATCAGATTTTCAAAAAATGCATAACACACACAAAAAAAAGAAGAAAAACCTGTTGTTTTTTATAAAGGCATTTTCATTGCATAGAGAGCAAATAAAAATGAGAGTTTAACCCAAGAATATTGGAATATAGATTTTGTATTTTATGTTCATATCGCCGATTACATAGCATTGCACAATTCACACTGCATAGGGCATTGTTGGTAAACAGATTTGTCACCGCAAAATAACCTTTAAAAACGACCCATTGCCCTTTGAGCGGTGACTAAATTGTCCCAACAGTTGGAGAGATCACGACAGAGCAACGATCTTCCTCTGCGTTTGAGAGGGGCAGCTCCCTCGTATGATGGGGGTATTTGTGGTTATGTTGTACTTTTAACCTGAAAGTACAAAAAGGAGGAAAAGGAAAATAACAGGAGAAATGGGCATGTAGAAACCCTCGTGGTAGACGTACGAAAATCAACAGGTGTTTCACAATCTTATTGAAAAGTACGAGGGGGTTTCACCACAAAGCTAGACACCACTTTTCTAAACTCCATGATGAATTTCATGACATATATGCAACAATGATGAAGAAAGATGGCAAATCTCAACATACAAAGAGATAATTTATCTTGACACTTTCAAATCAGGATATCGAGACATGATTGTGCTTCATCACCCCAATTGCATGCTTCAATGGATAACTTTGATTTACACAAATACATAGAAAGATCATCAATTTGACATACAAGAAACTAGTAATCATAACTCAGAAATACATCATGAACATACGAACTGAAATGCATTCTTCATTATCTTTTCGAAATTATACAATTCCAAAGTAAACTATACAATGTGTAAGACCAAAAATATTCCAAGAAGTTTCTTCATAAGTTCCCCCTTAAAAGTTCTCTCTAAAGAGTCCCCCTTACATTTGAAATAGCCTTGTATTTATAGGTTTTTCCCTAGTAACTACTTTGTAACCACTTTGTAACTACCTCAACTACCTAATAACTACCTTCTTTGAAATACAATAGGATAATGAACTTTATTTTTGGTTATGTTTTATCACTTTCCCGAAATAAAGTTCATTTTCTAACTTCTAGTTACAATAAGTGACATAAGTCACTTCTACAAAAAGGTAAGCTAACACTTGCAAATTGTGAGTTGTGGACTTCGCTAAGTCCTTTCTATCTTCATCTACTTGTTTTTGACAATTAAACCTTGCCAGATCTTGACAAACACTCTGAATCTCAGAATACCTTAATCTTAGACTCCTGTGTTCGCATACAAAACCTGGATGAAAACAATAGTTAAACATTTTCTTGCTCTGATTACAATCATAAAATGCCATTGCCGTCATTACCCAAGACAATTTCTTCAACTTTGCATAGATTTTGGTCATTTGTGAATAGGATTTGTCTCCTTAAAAAGCATGTATGCACTATCGTTTTCTATAATTCCTCTATCTTTCATCCATCTTCTCATTTAAACTTCATCCCACCTTCCAATTTTAAGAAAACATATCTACACAAATCATCAAATTTTTAATTGGCATCTTAATAATAAAGTTGGTGGTGGATTCAAGTTAGCTAACTTGGGCAAGGAGGTCAACCATAACAACATTTTAACCTTCTAGCTGATGGATTAGGACTTTTGGGGCATTAATACAATGCCAAGTAATGACTTTGGAAGGCGAGCCAGCGACTTGTCAAATGATCACTTTGATTCCTTGTTAACCTTTAAGCATTTCATTGATTCATACTTCATGCTTGCAATTAAACTGAGACCAATGATCTTTACTACCCCTCTATCTTTTCTGCCTTTAGTTTAGCTTTTCCTTGAGCTTTGATCTAACATTCCACCTGGTCGTATTGGCATAAAAAGAGCATATGTTGCATTTTCTATTGGCTCTAACTTAACGAGGCATTCCATCAAATAGTTTCCATGCCCTTCTAACAGTAGCAAGTGCATTGCAGTGTTTTGCAACTGATTAAGAATAACATGAAGGACTAGTTACATGTTGCAGATAGCACCAAGCTCCATAGTTATCTGGTTTAGACCACTTGATCTCTTTGGGTCAACACATTTGGCCTATACTTTTAAATTCCATTTCCCATAACTGCAACTGACAAACAAATCGTTGAAGACCGAACAAGAATATTCTAAAATCTCTCATATTGGTGCAGGTAAGGAGCACATTTATTTTGCACATATGCTGCTCTCATTATAGTTGGATAATCCCCACTTGTAAGAGGGTCCATGAAACAGTCAAAGAAGAAATCAAGAATTCGTTGAGTAGCTTTTTGGTTGCTTAAAGAGTTGGTGTATGGAATAAACCAATTGGTATTTAGCGTGACGCCTTTTAAGCCCTTCTACTTTTTTTGATGTTTGTCTCTGTATAGTTTAACAGTTGCAACATGTGAAAGAAGCAAATGATGAGCCACTTTATAAGTTTCCGTAGCTGAATCTCCTTCGCTGCAATTTCCAATCAATTTGGAGCAGCGGCTAGGCACATGATTTCCATTGTTATATCCAGTGAAAGCCATGCCAAAACGGTTCGTTCATCATTATCCATTTCTTCACACGATCGCCAAAGGCTTCAAAACATGTGTCGGCATAGGCTACAAAACCTTTGACTATCTTTTCACTTAGGAAACCTTCATACTCAAACTGAAGAATCTGTGGAAGATCCCAATGGAATATTGTCACGAATGGCTCTATACCATTTTTCAGAAGCTCATCGATGAGATTATTGTAGTAAGCTATTCCCTTCTTATTTACAAGCCCCCCTACCTTTAGGATAGATGTGAGGCCATGCAATGGAAAATCTATAGGACTTAACTCCCAAATCAACCAAAAGTTTAATGTCCTCCTTATAACGGTGGTTGAAGATGTTTTCAAAACATTGAAAAAGTGTCGATTGAATTCCATGAGATAACATCTGATTGAGACATTCTGTCAAACAGTTATCTTTTGCCTAAGCTCCCATGTTTTGCATGCATCCGTATTAGATCTTTTCCAACTATAACCTTGTAACATGAGGTGACCTCTTATTGAGGCACACTGTCGAACATTATAACCGCCTTGTCCATACTTTAACATTTTACATTTGTGGCTACGAAGGCGCTACAACTACAACATCTAATGAAAAATCCATTTCATTATTCTTTCGCATGTCGTGGAAGTTCGTTTTACACCTATATGCATTCGTTTGAAAGTTATATGCCCTTTCAACGAAATCATTTCCAACAAAACTTGCAATCATCGCTATTCATGAAACCACGTTTCTTTGATGTAATTTGTCAAGCAGTTTGCGTGCTTTCTGAAAACTTCAATGCTACGCAGAGATGTGGGAATTGGCTTTACAACAGTCGGTTATATTTGCTTAAAAGTTTCTAAAAATTCTTCAATGAATCATTTTGTGCAGACCTTGCGATTGTGGCAGTCCGGGGCGATTGCAACTATAGCATAGACATAAATTCAATTTCAATTATACTCGAATGGATGTCCATACTCTGTTGGAAAGCCGTTGAAGCAAAAAGAATAGCAACAAGAGGCCGGGGTGATGAGGGTTGAGGAATAACGTCTTTCACACTTGCATCAACTTTGAAGTTGTTAAAACCCTCCACAACAAATCCATTTTGTATAAAACTGCATTGTATACCATATGAGAAAATATATCTTAGCAACGTTTTGTCACACAGTTTATACGCCTTTCCTATGCTTCCACGCTTTGCATGTATGTCTACCGGAGCATTTGCAACTTGCAGTTAGTGCAATTCAAAGGATGAGAATGCGCCTGGCTGGGAATGGGTGGACGTTGGCAAAGTTGTGAAGTTTGGTTTTAAACTTGCAAATGCATTTGCTCAAAAGTTTTTATAGCCTTCTCAACGAATCTTTATGCACATATCCTGTAACATTTGTAGTGCATATGATCATGATTCTTTGAAACATGCTGTCAAACAGCTCATATCCACTGTCTATGCTTCCATATTTTGCATGCCTGTCTACCAGCACATTTTCAATCATAGGGTTTGATAAGGCTACACGAACTACATTTGCATCTCGCATCTCTGGCTATAAGAGCTTTTACAATCTATAATATATGACAATATTTCATTTTTTCATTACTGCCAATTCATGTTCTAAAGCTCCCATTTCGTTACAAGTCGTGAGGACACTAGTTTTATACCTACGATCACATTTGCTTGAAGTTTTTGATATCATTTGCACGTAGGTTTTAGTTAAAAAGTAGTTATAATAACTACTTGTTGATTTTGTCATGAGCACTTCGAGTGTTTTTCACAACTTGTGACTTGTGCTTTTGGCAAACCATGATACTCGAGTTGCATCAAGTTAGCAAAAATTGAAAGTAGACCCCTTCTTTGCCAAAAGTGAAATGTAGGCGTTCAGTTAGCGAAAAGTGAAAGTGAACCCTCACTTAGCCAAATTCAAAAGCAGACTCCAACTTAAGCTCGACTTGAATTAATTTCTCCTTTTCTGCGGCTTGCCCCAGGCAATTTAGAAATTAATATCTACACATGGGACAATTGTATTTTACTTCATGTAATCAAATGAAGCATTGTATTATTTTTAATAAACTCCACCCCACAAATGTCAACTTAATCAACTGTGCAAGTGCGAAAACTGATGAAATTTGCATAACTTTTGACTAGAGCATCGGATCTTTATGAAATTTTGGCCAGTTGTCCGTAAAGGTGATATGAGGACGTAGACAAAAGGATTCCTCTTGAACTTCAATAGAATTGCCTCTTTAATTGTTTCCGTAATCCACGCGCAAAAAAAATTAACTTTTAATATCTCGCAAACCGTGAAGTATACGGCTCTGAAACTTTGCCACATTTGGCAAAATGGACATAACAACACCCCTGTAAGAGGATTTCTTTTCAGCTGCTTGAAATCTTTAGATTTAATTGTTTTTCTGATTTTTCCGCATAGAACCTCTTCCAACACTTCAACTAAAACAGGTGAAAAATTCCTCCTTTAAATTGGAAAGCAACTTAACACTCAAAGAGAATTAGTGACTAGGGATGACTCAACATAGTAACTTTGACACAAAAGTTTAAAATTTGGCAGGTTGAGAACGAGGCCAACAACTGGCTCTAATTGGGGACAAGGACCTCGTGGACGCAGGCGAACCCGAAATCTCTGGTAATGAATAGTGCCTTACATCCATGGGGCTATAAAGTCAAGAGATAATATGATGTACAAGGGGAAACAAGGAAACAAAGACACACAGAGACAAGGCAAACAACAAAAGCCAACAGAAACTGAAACAAGACAAACACAACCAAAACACCTAGTTAACCTATGTACATGGTAGGTGACTCCTACCTCAAACTACTTCTAGATGATCAAGTGAAACCATTAACAGGTTGAGAAAAATAGGCACCTGTATGAAAAAGAGAGGTGCACGGATGAGGTGCTTGTGAACTCAGTAACCATCTCAAAATGAGGAGAACAATAAAATGCATGGAATATGAGGGCTCCTTGAATAATACACCAAACAACCATTTCTAATCACAAGTGTAGGGAGCCTCTGGATTTTCATTTACATTTCTCTGTTTAGTTTTGTCTTCATGAATTGCACTGAGTATACTAATATTCTCTATTTGAATATATCTTAAATTATCTGGATCAAAAGAAATCAAGTCATGAATTGGACATCCCTCTTGCATATGACTATTTCTCATTATAAAGTCCCTCTCTTCCTTTGCAGCAAGAAACTCATGCAATGTCTTATCAAAAGATGATGAAAAGAGCGAAGAAGACCAATTTGTATCTTGTGATTGACCCATAGAAGTGATTTTATCTACACCGTAGTCACCTGATCTAGCTTGTACATCTCCCTTATGAGTAACATCCTCGTTTATTATGGAATCATCTCTTGTAAAAGAAAATTCCTCCTCTTTTATCACAGCTAACCCAGAATGCCCATTATCCAAAGATGGTACACGAGGAAGAAGTAATGGATCTGCATTATACATTTTATCATCTTGAAAATCCTCTTCTACCATTGATGAGGAATAAATAATATTTTCATCCTTTAGATGTGGTAAAGGTGAACAAGTCAGAGCATGTAGTTCCTCATCAATACTTTGCATATTTGCAATCTTGTGCATGCTCTCAAAAACATTTCTCACAATAGCTTCTTTAGCACTCTCATCAGCATCCAAAGGACAAGGGTATTGAGAATAAGATATACCAGAACCATTCAAACAAGGAGATTTAGACACAAACTTGTTTCTAACCTCTCTTTGCACAGATTCATACCCAGTATCTTCGTGATCTTATTGCACATTTGGAATGGCAGTACTCAATGCTTCATCTTGAGTAGTACCCTTGGTTCCGGTAGTTGAGGATTCTTCTTCAACAGATGATAAAGAAGAAAGGATGGCTTCTTCACAAACAAAATCATCAACATGAGTATTGAGACACCAATCTGTGATCAAAACCTCATGAGAGATCTTTCGGTACCATTTCATCATGATTCTCCTCTTGCTCGAATTGCATGCATGATAAGAGAACATTTCGTGACTCATCTTCATCCTCTTCATTTACACTTTGGTCCAAAACTTCTTCTGTATTTCCTCGAACATTAGCCATGTCACAGAAATCTTTCTCGGAAGATATAGTTATCGAACCGGAGCAAGTTGTCACAAGAGGAGTGACATTCTTCAAAGAAACTTAGAAAATGTCATCATCTGGACAGATTTCTTCTTCATCATTGCATGTTTCCATACAATCTTCCTCTTTTGTCTTCATCACTTCTCCTTCTTAGTCTTCCTTAAGTGGATATGCTTGTTCCAATGAGTCTCTTTCGGACACTTCCTTCAATACAGGTTCGTTTGTAGGAAAAATCTTTGCCTCTTCATCGCTGTCCTCATCACACAAATGATATATCTCAGCATAGTTTCTTTTATCTTTTGGTGCATGAATCTCTTCTGATAGGGAGTTTTGAACACGAGCAAGAAAATGAGTCTTTTTCCCATCTTTTTCTTCAATTTTCTGCAATGTTTGGAACAAGGAAGGATGAACTTGGTTAGACGCAAATTGCATGCCACCATAGAAACTCTTCAAGAACTCCACTTGCTTAGGGTCGTCAAGAACTTGATTTTGTTGAGAAGAGGATGTAGAAACAGGATAATCTTCATCATCACTGTCACTATCTGATTCAAGGAACTGCAAGTTATGCATCTGGGTTCTTCGATACCAAACCATTTTTCAGGATTCTTCTTTTAGATAGAGTCGCCAATTTCTTTTCTAGGGGAGATAACTGTAGATTTTTCTTTTAGGAATGAAAGGCACCAACGCTTCAACTCGTTATCCCCAGTAGAGTCGCCAAAAATCTGTTGGTAAATAGATTTGTCACCGCAAAATAACCTTTGAAAATGACCCGTTGCCCTTTGAGCGGTGACTAAATTGTCCCAGCAGTTGGAGAGATCGCGACAGAGCAACGATCTTCCTCTGCGTTTGAGAGGGGCAGCTCCCTCGTATGATGGGGGTATTTGTGGTTATGCTGTACTTTTAACCTGAAAGTACAGAAAGGAGGAAAAGGAAAATAACAAGAGAAATGGGCATGTAGAAACCCTCATGGTAGACGTACGAAATGGGCATGTAGAACACCAACTTAATCAAAATCATGTTGTCATGTCCCCAACTAATCTTTTTGAAATTTTTACAATATTGAAAAACGCAAACGTAAGTCCTCGCACTTTCTGGTCACCCAAATCCTGATGTGGGTAAGGTGAGAGCATACAGTGTTTGGAAAAACACTATCTAACTGAATACAATGTTGGAACCATAGTTATGAGACTCGGACTCGGCGAGGGTCACTCGGCTTAGGACTCGAGACTCGGCGCCTAGACTTGGTGCAGACTCGGCAAAGTGAAAAACCCAAGAAATTTAGAGATTTTTAAGGATTTAAAACTTGTTTCATGCACCCTTTATTAAATAAACCTTAAAGACACAATAACATCATCAAATAGAAGCTAATTTGATCACATACACAAGTATACATTGATCACATAAGTATAAACGCAAATTGTAGCTGAGCTGCTGAAGGAAATAGCAAACTTAGATATATAAAATTATAAATATAGTCAAATGTATACAAAACACATGGAATATGAAATCCATGACATCAAATGTTCCAAACAAATATGAAATATCAAAACAATAACTAGAGTCTAGAAGTCTATGGCTCAGAGGAGCCTGCATCCTTCGCCTTCCTACAAAGGCATAAATGGTAGGTTGAACTTTAAACGATGCCAAAATTGATGAATCAACAAAAATTTGGAGAAAACTCGACAAAAACTCGACAAATCAATAGGATCCAATGATTTGTCCTCTACTCTTTTTGTGCAAAATCGAAACCCTGAAACCCTGAAAAATTGGTTGAGTCTGAAATCTGATGGATCCTCCAAAATCTAGAATCTGCATGTTAAATCCCATGGATCCAGAACCTATCTCAAACATCCTGACAGTATATTTCAAAATATTTAATGTATAAGAATCTTATACTTAAATATATTTTGAAATATACTATCATCGTGTTCCTGATTTTTTCACTTTTTCCCAAGTTTCCTTAACGGGACTCGCCAGTTCCAGGCGAGTCTGACGAGTCTGGAGAAATCGACGAGCCTGGGAAAAACTCGGCCGAGTCCGAGTCTGAGTCTCACAGACTCGGTGTGATGTTCCTAACTCAGATTTTTCACCACAATTACAACCATAGTTACGAGACTCGGACTCGGCTCGGGCTCGGCAAGCTAATTTTGGACTCGGACTCGGACTCGGCGCCTAGACTCGGCAAAAACTCGGCAAATTGAAAAACCCAAGAAATTCAGAGATTTTAAGGATTTAAAACTTGTTTCATGCACCCTTTAATAAATAAACCTTAAAGACACAATAACATCATCAAATAGAAGCTAATTTGATCACATACACAAGTATACATCGATCACATAAGTATAAACACAAATTGTAGCTGGGCTGCTGAAGGATATAGCACACTTAGATATATAAATATAGTCAAATGTATACAAAACTCATGGAATATGGAATCCATGACATCAAATGTTCCAAACAAATATGAAATATCAAAACAATAACTAGAGTCTAGAAGTCTATAGCTCAGAGGAGCCTGCATCCATCGCCTTCCTACAAAGGCCTAAATGGTAGGTCTTAAATGATGCCAAAATTGACGAGTGAACAAAAACTTGGAGAAAACTCGGCAAAAACTCGACAAATCAATAGGATCCAATGATTTGTCCTCTACTCTTTTTGTGCAAAATCGAAACCCTGAAAACCTGAAAAATTGGTTTAGTCTGAAATCTGATGGATCCTCCAAAATCTAGAATCTGCATGTTAAATCCCATGGATCCGGAACCTATCTCAAACATCCTGACAGTATATTTCAAAATATTTAAAGTATAAGAAAAAATATATTTTGAAATATACTGTCACCCTGTCCCTGATTTTTTCACTAGTTTCAGCGAAGTTTTCCCATCGGGACTCGCCGAGTCCGGCGAGTCTGGCGATTCGACGAGATTAGCGAGTTTTTTCAAAAAATCCGCCGAATCCGGGTCCGAGTCCCCTAGACTCGGCCAAGGTGCCTCGCCTCGGACTCGCCGAGTTTTAGCGAGTTTTGGCGAGTTTCGTTACACTGATTACAACACAATGATCAAGCACCACAAATTGCACAATGAAGTAAAGGCACATAAACTGAAATGAATGTATAATGATCTTCAAATACAATGCTGATAGAAATCTGATTACATGAATTAGACATGATATTCATATGTTTGAAGCCTTAGGGCTGATGCAATCCCAAACTCTGCCCAAAAAGGTGGAGGAATGATGTCTTCTAGGCTCTTTATGCCCTCTCCAAGGTGGTGTTGTCTTCAATGAGGGATTCACTGCCTTGTTTGACTGAGATTTCTGTCCTTGTTGTGGTTTGCAGTCCTCCTAACCTCATTCGCTGCCCTCTACAGATGTTCGCCCTCCCTCCAAGGATGTTCGCTTGCACTTCAATGGGGTTCGCTGGCCTTATTGGATGCTCTAGAGTGATTCTCTGCCCTCTAGGGTATATTCGCTGCCTTCCAAGCCTTGATCCTTGCTGCTATGGCTTGATTTTCAGGTCTGAAACTTGTCTTCTCCAGCAGATCTGCAATTAAACTTAAGGTTAGATGAATGGGGACATCACCATTCATTGCCAAGGGGTCATCTCCTTGACTATGGTCATTAGAACTGAAATTCTAAGCCAAATAGATAGGAAAGATACCAAGAACACTTGTCAATGTGATGTTGCAAATGGTAGCTCCTTGCCCTCCTTTTATACTTCTCCTTGTTCTAGGCCTTTCTCCTTCCCAGGCGCTTGGTGGAAGCTTCTTCAAGTAGGTCGGCCAAGAAGATTTATATTTGTTATTTTATTTACCTTGAAATGGGCGCCCAAGACATTCTCTAATGCTCTCATATGAAGTCGGCCACAAAGACAAGATAAGAACTTGCAAAAGGGTGGCGGTCAAGGCATTGAGCAAGTTGGCCATGGAAGAATGTGTCTCAAGAAGGAAAAAGCATGGAGAGGAGTCTAAGTCGGCCACCAAAGGGAAAGTCTAAGATTGATCAAGGAAAACCCATGAAAAATAAACCAGAATCTCCATCAAGTTGATCTCAGAGATGTCCACAGTGATATGCAAACTAGGAAATGAACAAGAAATGTCAGAATCATTCCCTTTGCAATGTGTTAGCCTATGGGAATGGATGATAGGCTAACTCAAATGTCTCTTGATAGCTTATGCCGGAAATGGGGACATGACACTCGGCCAGCCTAGCTCGCCTCGGACTCGCCGAGTCTAGGTGAATCCTAGCGAGTCTCGTAACACTGGTTGGCACAATAAATAGGCACCCTAGCCAACTAGAGCATGCAAGTGGCATAACCAACCAGATCAACACCTCTTCAACAGACAAGTATGCGTGTATGCACAAAGCCACCGACAAATTACGAGCAGGTCCAATCAAGCCAAAATGATTGATGATGAAGCAGACATAATCAATGCCAAACAAGCTAGAAATAAAATGCAAATGCAAATGATTATCTGGAAGTTGAACCATCCAAACTTACAATCTAATCATTATGCAAACTACTATTTGGCAGGTAACCATACAAATGTGCAATAATAAGTGCAACTATGATCTGGTGGTAAACCTTCTAGATTATTACAAAGACTGTATGTGCTGAACCAACATGTCACCCTGAATAATAGCAGCAAATTCTTCTGAAAAATATCGATATAGCCCAAAAGATAACCACAGAAGATGCATATTCTATTCTCAGGCTAGCGGATCAACTTAGTAACAATGGACAGCAAAAATAAGTGTAAATCCAACATATATAGCTGATTATTGCAGCCCCCAGACTGATAGCATTGATTTGATAATAAACCAGATGTTGTATGGCCAAGGATGCAACCCAACCAAGCTTGCAGCAGTTAATATTGATAAAATCCCACTCTCAACAGGGGCAGCGAGTCAAATACTAGTTATCGTAGGTATCAAATAGAAGAAATACCCCCAAAACAGGCAGCACTTCAACCTTTACTTGGTACAGTCAGTACCCAATAGCAGTAGGACCTCCTAAAAAACAACGCCTAGATAAAATGCACTTACAGCAGCCAAAAATTAGGATGTGAGGACTGAAAATTAGCAGCAACAGAGTATAGGTAATTTCCAGAAAATTTATGTCACCAAACAGCCACCCACTTCCAATCTGAAAGGTACAGCCTGCACAACTTGTACGACCCAACAAGTATGTAAATCACCAACCCTTGTGACTATACGGCCAACAAACAACATTAACACTCTTTCCAATAGATATTTAACGATAAAATTTGTAAACAAATGATTTCTTCAATTTTCTCAAATCTGGGCACAAACTTCACACCAAAATATCAATTGGAACATAAACTCAGAATATCTAAAACACACCCAAAATCCACACTAACACACTGAAAATAACTCCACAATAACACTAAAACTGATAATTGCAAACATTCAACTCACTAGTAATTCTTAAATGAAACCACTCAAATGGTTAAGAGGGTTTTCGTCCCCGAAGTTGATCTTGCCAAAAAAGTTTCCATCTTTAGGCAAAAGAAGATGAACAGAGTTCAATCTTTGAAACAAGAATTTTATCAAATTTAGCAATAGCCTCTTCTATCCTCTAATTCCTTTTATACACTCTTAGGGCAACAAAATATTATTTTCTTTTATTTTCACTTTTTCCTCTCCAATAACAAAATAAAGTGACTTCTTAAATATTTTAATTTGATAATACTTTTAATCCCCTAATTTCAACGTCACTTTTAGCAATAGCCTCTTCTGTCCTCTAACTCCTTTTATAGACACTCTTAGGGCAACAAAATATTAATCCCCTAATTTCAACGTCACTTTTAGCAATAGCCTCTTCTATCCTCTCAACTCCTTTTATAGACGCTCTTAGGGCAACAAAATATTATTTTCTTTTATTTTCACTTTTTCCTCTCCAATAATAAAATAAAGTGACTTATTAAATCTTTTAATTTGATAATACTTTTAATCCCCTAATTTCAACGTCACTTTTATAATCCGCTTTTAAAACAACTTTTTAAGTCACCACTTTGTACCCCATGCCTAGTGTTGTCACTTTTGGCCCTCTTTTAAAAACACTTTGACATTGAACCCCCTTTTAAGTGCTTTATAATTTAATTTATGAACATAAAGTTACTTTTTGAGCAACTTAAATTAAATTATTAAACTATGTCCTTAGCTTGAAAAGGGGACATGACATGTGCTAAGAGTCTAAGACCAAGTACTTAAGGCATTTACATAAAGTGGAGTAAGGGTGTGTAATGAATTTGGGTAAAACAATGAGCAATTAACAATGAGAATGTTATTAACCAACCCCCCAAAACTTCCTATGAAGGTTATTAACAACAATAATAAAGATTATTATTGCTAATATTTATTACAATGATGTAATATAAAATATTTATCTATTCTAATAATCCCCGTATTGTTAGATGCACAGAACAACTGAGAGGGGGGGGGGGGGGGGGGGTGAATCAGTTGTACATTAAAACATTAAACCCTCAAACTATTCCAATCTTCAAACCCTTATTATGCATTAGCAGAACATATGAAGCATCAATGCAAACACATAAGAACACTAAATTTTTGTGGAAAACCCAAGAAGGGAAAAACCACGGTGAGGATTAACTCACATATATATGAATAGCAACACCCAATACAAGTAGCTCACTGCCAAGGGTTCATTGCCAGAAGGATTCACTGTCCAAAAGAGAGAAGAATAGAAGAGGATTGTTACAGAGAGATTCACTATCTCAAAGCAACAGAAGAAATCCACCACTGCAACTTCTTGCCATATGCAACCTTTGGCTCACTGCCTCCAGCAACTTCAAACACACTGAAATGTAGACACCTTTTGCTCACTGCATTCAGGAGTCATAGGCATTTAAAATCACACTCAATTCATCATCCTTGATTCACATTCGTATCATCTTCTCTACTATCTCCACTTCAAACTTCATCTGGCATTTATACCATCCACGACCTAAGACATTCTCATTTAGGTCGGCCTTAATGAAACGTGTGCACCTCAAACGTGCAACACCAAATTGGTTGGCACCAAACACTTCCCCGGTGGAAAGAAGTGAAAGTGGACTACACCAAGGGTTAACTAGGACTCAAATCTGTATCACCATGCTGCTCATCACATCCACAATCCACAAAGTGCCTCCGCAAATAGCGCTAGCAAGCCAGGTCAGCCAAACATGAACAAACACTGCAAGCAACCACATACATGCCTCTCCAAGTCCAAAACATAATACGGACCACAAAGAAGTATTCCACAACATCCACACATCTTCCCAAAGTATTCCATCATCATCATAATCTTCTGCAATACTGCCCAACCACCTGAACAAAAGAATGTCTTCATTCTGCACATCAGGATGCACTACCATTTTACACCAACACAAGAACTGAACTTGTGGAGTGACCCAACATTAGAAACTTCAAGGGAAGGTAGATACAGATAATATAAGCAAGTTCCCAGATCTGCAAAACAAGAAACCTCAATGCGGAGAAATGCGAAGCAATCTCATTTCTCCCAGACAATCTTCTACATAGGCAAACACTCTGTCAAACACATCTTCCACTACCGCACAATCCAGACCATGAAACTCTAGATATAACACCTCTAATGAACACTTCCAAACCGCACAAGCATATCTTCAACTATGAAGAAATGCGGAGCACAACACTGAACATACCTCTGTCACACTGCACACCTTTTTACTCAAATTTTCTCAAAAGCACTTGGAAACCAAGTGAACCATCTGCTGAAGGTTGACATCAATGACAACACCAACAAGCTTCCAACACTTATTACATCATTTTCTCAAGAATACAAGTCAACAAGTGTTGAAAACCTTCGAACTACATTGCTACAAGGGATTGGGTAAAGATGTTAGTGCATTGCTCCTAAGTTGAACATTGAAGCTAAATATTATATTGTTGCACATGGTTATGGATGTAGTGGCACTGAACCTCAATGTCTTTAGTGCACTCATGAAAAAATGGATTATGAACAAGCTCCAACACTCCTTGATTGTCACATAACTGAAATGTAGATCGTTTCTCATGCACACCCATTCCCATATTGTTTCACAAACAACTCCACCTATGACGCGATATTGTACTTCTATGGAAGAGTTTAGCAATAGTGGGTTTTTTACTCCCCCATGATATTGGACTAGACCCCAAGTAAACAATAAACCCTGAAGTAGACTTCATGTCATCCAAAGAACCTATATTGTCCGCATCCATGTATCCTTTCAAAGAAAAATGTTCATTCTACTTATGTTTCAGGCTATACTCTATTATATCGTGGATGTACCTCAAAACTTGCTTTGCTACTCTTTGATGTGAAACATTTGGTTCCTGCATAAACCTCAACAGATAACTAATAGCATAGCTAATATCTAGCCTATTGTAGGTCAAGTAATTAGACTCCTCATCAGTTGGCGACAAAGAGTTGCAGTCACCTAAGGTGATGGATCGTGTCTGGAAAATTGTAATCCTATCTCCATTGGTGTCGACAAGGGCTTGCAATCTTCCATCCTAAATTTCTCAAGCAATGTCTTGGCATATTTCATCCGAGTTAACAAAAATCTTATTCTTCTTTTGCCACACTTCTAGTCCAAGACAATAATGCAAGAGCCTAAGATCTATTATTCTTCATTGGTTCAATCATCTTCTAAGAACTCCCAATGATGACTAGATCATGGACATATAGTATCAAAATCACAATCTCCCCTCTTGCTCTTCAAGGTAGAGATTGGGATCATACGGATTCACCTGGGATCATCTATGGATTCCTAGTGAATCCATGATGCAAGATATACTCATAAATCTTGTTGTACCAAGCTCGAGGTCCTTATTTAAGACTATAGAGGGATTTCACAAGACTGCACACTTTTTATTGTTATAAAGATATCTTTGAGTCATAAAGATATCTTTGAGATCTCCATTGAGGAAGGCATTTTTAACATCCATTTGGTGAACCTGCCATCCGAACTACACTACCATTGCCAAAACCATCCTAATGGCCATAATCTTTCAAGTGGGGGCAAAGATTTCTTCATAGTTAATGCCTTTTTTTTTACATAGCCCTTAGCCATAAGTTAGGCCTTGTACTTGTCGATGCCACCATCTACTTTGTATTTTATTTTGAAGACTCATTTGCATCCAACAACCTTCCTCCCTGATGGAAAATAAACAAGTTCCCATGTGTTATTTCTCATCATTGCCAAATATTTTGCATCCATGGCATCTTTCCAAGGTTGTGACTAAAAAGCCTATTTTACTACTAATTCTAAGTTCTAGATTATTGTGCACATAAAACCCAAATTTACTTCTTCACAAGAATTGTTGCAAGTCTTTGGCCTGGAGAAGTCTTGCGCAAGAGATGAGGATCGGGGTGATGATAGAGGTGGAAATTGTTCCATTGGAAAAATGACTTCTCTTGCTTCTTCATGAGATTCTTCTACATGGTGAATGTCCTCAAGTTCCTCTTCTTAGCAATTCTGCGTGTTTGGTGGCTTGCAAGTGATGGTGAGGGAGATGTGCTATAAACTTTTTCCTCATCAAAAACTACATCCTTGCTGATGTACAACTTGTTTGTAGTGCAATCTAGAAGATAAAATCCCTTTGACTCTAAACAATATTAAAAAAAATGCATTTCAAGGATTTTTCATCCAACTTTCTTCTTTGCACCTTAGGAATGTGCATGAAGGTTGTACACCTAAACATTCTTACATGTGAAATGGAGGGCTTTTTTTGTCATGTCCCCTTTCCAAGTGTAAGTTGTTGGAAGACATGTAAGCTATTAAGGTGGTGTAAGGGAAATATTTTAATAATTTAACTTAAGTTGTCCTAAAAGTAACTTTACATTATATTCATAAAACGACAACTTATGTTTTGTTGTTAAAAAAGTTGTTTTAAAAAAGAGGGACAAAAAAATGTCTCTAAGACTGGAGTCCAAAAGTGTTGTACTTTCTAAACGCTTTTAAAATAAAATTTTGGAAGTAAAAGGGGAAAAAAAGAAATAATATTATATTCCCTCAAAGAGCCTATATATGGAGTTGGCATAGAGAAAAATCATCGAGTTTATTATATCAATCTCCAATTTTTTGATATTGAACATATGTTATTTTCTGCCCTGGGATGAAAACCCTTTGGCAAACATGGATTTGAGGACGAAAACCCTCCTATTCATTTGAGTAATTTCATTCAAAGATTACTGGTATGCTGAAAGTTTGAAGGAGTTCCAGTTTCATGAGTTTTATTGAAGATTTTCAGGTTGTAATATTTGCTATAGAATCTGTATCACTGCTACAATATTTTGTAACGCTACAGTACCGTGCTACAGTACTCCATGAAGGTTTCAATAATATTTCATGTTATATTATTCCAATTTTGGTGTTGATTTTCAGTTTGTTGAGGATTTTGAATTTTGAATTAAGCTTCCAGATTTGAGGAGGTTATTGCTCATTCATTTGCTTTAGCAAATATGATCGTTGATTATTTTTAGTATTCATGCTGGTTGTACCATTTGAGAAGGCTGTACAAGTTCAAAACAGAGTTGTGTGTTTGCGAAGGCTGATTGCTGAATACAAACTTTGTGGCTGCATCCATAAATTCCAGCCACCTAGTATTGGGACTGTTGTGAGCTGGGCGTGACATTATTTGGAATTTGTTCATATTTCTAACCTGGTCGCTCTTCTTCTGTAGCAAATTGTGATACTTTGAGATGTATTCTAAGCTGTTTTAATGGTTATTCCTGCATTTGGGCTATTTCTGGGTGTTTTTTGAGTTAATGTCATTGCCGGAGGCTGCATATGCAGGCCGTACCATATTTGGGTCTGTGTATTGAGATTCAATCTGAATATTTGGCTATTGAATTGTCATTTCTAGGTGTTGCACTTATGAATAACAATGCTGGAGTAAATGCAATTTACGAGACTGTTGTACCTAGTTGCACCATGTCATTTCAGTCACAAATCAGTTTTACCAAACCATACCAGCACCTAGCCATTTGCTACATTTGTGAGTTCATTTTGTGAATTGCTGTTAGTATCATTTCTACATAATGTTTATCATTTTGTATCAGCTGAGGATTTAAAGGAGATTGCTAAATTTTTCAGCTCTAATATTCTCATATTGTTATGTGATTTTCTGTACAGTTTACCGCCAAAAATAACATAAGAATTGTAATTGATTTCGGTATTTGTAAGTCTAAAAAGCTATGCCACCAAGACATTAGTTTATCTATTTCATTTCTGTACTTGCATTCATTGTAGAACTGTGTGGCTTGCCTTCAGTAAAGTTAGTGTCCCAATCACCGTATGCTCTCACCTTGCCCCCACATCGGGATCTTGGTGATCAAAATGTGTGAAGGTTTCATGCATTTTATTAAAAAAAAATTGTAAATTTCAAAAAAAATCAGTTTCGAGACATTACATTTTCTCAATCCATGCTTTTGTGGGAGTAATGTTTTTGAGCATCTTGGTGGGTGCCCAATTAAACAAATACATGGTAATGTGAACCACTTCTACCCATAACGTAGGAACTAGATCCGCATTCTTCAACATACATATGGTGCAATTACACCTCTTTGCAACACCATTTTGTTGAGGCATATACATTGTGGTCAACTATCTTTTGGTCCCATATTGTTGAAGATAGTTCATGAACTCCTTACTAGTTGTAATAACCACCCTTATTTTATTTTTATTTTAAAATTCTACAAGAGTTAAACAACAATTCAATGCCCTTAACACTTTCTAATCACCCAGTTCCCAGAATGAACAAGGTGAGAGCATATGGTGTATGGGACCACACACAATCTATCTAAAATGCAGCATCATGAAATGATCTAACCAACTAAAGCACACAAGGTGGCAGAGACAGCCAATTCTACATTTCTTCAGTGGAGTGTGCTTGATGCAAGGAGCTGAAAGGAAACACACCAGGCGGCAGATCTAGCCACTTCTACGCTTATTTGGCGAAGTGTGCAATTACAACAAATTAAACCAGGCACACAAGGCAGTAAGCCATCCTTCATCTGCACTTATTCAACGGAGTGTGCTAAAACACAAAGCATTCTATAGAACTGACGGTAAACTATCCAATTATTACAAAATGAAATACATGATTATGAAAACCACTAGCGGTACTACAATCCAAGGTTTACAAGATATGATTACTGCAACTAATATAAGATATAACAATGAGGTAAAGGCTGCAATAAAATGATATTACAAGATATGATTACTGCAACTATTATAAGATATAACAATGAGGTAAAGGCTGCAATAAAATGATATTTCAATCTGATCCCAAACTGTTAACACCGTTGCACTCAAATATTATTTCAAAATAAGCACTAGAAAACATACCAACTGAAGACAAAACACTGTGGTTGAAGAAGGAAGCCCAAAAACTGTATTGTAGCATGCTGAAACCACTATATAATCTCTGACAAGTCACTGCAATACTAAAAGCTCAAGTCCGATATAAACTGTAGCAGATCATGGGTCTGAAAAGAGGCACTAAAACGCTAACCAGCATGAAAAAACCACAATAAATCTGTTTTGTTCATTCCATAATCAACACAAATTGCATCCTCAAGATGAGGCGCCACCATTATCAGCAAAAAACTCCAAAAATAAGAGGTGTTTAGATCTTCAAAACCCCATGCCCTCCTCTTTTGATGGTATGGCTTGTACCAAGATGGTATGGCCTGCTATTAAATGCATAGTTCTGGAAGATTTTGGTGTTTCCCTCTTAAGTAATAACTATTTAATAATTTTAATTATCCACCCAAGTTGCAGAAAGCATCAAAATGAACCACTATGAATTTATGATCATACCATAATGCTTTTGAGGATTAGGATGATTAATTGTGTCAACTAGGTGCCATTCTAAAAATAGCCGACTTCTCCAAGAAGTTTGGAGAGCTCACAAAAGGATGAAATTGCATTCTGAAATAATCATGGGACTCATCATGATTTCCTAAGCTCGCTGTCATGAATAAAGCCATTGCTTGATCATTCTTGTGTTCTCCAAGAAAGTTGGAGTTCTCCGTAGCACCACCAATTAGCCTACGAGAAAACTCGGAAAATAGGCTAATTGTTCTCAAACTGATTATACATGAAAAGCGGACATTACACTAGTGAATTTCCCCCTCGACTTGAGTTGATGACCTTGAGGGAGTGACCAATTTTTTATAAGTTTGATCTTTGCTAGTCAAGCAATAGACCCACATTTTTACAATATAATCATCCACAAAGAGTTGAAAATACTAGGCATGACTATGACTGGGTATCATGGGTCTGCACAGATTAGTATGCACCAAATCCAAGGGACTAGAGGCTCATGTTTCTACAACAAGAAAAGGAGCCCAATCTTGCTTCCTAGCAAGACAGTTGGAGCAAAGAACTTGTATTTTCGTCATGGGAGGAGACCTCACACGATGTGTCATCTACTCAAGGCAAGAAGATAGCCCAAATTGAGATGACCAAATCTTTTGTGCCCAAGAGTGGTGGATGAATTTGTCTTAATTGCAAGGGCCTTGTCTTTGTGGGTGACATCAACCAATTGAAACATTTTACCGACCCCTGAGGCACAAGCTACAACTTTGTCTTTGTGAGTCTCGTCCCAAACGAGGCAACATTTCTCACCATTATATCTGTCAAATTCAACCTTCAAGTTGTACTCTAGAAATTGACTTACTAACAAAAGATTTTTATTGAGCCCTCGAACATAATGAACCTAGGTGTGAATCTTAAGTGGCAGATAAATGTCACCTATACCCTACACTTCATAGGATATATCATCAAGTGAACTTGCCCATATGAAGTGGAAGTGGTTAGGTTGTAGAACCACTCTTGTTCTCTTGTCATGTGTTTGGATGCACTTGAATCAACATACCAAATAGGACATTCAGAAATGTAGGCCTAAGTTTTGCAGTATATAGAAAATCTTCTTCATCAAAAATTAAAATCACCTGTTGAAGCAACATTCCCTTGTTGCTTCTTGTTCTTTTTTTGCCCACGGAGATTCTTCTTCTTGTCCCCCTAAGAATTTTGTTGTGGCTTACACTAGCTTGATTCATCATTTGCAAATGAATTATGTCATCATTCCTAAAGAGTGTGTCCCTTCTTCCCATAAATGAGAATTCTTTTTCTATGCAGATTTATGTTTGGGTTCTAATATACCTAATTGAACACTCCAATATTTAGGTTTCTTTCCCTTCTATATGTGAGGGCTTGATTGTCTTGGGAGTTTGGGGTCACATCATGAATTGCCTCCACTTGTTGAAATAAATTCACCAACTTCTCAAATGATGGATTTTTGCTAGCCACATTCAAAGAAGTGAAACAATTGAAAGGTAGGGATGGTGCTCTCAAGATGAAGGATACAAGTAGAGTGATCTGACAATTTCCATATAATGATGTCCTCAAATCTGCAACTCTTCTGAATAAACTCTCCAACTTCTCACGATTTTGCATCTTTAAGCAATGCAACTAACTCTACAAATGAAGGATTTGATTTTGATTTTTGATTCATAAATTACTTTCAGGTGATCCCAAGCCTCTTTAGCTGTCATTATTGTCTTGATGTGAGGCTAAACCTCATATGAAACACTAAATAGGATAATCAATTGGCCTTTTGGTTGGCCTAATCAAACCTTCTCTGCTCATCTACACCTATTGTTGGTTTGGTGATTGTTCCAACATCCACAAAGCTTCAAACTAAAGATGAGTTTTGACCTTGATTTTCCATGCTGAAAAGTTGTCACCTCTCAGTAACTAAGAGTCTGAAAGCATGATTTTTGAAGCATTTGAAGCCATTTCTCTAAATATGAGGGTTTCTTATCTCTCCAAAAGGTTCCCCTTTCTCTATACTGCCAATCCAATATACTAAACCTTACTATACACTTTCCCTTTTCATATACTCGTCAGTATGTGGAAAAAGCTAGTCCCTCTATATACACAATTGTATGTGAAAGAGATCTTGAGGTATGTGAAAGAGAATAGTACACGGTACCAAGCCAATATGGGAAAGGGATTCGCCCTATCAATGACACCTACTTAAAAAGAAATCCGTGTACATGAGTGTAACTTTCCCGAGATCTACATCTAACAATAGAGACGAATGGGTAGTGAATGTAAGGGCTAGTATCACAAAAAAACATAACTTTGTTTCTCCACGAAAATTTATAGGGTCAATGCTAGACATCATTGCAATTTTATTAGGTGTTAGACGCAGTAATTCAACATGATGGTGTTACCTATAAATGTGAATCAAAGGCACTATTTATACCAAACACTAATATGAAACACAACAAATAAATGGATTGTATTGTTTCATTTTTTTATTTACTTATTTGTTCCAATAAACAGGTATCTAAGTGCAATAAATCAACTTAATTTGATTTAACTATATTAATATGCACCTTTTTTCTCCTTTTGCAACTATAGAAAAATGACTAGTTTGCAAATATTTTCTTTGCTTTCTAGTTTAAATAATGTCTCCTTAAAACTTTTAGTAAAGTGGGATAAATTTTAAATAAAATGCACCTTTGTCCTTTCGTGAATCCTAAAAATATTCTTGTTTCACAACTTGAATAGGCTTGGCAATGAATCTTGCAGGACATTTTATTTTTCAAGCACAATTTTTTTGCAAGCCTTTTGAACAACGTAGTTTCTGTTTGGTTTTGAATGCGCAAATTTATTCAATGGGCAGCATTTGTATTCTCTCGCATGCATGATGCACGATCTAGGTCTGTGATTTGAAATGTGATTTTGTGTCTATAGCAACAGATAGAGTCACTTTCAGCTAAGATAGAGTCACTTTCAGCTATCACATACAAATCAGATTTATCGCCTATCTTTGGCCCCTATTGTTCTCCTCTTTCCACAGCAGCCTCTTCTTAGGCTTACATTTGGCAGGATTCAATGATGGCAGCCAGGTCTCCTTCACATAGTGTCAACAAAAGATCATTTTGCAAGGCTTTGCACAATTGTCTTCAAACATTCATTATCATTCATTACACTAGCAGCCTTGTTTTCCATGCTAGCGTCCTTTAAGTGGATTGGTAGCAACCTTCTATAAAACGTCCTATTCTCCCATTGGCACTTCCATTTGCAACATACTAGCACTCCTACTTGCCTAGAAAAATATGCTTTATTCCTCCATTCGCATTAAATCTTCCCCGAAGGGATTTCTTCATCTTCACAAGACAAAATCACAACTAATCTGATACCATAGTGAATTTGGGGAAAACAATGAGCATTGTATTATTCATGAAAGGTGGAGTAAATACAATGAGAATGTCAATTAAGAAATTATTCATGAAAGGTGGAGTAAATACAATGAGAATGTCATTAAGAAATGGAACTGACCACCCACCCAAAACTTCCTATTAAAGTTATTAACAATAATAATATGGAATATTATTAATTATTACAACGATTATCCCTATAAGGGAAAAAAGGGGAAAAAACGATACAGATCAAGGCTGGAGAAATAAGGTTCGTCATGCTGCAGAAAAGGAGAAATGGAGTCATCCTTCGGTGGACTCAATAAAATTGAATTTTGATAGTGCATCTAGAGGAAATCTAGGTTTGGTTGCAGGAGGTTTTGTTATTGGACTCCGTGAAAACTTTCTAATAATGAAGTAAAATGGGAAGCTCTGCTAGCAGGCTTGGTAGCAGATATCTCCCAAAATATAAGGAATATGGTAATTGAGGGGACCCTTTGGTAGTGATTAATGTTGTGAAAAAAAGGTCTATGCCTAAATATAAGCTTAATCGGCTTGTAGAACTGCCAAGATTACAAACAAAATTCACAAAAAGTAGTTTTCAACATTGTAGACATCATTTGAGTGCAACAAATGATTATTTGGCTAACATGGGTATTGATCAAAAGCATATTACTGCAGTATATAGTCATCTCTCCAGTTCATGGCATGACTTAGATCATTACCTTTGCTTTCAGCCACCATGATTCTTATGTTCTTCCTCTAAGAAAGCTTTTTAGCTGTTAGGTTAAAAATAGTTCAAATTTTATTTATAGTTCCCTTATTAAGTTATTTGTTATGCCTTGGTTAGGAGCTCAGTGTGGCAACGTTGGCATGTTCTTAGCATTTATTTTGTGGATCTTTCAGAAAGGAAGTACTGCACAAAATCATGCTAATCTTTAGGTTTGTAGTGGATTAATATATTTTTCAGCCCTTCAGGATTGAGTTATATGACAGAGAGTGAGTAATTATGTTATTAAGTGACCACATGTGGCAAGTTGTTATATCTTGGGGGCTTGGCATTATGTTGTACAAGCTAAGTATTTTGCGGGCCTTGTTGCATGCACACCGGTTCTAGATTTGTGTAGGTGGTGGCATTACAGTTTGGATACTTAGCATGGCAAGTAGCAGAAGCTTGGGCAAGAGGAAGGATAAAATGCCTCTCAACTCTATGCTGGATAGGAGGCTTATGCATATTTTCTCCTACAATTCTAGTGCTTCCCTAGGGTTTGTCAAAAGTGTGTTAAGTGAGATTAGATTGGCATAAGGTCATCAGTTGAAGGCAACAATAAGAGGGGACTTTGTTACCAATTTAGCTTTGTATGTTCCTAATGCAGAGATTAGGTTGTGTCTGCTGAAGCTATTTCTCCCATATCAGGTTGGTGATATAGAAGTGGCAATACTAGAGAAAGGGCCTGGGTTTGCTAAAAATAAGGCAATAAGTCATCCGGTAGGAATTGAACCAATAAATTCCTAAGTAGCCGATCCTGGTACGGGTTCGGGTAAGCGGATATGGCAATTTTTTTGGCCCGGGTATGGTACGGCTATATATATATAATATTATAAGTTATAAATTTATTATATAATTATAATTTAATTATATAATAATATAATTATATATCACATATAATCGATAATTCATAGTCAATAATTTAAACCCATAATAGTCAATAATTCATAATTCCAATCGTCTTAGAAAATTTAATAGTCAACAATTCATATAATAAAAATTTAAACCCAGCGTTCGATTAAAGGCAGGTTCAAACCAATTTAGCAGTGTTGATCTCCCAGCTAAATGCATTGTTTTTGAACTTCTCCGTCAAGAGTTTTCATAAGGAGGTGGGTAGTAATTTTTTAGTCCCTATTTTCTATGGAGGTTCGTTACACTATGCTTGTCATCACAAGGGTCTTTGCTTTGGCATTCATTTATCTACTCTTTTGAGTGTAGGCCAAGGAAGTGTGTTACAACTGATGCATCTAGTGCAGCAAGATGGGTGGAGGAGTATATAGTGGCAAGAGATGTAGATTAAGAAAAATAATGTTGGGGTTTTAGTGTTTTGAACTTATTCTATTTTGAGAGTGCTTTAATTTATGTTCATATCTTTTTGATGCAATATATGCTAGATAGGATGCTATAGATGATGAGCACACAATTATATTGATGGAAGGGGGGGGGGGGGTGGTGAATCAATATATGTTAAAACTTTCACTTTTCAAATGTTAACCAATCACAATAAACCATACATGTAAGATCTAGCAATTATTAACACAGAGAGAACACACGATTTACGTGGAAACCCTTGCGGGAGAAAACCACGGCAAAATATTGCTTATATATATATATATAAATAGTTATATTGGGGGGGGGGGAGGGGGGTGAATCAATATATATTCAAACTTTCACTTTTCAAATGTTAACCAATCACAATAAACCATACATGTAAGATCTAGCAATTATGAACACAGAGAGAACACACGAGTTTACGTGGAAACCCTTGTGGGAGAAAATCACGGCAAAATATTGCTTATATATATATATTGATTCTTCTTCTGTAGGCACCGACCTACTCTTACAATTCTTCTTTTGTGAGCACCAACTCACTAGAGACACCAATCCTCGCTTGTAGAATCTTTAGGCACCAACCCTCACAATTGAGCACCAACTATATAAGAGACACAAATCTCTTTTTATAGGCACCAACCTACAAACTCTTCAATGGATGATTAAGTCTTCACAAGATATGAATGCCAATACACTTTCTATCTCAAATTTGATCGCACACTTTCTTCCCTTCAAATCATGCACAACTTCTTTACACAAAACTGATCATAAACATAGCAATATCTTCACATAAATTTCTGCTCATATATCACACACTTTCTTTCAAAACAAATCAGATTTGCACTTCATACTTCCGCCCCTTCCTCTTCTTTAAATCTGCTTTATAGTCATAAATAAATCATTTAAATTGCTTGCCTTCTAAGCACTCCTTCCCTTGTTTATAACCTCTCAAGAGAGGCATTCTTACTGAATAGCTATGTCTTTTAAAGAAGACAATCTTTAGTTATCATGCACCTTCTCATAAACAAATCGTTGTTCTTGAATATTAAACGCACCTCTTATTTTTTTTGTCTTGATTGCCCACTTTATTAATACCTTTTCGTTTTGTCTTATGGCGCTTATAGGGAGAGTCGGTTGCTTTACTCATTAAATAGTGGCTGGCTTCTTTAAGGGAGTCAGCCACCTTTTAAATTCCTTTTTGGGTGCCAAGGTAAATAGGTCGGCCAACATCTATCTTTAATTAATAGTTTTTTTCAACATGAGTCAGCCTCTCTAACCACTTTGATTTTAAATCATAATTTATTTGAACTTTCAATCTGATTTTTGGCCTCTCTTAGGAATAAAACACTACCTTAGAATAATATATGCTCCTCATATATAGTCTTCTATTTGCAAACTTTCGCCATAACATTGGTTTTATCTTTCACCAAAATTCCCCAATGGAGACACCAAATCTGCCTTTGCTTCACATAGCAACTATGGAATGTAATTTGATGATGACAACATAATGGCCTTTGGCCGTAGCGATTTCTTCTTGTCATTAACACCACGTCTTCTGCATCTCTAGGTATCCCCACGTAACTTAATCTTTGAACATCTCTAGGTATCCCCACGTAACTTAATCTTTGAACATACTCCATTGCCTTTGGTCTTTGGCCTTTGGCCTATGTATCCCTTTTGAATAACCAAATTGCCTTCTCATAAATGACTCCATGTAAATGTCTTCGTCTTCATAAAGTCGGCCCATAAATAACTAATGTTTAAATCTTCAATTTAAACATTCTCTTAGCACTATCTTCACGAGTAGTTGGCCATGATAGAGATTGGCCCAATAGAGAAACTCCAATGTGATCCTCCAAACAATTTATCCAACTTGTCTTAGATATGCCACTGAATGACAATTACCTTGCATACAATGATATTGCTACTTGACATCAATGACAACCATCTTGTCCATGCACCTTTGACATCAATGACAACCATCTCGTCTATGCACTTGACATCAATAACAACATTTCCAACAATCTCCCTCTTTGTCATTGATGGCAACACAAACATAATTCTCTTCGTTTGCATTTCTCCCCCTTACTTTTTTTTCTCCCCCTTTAACATCAATGGCAAAGGGACACTTAGTATACTTCTTTCCTTCATGATGTGTTTCTGTGATGCTCCCCCTGTCTGTAAGGCTCCTCCTTTCTGTAACTCTTCCTTTTTCTATAGTTGTCTCTTTCTATACTATTCTCCCTGTCTGTCATGCTCTCTTTGTCTCACTAGTCCCCCTGTCTCTAATTTTCCTCTTTAATGGTAATGGGATGCTCATTACCCTCATCATAGTCATCAATTGATCTATCTCTGAATACCTTCTCTATGGGGCTGAAAGATGATGCTTTTGGATAGCTCCCTCTGAACTTCTACTTTACCTTATGAACTAGGCGATACCACTTGTGCATGAAGTGTAGTTTGCACAAGCATAGATTTTTTCTTCTCATTATCTTGCTCTTGTTTCCGTCTCCATAATCTTGTATTTTCTTCCTCTTTACTATCCATAGCTTTCACTCTCTTGTTTTGCCTAGGGGGTTCCACAAGACCACTTCTATAGAAGTGTGCTATATGTCCATAGTTGTTGCACTTGTAGCACACAACATTGTAATCCAACAAAGGAGTAAAAGAATTGTAGTTTCTTCTTGGGAACTCATATGGACTTCTACTCTTGTTCCAATCAAATCTTCTTGCATGTGTCCAACAATCTATTGCTTTATGACTAAAGGTATTGCAAGAATAGCAATAACCATGAAATGAATGTTGAAACCTGTTCACTTGTGCTTGCCTCGAAGGGAATGGTCTTCTGAAATTTTCTTTGTTGCCTTTGTGAATATTGATTTTCTGAGTGACATTACTTTCTCTCTTCTTGGACCTATCACCATTGATGGAACTCTTAAGCACATTTGCATATCCTTTGGACTTCTCCTCAATTGTTTTCTTTGGTAACTCTATAGATTTAGAACTTGAGCCTTCTTTAGTAGTCTTCTGGTCTTCTTCAAAGCCAAGACCTATTTCATTGAATGTCGGCCTTTGGGAGCTAATAATGTTATCCAACATTTCGATGCTTTTCTCAACCTTTAAGCTTCTGTTTAGTTGAGCTTTTGTTTTCTCCAATTCCTCTCTCAAGGAAACAATTTCGAACTCTAGTCTCTCACAATCTTCTTCCTTTGTCTTTAGCTGAAGTCTTACTTCCTCTTCTATCTTCTTTGCTTCTTCACATTGAACTTTTAGATCCACAATTATTTTTTCTGCTTTTCAAGAGCTTGAGATACTTTGGCTTTGGATTCACTTTCCTCTTGAACTTTGGATTTTAGTTACGAGTTTCTTCTCTAAAACTTTTCAACCTCATCATATGCGAATTGGAGTTCTTCCTCAAGATCCACTTCTCCTTCATCATCTTCGTTCTTCGTATCTCTTGAATCTTTCCCTTCTTTTCATCTATCTTCATCGCTCTATGCTTCCGTTGCCATGAATAGTATTTCTTCTCTATCACTGAAAAATTCTTTACCACTTTCCTCCAGAGAACTATTATACTCCTTATAGTAGAGACTCTTCTTGTACCTCCGGAAGTTCTTCTTTCTCTCAAATTGATCTTGCTTGTGGTCCTTATGTTGTTGATATCCTCTTTCTTTCATCATATCGTAGTCCTCTTCATCGTCGCTACTCTAACTTTTTCCCTGGGGACACTTAGAAGCAAAATGACCTAATTTACCACAATTAAAACATTTAAACTTACCTTTGTATTTACCTGATCCTATCTTTTGTTTCGTCATGAAGTGGGCTTCTTTTGCATCTGAACCATCGCTGGAGAAATCACTTGATTCATACCTCTTATTCCTTATCTTCTTTGAAGCTTTAAACGCAGCCTCTTTTTCAGATTATTTGTTCTTTTCCATCCTCATTTTGTATGCCGTGAGGATCCCTTGCAACTCGTCCTTTGTTAACTTGTCCAAGTTTTTCAGTTCTTCAATTGTCAAAACCTTCGCATCAAATCTCATAAGAAGAGATCTTAGTACCTTTTGTACTATCGTGGATTCTTGATCTCTTCGCCAAGTCCTCTAATGGTATTGACAATTTCAACCACACAGAGGAGGTAGGTTGCAATATTTTCATCATCTCTCATTATTAAGCTCTCAAATTGTCTTCTATGGGTTTGGAGCTTGGCCTTCTTAACTTTGTCATCGCTTTCATATATGTTCTTAAGCTTATTCCACATCTCTTTGGCGGATTTGTAGTGCATTACCTTTACAAACTCTGATTCGGCCAAACGACATAAAATAGCATTTTTGGTCGTGGCATTATTTTCGCTTTCCTTCTTTCCATCCTTATCCATTGGTGGTGATGCAGGAGCAATATATCCATTTACAATGGATTGCCATATGTCAAACCCTAGAGCATTCAAATAACTCTCCATCCTTATGCTCCAAAAGGCATAGTTGGTTCCATCAAAAGGGCCTTGGCACTTGAGTCTTCACTTACAAAGAATAAATTTCAGAAGAAGGCTTTCCACTCCAAGAAGCCATTTCAGAAAAATTTCAATCACCATAAGAGTTTGCCTCCAAAAATTGATTAAGGGGCAAAGAATGGGTTAAGAAGGAAGAAACTTTGCTTTACTTGCAAAGAACCTTGGGCCCCTAGTCATAGATGCCTCGGCAAGGGGCAAGTTCACTATATTGAAGTGGTTTTTGATGAAGAATCAAAGGCTGAAAGTTTGAAATAAGCTAAAGTTGAAAAAGAACACATGCCAGAAGACCAAGAAGAGAAGAATGTTTCAGGAAGTACTCTAACAAAACTTTCAGGTACTCCTAAATATGATCCTTCAGGATTCGTGGTCCTTTGTGGCCAAAGAATTACTGTGCTTATTGCTTCTGGAGCCACACATAATTTTATTGATGAAGGGGTAGTTGCAAGAAGAGGGTTGAAAACAAAAGAATTTGAAAGCTTTAATGTGATGGTAGCTGATGGTTTCACCCTCCAATACAAGAAGGATTCCCAAAATGAGTCTTCTGTTGGGAAATTATGAGGTTAAAGATGACTTCTATGTTGTTAGCATAGGAGATACTGAAGCTATTTTGGGAGTTCAATGGCTGCTCTCTTTAAGAGAAATCACTCAAAACTTCCAAACAACGGAACTTAAGTTTCATGTTGATGGCAAGAAGGTAGTGTTACGTGGAATGTCCAATGGAACTCCAAAAATTGTTTCAGCGAAGAGAATGGAAAGGATGTTCCATCATGGTCAAGTTGATTGGGCAGCCCAATACTTGATTATGCCTACCACTTCTTTAGAAGGTAAAAGAGAATACCATGTTGATATTGAATCCTTATTGGACAAGCATAGCAAAGTTTCTAGTGGTATACCTCCTGGAAGGCCATCGGATAGAGGGATAGAGCATGTTATTGAATTGGAAGAAGGAGCCAAACTTGTGATTACCACTCCTTATTGCCATCAGAGAAGGCATAAGGAAGAAATAGATAAGGCAATAAAGGAGCTCCTTGAAATGGATCACATAAGACCAAGTAAGAGCCCTTTTGCTTCTTCAGTTGTTTTAGTGAAGAAGGATGGGACTATGGGAATGTGTATAGATTACCGAGCTCTTAACAAGAAAACCATTAAGAACTGGTATTCCATCCGTAAGATTGATGAACTCATTGATGAGTTGCATGGTGTAGTCTATTTCTCCAAAATAGACTTGAGATCTGGATATCACCAAATTAGAGTTTGTGAAGATGATGTACAAAAAACAGCATTTAGATGTCACTATGGGCATTACAAATTCTTAGTCATGCTATTTGGCCTGACTAATGCTCCTACTATATTTCAGTCCTGCATGAATTAAGTCTAAATCAACAACTAAGAAAGTTTATGTTGGTGTTTTTCGATGACATTTTCATTTACAATAAGACTTGGGAAGAGCACCTAAGGCATTTGGATGAAATGTTAGGTGTTTTGGAGGCACAATCTTTGTTTTCCAAAGAGTCAAAATGTGAATTTGGCATGACTGAAATTATTTATTTGGGGCATGTGATCAGCTCACAAGGTGTGCAAGTTGATCAAGAAACGATCAAAGCCATCTTGGATTGGCCACCACCAAAGACTCTTAACACAATTGAGAGGTTTTTTTGGTCCTTGTAGCTTGTACAGAAGGTTTGCGAAGGGGTTTTCATAGTTGGCTGTCCCACTAACAGATTTAATGAAGAAAGGGGCTTTTTCATGGTCTATTACAGCATAGCACGCATTTGATCAGCTCAAGAAAGTAATGAGTTCTTGCCTTGTACTAGCCATCCCAATCTTCTCTCTTCCTTGTAAACTTGAATGTGATGCTTCTGGGGAAGAGATTGGTGTTGTTTTGATGAAAAAGAAGCATCGAATTGCTTTTGAGAGTTGTAAGTTGAAAGGGATTGAGAGAAGATTCTCAATCTATGACAAAGAAATGCTAGCCATTATGCATGCTTTGGCTAAGTTCAGGCAGTATTTTGTTGGTGGTAAATTTGTAGTTAAAACTGATCATAATAGTCTGAAATATTTCTTAAGTCAAAAGGATCTCAATGAGAGACAACAGAAATGGGTTAGTAAGCTTCAAGCTTACGATTTTCACATTGAGTATGTGAAGGGAAAAAGGAACATAGTGGCTGATGCATTGTCAAGAAGACCAAATTTATGTTCTATGGTAGAGATAACAGCAGATTGGAAATTCCGAAATTTATCAAAATATGCTAAGAATACATTTGCTGCTAACATTTTGGAAGGTAATTTCCAGGATCTCAAGTATGTTGTGGTCAATGAGCTGATTCTATACAAAGATAAAATCTTTTTAGTACCCCAATCCAAGGTAAAAGAAAAGATTTTAAGAGATGTTCATGACACTCATTTGGCTGGTCACCAAGGGTGTTTGAAGACCTATAAGCAGATTTGGGAGAGGTTCACTTGGAAGGGGCTTAAAGATGATGTCCTTAAGCATATTAGAGAATGTGTAGTTTGTCAACAAAACAAAAATGAGCATACTTTTCCTACTGGTTTGTTGCAGCGAGTATTTCAATGGACTTCATCACCGAGTTGCCAAAGGTTCAAGGTAAAGATTGCATCTATGTTGTTGACAGACTTACGAAATTCGCACACTTCTTTGCCATTTCGTCAGATTTAAGAGCTCCTCAAGTTTCTGATTTGTTTTCTTGAGAAGTATTTAGATTTCACGGATCGCCAAAAAATATTGTAGCTTTCTAAGTTTATTTTGGCAGGAGTTTTTTCATTTATCTGGAACTGAGCTTACTCCAAGCACAATTTACCACCCCCAAACTAATGGACAAACTGAGATTGTCAACAAATGGATGGAAGGATACTTGAGAAACTATGTTTCTAGATAGCATAAGGCATGGATTAGATGGCTTCATTTGGAGGAGCATTACTATAATACTACTTATCATATGACCATTAAAATATCACCATTTATGGCTTTGTATGGTTATGAGGCTCCAAGTTTCATTGATCTTGTTTTTTGTGATAACAGGGTACTGGGGGCCAAAGATTTACTTCAGCAAAGCCAAGATGTCCGGAAACCACTCAAAGACAAACTCCAACATGCTCAAAATCAACAAAAGTTATATGCAAATCAACATCGCATTGATCGTTCATTTGAGGTTGGTGACATGGTCTATTTGAGATTGCAACCTTATAGGCAGCCCTCTCTCAAAAAGAGTGGAACAAAGAAGCTTAAGCCACGATCTTAAGGCCCATTCAGGGTCAAACGAAGAGTTGGTGAAGTGGTATATGAGTTGGAGCTACCGGAAAGTAGTAAGGTGCACAATTGATTTTGTGTCACACTTAATGGTGCAAAATTCACCAAAATGTTGTACTTACAGAAATAATTTAGCATTTAGATGCTCAACATAATAGCCCATCAACTAGCAAAGTACAAAGTCCTTCTGCAAAAGCTCAACTTAAGTGCATAGCAGCCCAAGATCTCATCTAGTGAAAAAAAATATTAAGCATATCACCAAAGTATGCATAGACAACTGATGTGAAGCAAAGATCCTTGTATTAACTAGTGTGTTGAGACTCATCAAGTCTTGAAGAAGACTCATAGATCAAAGTCCAAATGAGGCTTAGCAAATCTATACCTCAACTTGCGAGCTAGGTCAAGTCTAGCAGCCAAGACTCATGAGTCTCAACTATCATAGATCCAAGTCCAAATGAGGCTTAGCAAATCTATAGCCTCAACTTGTGACCTAGGTCAAGTCTGGCAGCCAAGACTCGTGAGTCTCAACTATCATAGATCCAAGTCCAAATGAGGCTCAGCAAATCTATAGCCTCAACTTGCGAGCTAGGACAAGTCTAGCAGCCAAGACTCACGAGTCTCAACTACCAAACTTAGACGAGTTTGTCAAAAACTAGAAAATCAACTCACAAGTTCAGAAAAACATCATAAAGCAATTTTCATATATTATATTTTTTATTGTCGATTTTTTCCTCAAAAAGTTGGAGTCTAAGTCAAAAAACAACTCGTCGGGTTTTTGTCGATTCTGAATCTCAAAACTTTGGTATTAATAAGGTATAGCTTACATTTGTGTCATCAACAACAATGTTTGCATTGACCACTTGGAAGAGAATACAATATATATAAATTGCATGTCACAAATCAGCGATGACTCCATATTTAGCTTAACTTCCTACTAGCCCTCTTGCCCACTTCATTTTATGATATTCTTCCTACTTAATCTCCTCATCCTTTGTTTGGCCTCTCTCTATCCAATCTCTCTCCTCCTACATTCATCTAATTGAGCATCTTCTCTTCAACCATTATTGCCAAACCAGCTTCTCTACAAGCTTTCGCATCTTTGTGTTTCTCCAGACACCCCTCAGAAAAGGCTTATTTGGAAAGCACCCTATAGCAAGCAGCAACACATTTGGGTCAAGCAAAACATTGTGTACACTCAAACAACATTTCTTTTGGCCTCATATTCAAAGTAACATAAAGTGCCATATCAAGTCTTGCATCCCATGTTACATTGCCAAGCCAACCAACAAGATGCATGGAATGTATATGCCATTGTTGGTTCCAACCCAACCATGGAAAGCTATTAGCATGGATTTACTATCTAATATGTAGACAGCATAGTAGTCAGGGTGGTACTAAAGAGTTTAAATACTTCTTTCCAGAATTTAATCATTTTGGGTTTTGTTCAGTAACAACATTCTCCAAACAAAGAACTTCCATGTAACCTGTGTATCTCTTGCATGCACAACTTTGAAAGTTTTGACTGTCAAGCCTTATCAATGATGGCTGCTATGAACCGAACTGTTATGGACTCATTTATTTGTGCAGGAAAATATAATATAATTATTTTGCAATAAACACAATATATATTGCTGATGAACAGTGTTGCAGTAACTGATTGCATGCAAATTCATAACAATAATAAACTGAACAATCTTCAGTATTGCAGCAGCAACATAGTTAATTTGTATTGCAAGGAAACTCGGTTAATATTGCTGTTTCAAATATAAATATATTATATATATGATATTGTATACAACAGTCATAAAAGCCCTTTTTTCAATATTCATGTTTCTTTTTTCTTTCCTTTTTTTTAAAAAAGCCAGACATCTGTGAGGACATTTAGCCATCCCTAGGACATTTTGAAAAACATCTCAGATGTTCCCATCCATCTCAGGGAAGACCAGATGTCCTGAGGATGGCCAATCATCCCTACGATGTCCGGCATTTTTAGCATTTCAAGGAGACCTCCCAAATGTTTGCAAGGCAAGGGATAGAATGCTAAAATGTTTGTCTCCATGTTAGTATTTGGAGTCAAGCTTGGTGGCTACTTTGCTTGTAGCTCAATACCAAAAATGAAAAATGTAACATCTTTTAAATCTAAATGAGAATCTCAATCATAAAAAAAGATCTTGCATCCATTGGATCCCAATAAGTTTTGGTTCCTCTTCTCCAATTCTTAATAAGGATCAAAATATCCTCTTTGCACCTTCATAAGAGTTAATGAAGGCACTTGTTCAGATTGGCATTATGTCACATTGATCATCTATCCACTATGAATGTTCCTAAAACATTATATTGATGGAAATAATAACATGGAAACATGTAACATCAATTGAGCAATGCTTGGCAATTGCACTATAATCTTCAAATTTGTTTATATACTAACCAGAAGCTAGTTATAATCCATATGCTTCTATCAAAAAAACTTGGCAAGGTGTTTGCCTACATTCCTATAGAAAGAGATCTCCCAGATTTTGAATACCTAATAAAATCCATTTGGCAATTGCAAGAAAGATTGTATAAGGAATGCTTATGACTAATAATGTAATCTATATGGCCAAAACAATGGTTTTAGGATAAGATTTTAGTAATTTGTCAATCAATTACAAAATCTTAATTATCCTACATTATATTTATAACATCTACTCTATTCCCAAAGTCTTTCTACATTTATTCCTTGTGAGATTAAATGCCAAAGAATGAAATAAAATACTTAAATCTATCAGAAATTATTACCAAAAAGCTGTGAAACTTAAGAAGTAATGTATGAGTACAAAATCACTCAAAGATTTATTTTGCCCAGACTACATTTTTGACATTGTTTATCCCCTTCAAATACTTTAACGAGAGAAAGTGATTGCAATGGTCAAGCTCTTTTTTTTAGCATTGTAAATCATGGATGAGTTTATGGGTCTCCTTTAACATGCATAAATATGGGTGAACTTTTGAATGTACACCATAAACATTAATCAACAACCTGACCATATATGTGCTGAAGTTCTGGGCTGCATTATTGAGGTGAAAGATGAGGAGGGTTGAAACCTTGGTCATCCTCCTTACAATTTTCTAACCATTACCATTATACCACAACTTCCTGGACTCGAGACACATTTTTATACAATCGAAACTTGCCTAGCTCATACAGGCTGTGTGTCCATATAATTGAAAGCGTGTGCGCATTCTATAACAGGTTCCTAACTAGAATATACAAAGAATCTGCCACAGCTAAAAGGGGCAACAACATTGATTTCCAGATCCTCCTTATATGTGCTAAACAGCTATTTATAAATCCATTTACACTTTTAAAATTGCAATATACCTAACATGCTATGACAGATATTAGTAGTTGTTTAGTTTGACTAAATATACTTGATTCTACTGGATGCATCACTTAAGATTGGCATAGGAAAATGGCACAGAACATATCTAAAGCTGTATTAGAAAATGATAGCAGAACCTTAGTTTCAAACCAAAAAAATATTTCCCAATTCAAACTTATGTGCCAAAAATAGCATTTATTAAGAACAAAATGTGTCTACATGCAATATATCAGGCCTATTTTAACTAGCAATTGGTAAGTCTCAGTCTAAAACATCCATTTGGTAATGAAAATGCCTAGATATTTTTTACATTCCCCTTTCAAAACTCATGAATTACATACTTAGCAAAATGCAAATTATAACCTATTATTCGTGTAAATAAATGCAAGCCTGTAAAAAAGAGTGAGACTACTATAATACAGAATTCGTTGTGAATAACTCCACTAGAGAAAAGAATGTCACCTTCTGAAACAAACGACCACAGATGTCTTCATGAGCAGCATCAACTGTTTCCTGTGGGATGCAGAGCAGTACTCTCAAGCGTAGTAATGCAGCCACATCTTCCTCACTTAAATCACCATCTGCAACACATTGCTGAAGTTTTTGCCTATATATATCTGCCGAAATCATTCACGCAAACAATTATTAATAAAAGATGGCAAGATTCATCAAATGTTCCATGATAAATTTGCTGAAATGCAAACATTGATACCACTCACAACACCATTAACCAAGCTAGATGGATTGCAAACAATATGGAATAATGAATAAGATTCATGTTATGAGTGTAAATAACATCATATTATAGACAATGAAAAACTATAGCAGACATGCAATACATAGGATCAGTGACTAAAAACCTAGTCAATAACTTGCGGACTTGCAAGTCAGACAGGTCTAGCAAGTTACTCCCACAGAAGCTCCAACTGGTAGACTTGCAAAAACTTGCAGTCGAGTTTTGGGCAAATTATTTGCAACTGTGAGTTCTGCATCAAGTTTCAGGCAAATTGTTTGCAAGTAACTGTGAGTTCTGCTTCAGAACTTGCCAAAAGGAAGAAAAACACATGGCCTGACCTAAAAACAGCAAAACCAGTAATTTTTCCTCATTTTATGATTTATGCTCTTGTGCCCTCCACTCTTTCATTTCATTGCATTGATTTTTAGGTGATTTTGACTCATTTATACCGATCTTGAATACATTTGATGAATTTATTGATCATGTTTGAAACATATGTAACTCTTTTTATTTCTTCTTTGGAATTTGGTTTTTGTTACTTTTTCTTTTATTCTTGTTCTGTTCTAGCACTTCTAGGGTTTTGACATTTCATGTTTTCTTTTCTTGCTTCTTTCAGAGTTAGCATTTAGAATTTTCAAAGCTTTTTTAATTTTTTCCCTTTTCCTAGGCTTTCCATTTTCTAACTTTGCAAATAGAGATGCCATCTGCATACGACCTTTGTAATGGCAAAACCAAGGAACCCCTTGGAGGCATAGGACATTGAGTACAGGGGTGAGACTGGTAACATGCAATTATTGTGGCTTGAGGATGAAAGGAAGCATCTATTGCCGTAAATATCACCTTGCACAAATCCTTGGCTCAATGTGTAATTGTGTAACTTAGTGGAACCCGAGATTACCCAAGAAATGAAGGATATCCTTGCTTTGTAAAGAAGAAATTAGGAAAGAAGAGGATAGTTAAGAACGACGAGACAATTGTAGTTGTGATGAATTCTCCTTTGAGCTCAAAGACTGATGTAGTGAGCTCTTGTCTTTGCCCATAGACATGGGGCTTATCCACTAGAGCTTGTTCTAGTCAGCTGCACTTAGACTCACAAGGGTTCTTTATTCCTCATAATACTCCTAGTGTGCAACCTTCACTCAAAGGTACTGAATGGATCTAGGAGAAGCATGTCATGTCCCCATTTTTGGAGTGATCACCTACACGAGTTGGCTAGCCTATCCTAATTCCCGTAGGCTAAGCCAAAAGGCTCAGGAAATGACCTAATTCCATGTTGAGAGGAGCCCATATTGGGTGTCATCAGTCAATGCATTTGTGTCATCGGTCAATGCATTTACTATAGCTACAAAAGGGTACAAGGCACCTAGTCCATATGATTTGAGTGGGCTATTGTTGGTGTTGGGGTCTATTTGTAGCTCAGATGCAGTTACTCACTTTGCTCTCCACAAGATTTTACACTCATGGATGTGTTTAGATGCATTCTTTGTCCCATGATATTCAAGCAACTTCATCAACGTCTTGTAATGGGCATCTACACGTGATTGTGGCTAAACAATCTGAGGAACGTAGGTCACAATGCTAGCAAGAACATTCAGACCTAAGACATTTTGTGCAACATTACTTGATCGTTGCACATTTGGCATCTAGACTACTTATGCATGGCTAGTCATTACATTGCTTGCAAGAAGTACACAATCGTTATTGCATTGTTGAATCCACTCATTCGAGCTAACGAACTCCTTGGTCCTATAACACCAACAAATTGTGCGCTAACATTTGATCTTGTTACAACTTGCACATAACTTGAATATGAGGTCCCTCGTCGTACCAAAAAAGAGTTTCCTCTAGTTACTATATTGTAAGTTGATCTCACTATCACAAAATTAATGATTGATCATCCTCCTAGTATTGCCATACTCGTTGGCATTCCACCCAAATACATCCCACTACTACTTGTCATATTTGACAATCTAGGATACAACTATTAATATAGAATTACTTGTTACAAAACGAATTATCTCTTCACAATCCTTGCAAGCAATTTAGTCAAACTAAATCTACACTTGTTTTGAAGAAATATGCACACGAGCTTTTGTTTCAGTCTATGTAGTACTTGGCATAGTTTTGTGCATCTCTCCATCATTTACTCCCAACCAACAGAGATCAAGATCACGTTTTGTAATAAACCACCCCTAATTTTTTAAAATTTGTTGCACACTAAAATGATGATGCAATCATGCAAGCTCCTCAATACTTTTTGGTCACCCAGTTCCCGATGAGGGCAAGGTGAGAGCATATGGTGTTTTGGTCCTACCCAACTATTCAATGCAGCAATTGTAAGCATAGATGCAAGACTCGCACAAAACTTGCCGAGTTTTGAAAAACTCGTGAGTATTCTTTAGTGGTGGGTTTTTCAGGCAAAAACTCGCCGAGTTTTCCGCGAGTTTTTCACAAAAACTTGGCGAGTCCATGAAATAAACTCGCCCGTCAAAAACAGTGTTTCCAATGGCATTAAAAAGTAACTTTCATTCATTTTTTTGCTCATTTCATTTGCTTTGCTTGACCAAAAACACCCTCCCAACCATTTTCGACATATTTGCAACGATTTGGCATCTGAACAAGATTTGAGGCGGATTTCAATCGAATTTGAAAGGCAAATCAGATTTCCAGGTAGGTTTTTGTTTTTTTCTCTCTTTCTTTTTTTGAAATTTCTTCTTCATTTTGGAAGCATCTAAGTTTTAAAAACATCATGAATGTAGTATAAATAAATTTGTATTGAACAAAACAAGATTTATATTCATCAAAATAAGATTCATCACCCTTTTGTTTGCATTTTTTTCACATTTTTTTTCATTTTTCTTATTTGAATCCAATTTTTTTTTAAGAAAATGTTTAAGTCTTAGATTAGTTTGCATTTTTAGTAATTTAGAGCAATTTTTTTATTGCTTCATTGTTTTCATATTTTTCCAAACCCTAGTTAATTTTTTTTGGTTGAATCCATTTTTTTTTTGGAACAAAATGTTTAGAATTTTACATTAGTTTAAATTTAATCTATTAATCTAATTTAGGTTGTTTTTTAATTTTCTATTAAAAAACCCAACAAGATGTGCTTTCACTTTGTATGTGTAGGTTAATTTATAATGGCAGATAGAGATGCTTCTGTGTCCGGTTCAGCCTCAGACCCTGCCGCATATCATCATTTGTAGGCAAACGTCCTCCAGGAGCTAGAGATCCTGCATGGAAATATGCCTATCTAGGACAGTACGCTAGCTTGGTTTTTTGCATCCAATGCGAAAACATATACCGTGGATGCATTAACCGCCTCAAGTACCATCTTGCAAGCATCAGTTGTCGTGATGTGAGGGCTTGTACTAACACCACAGAAGAAATAAAAAGACAAATGAATGCCATACTTGCAGCCACAAAAGAAAGAAAATTACAAAGAGAGAAGGCAAAGGCAACCATGCAAGCATCCATAGCTTCTTCTCAAGGTGCTCCAGTCAACCTTGAGTCGGATGATGATGCACTTAAGGGCATAATGGGCTCTCTTCGTGGTCCACGTAACCAAAGGCAACCCACCACCACCGCAAGCCCTTCATCTACTTCCAGTTGAGCACCAGGATCAGCACCTACACGCGGCACAGTAGATAGTTTTTTTGTGCCTAGAAACACACCTGGAGCACAAACTTCGTTAGAGGCAAATGGGTGGAACAAGGAGGTGATGAGCATGCAGACATTGCTTGTGCCGATTTTTGGTATTTCAACAACATCCCTTTCAATGTGGCGAATTCTCCTTATTGGCATAATTTGGTTACTACATTGAGAGTTGTAGGAAAGGGCTACAAGGCACCTTCTCACACAAACTTGAGTGGGAGGTTAGTTAATTTAATCTTTTTGATAAATTTATGTTCTTTAATTTATAAAAATTTATGAGGAATTTAAGCTATTTTTTGTTTACAAATTAAAATTGTGTACTTAATTTCACTTGGTACTTGTAGGTTGCTTACAAATGCAAGTGATAGGTCAAGGGCAGTGGTGGAAAACCAAAGAAATGAATGGAAAAAATATGGCTGCTCTATTCTTTCCGATGGGTGGACGGATGGTAAAAACCGCACCACCATTAATTTTTTGGTAGCTTGCAAGAATGAGAATGAAGTAGTGTTTTTGAAATCAGTGGATGCCTCCAACATAGTGAAAAATGCAAAAAAATTGGCTAAAATGTTGGAGCAAGTTTGCATAGAGGTTGGGATTGAAAATGTTGTGCAAATAATTACTGACAATGCAACAGCATATGTGGCAGCTGGTAGAATCCTCCAAGATAGACACCACACAATTTTTTGGACACCTTGTGCAGCACATGTCCTTGACCTTCTTTTGGAGGACATAGGCAAGCTTGATTGGGTCACACCGATTGTAGAGGATGCAAGGAGGATCACAAAATTTATCTACAATCACTCTTGAGTTCTTCACTTGATGAGGGATTACACCCAAGGGAAAGAGTTGGTGAGATCCAGTGTGACAAGGTTTGCAACGGTTTTCTTAACATTGCAAAGCATTCTTGGTGCATTGGCGGCTTTGAAACAAATGTTTGTGTGCCCAAAATGAACAGAGTCATCTTATGCGAAGAAGCCAGAAGGAGAGAGGGTTGCATGCATTATCTTCTAAAAGTATTTGAGAAAAGAGCTACAGAGATTGTGAAGGTAACTTCAAAACTTCGAATTTAAATTCAAATTGAATATTTATTTATTTTTAATATGTCTTTCATTGTAAATTTGTAACTTTAATCTTTTTGCATTTTTATATTGTAGGTGTTGGAACCCTTGGTTAGAGTCCTCCGCTTGGTAGATGGGGATAAAACCCCAATGGGGTATCTTTATGAGGCCATGGATAGGGCCAAGGAGGCTATAAGAAATTATTATAAGGGCGACAGCCTCAAATTTGATCCCATATGGGAGATTATTGACAGGAGGTGGAACAATCAAGTCCACCAACCCATCCATGCAGCAGGGTACTTTTTGAACCCCCGTTTCTTCCATTCAGGCACCTACTCAGATCCTAGCGGAGACATTATGGAGGGCCTCACTTCTTGCATTTAGAGGATGACACCCCAGGCTGAGGTGGTAGACCTCATTGTTGATGAATTGCAAGCTTATAGGGAAAGAAGGGGTAGGCTCTTTTCTTTACACCTGGCTACACGAGCAATAAACAATTAGTCACCAGGTATAAAATTTCAAATTTACAAGTTACAAGTTACAACTATTGATAATTTGATATTTAATATGTATTGAACTTTTGACTTTCCTTTCTAAGTTTCTAACTCTTCAATTTTTTTTTGTAGAGGTTTGGTTGACAAATTGGGGTGGAAATACCCCAAATCTCCAAAGATTTGCCCTCCGTGTCTTATGCCAACCTTGTAGTGCATCCAATTGTGAGCGCAACTGGAGCTTATTTCAGACCATCCACACGAAGAAGACGAACAAGCTGGCTCAGAAACACCTCAATGATTTTTTCTATGTACAATATAATCTTCGGCTACGCACAAGAAGGGTAGAGGAAATATCAGATGATCCAATTGATTTGGATGAGATAGATCCTTACAGTGATTGGACAAGGCGGGATGAGCAGCCTTCACTGTTTTCTGAGGATGAGATCTATGAGTTGGAGAGACAGGCAATGGACGAGGGGGCTGGAATCGATGGATTGGGATTCTCATTGCATGACATTGAGGATGAGGAGGATGAGGAGACATTGCCACTAGGACCACTACTAGCATCTACATCGGGAATGGAGGTTGAGCTACAGTCTACCATGCCAAGGAATCGGATGGAGGAGCCACAACAGATTCCTAGGACTACACCCTCTAGTTCTACCACTCCCCTAGTTTTCAGTAGTCTTGGGAAGAGGAAGATGTAGTATTTAGTATTTACTTTCATTTTTACAAAAACAATTTGCTATTTTCATTTTGTTTCAGACTATCAGTATCAGCGCATTCCACATGAGGATGCCATTTTGTACCCAATTTGCTTTGAAATCAATCAAATACAACTAAACTCATCTTGTTTCTCATTTATTAACTCATTGGATGCATCTTATCATTGAATTTTGCAAAAAAAAAAATGTGTTCTTAATGAAATTTAAACAATTTTTTAAGTTGCCGAGTTTTTGGCGAGTCAAGTTTTTCGGGCTTGACGAGTTATTCATTTTGGCGAGTTTTTCAACTATGATTGTAAGTATGCAATGCAATGCAATTACAACAGTGAGGCGGCAAGCCAACCATGAACACACAAGGGGCAAGGCCAACCTAATCAACCACTTATTCAGTGGGACTGCATGTAAGCCACTGGCAAAATTTCAAGCTTGATACAGACCAATATGGTCGATATGCCAGCTTGTTCATGCCAAAGTGGGCTGAGAGTACATGCTATAATGTTTGGTGGTGAACCGACCAAACTTACAAAATGACATGCAATTGCAAATGCTATAAGATTGCCGGTAAACCGACCAATTATACAATTAGATGACATGCAAGTTCTAACACAGCTGCAATCTTATTTTATTATTCAGACAAAATTATAATCATCTTGAACAGAATGTTAGCAATTGAGTTCATAACATGTGGATTATACACTGAAAAATATGAAGTTCTGACCTTTGCATGCAACTGATATCAACTGAAGAACACTCTGAATCTATCTCTGCAATTTGCAATCCAAAACATCACATACTCATCTGAAGAAACAATGTTGAGATTGAATGCAAGTGGTTCAGTACTCTATTGTAACTAATTGACTGCTGAAACACTTTGAAAACATGTTGTGAACACTCAGAAATACCTCTTAAATGTAGAGAAATGCACACCCTGAAGTATCCATATTGTCCCCACAATGTAAACTACTGAATATACACATTCCCAAACCCCAAACTCATCTGAAAGTGTCTGATTATTAATATTCCCACCAAAAACACCAAATAGAAGCTAGAAGAGGGAAGTGACTCCCTTCCTAACCATGCACAAACTTGTACAGCAGGTTTGTGGAGCAGCAATAGCATAGTTTGATCTGGATTTTGTCTTCATTGCACTCAAATCTAGTCACAGCTCCCCTTTGATTCAAGGCGACCACACCAATCAATGAAATCTTCAACCAAATGGTATTTCCAGAAGTGCGACTTAGCAAACAAGGATTTGGTTCGACCAGCGAATGCAGAAAGCTTCAAGACTCCTCAAAATGATCAATAACTCCAATCTTTATGCACTCCAAAAATATAATATGCTCAATCCAATCTACAAAACTTGGAAAACATAAAAAACCAATCACCATTACCAGCTAGGGTGGATCTTTCACCACCAAAACTGATCTTCTCCAAGAGGGTTTTCGTCCTCAAGAAGGAATAGAAGAACTCACAGATTCAATCCAGCAACATAACAATATCAAATCAATAGCATAACCTCAACAATGAGCTCTCAATCATCTTATATAGGCACTTTTAGGTTACATGGAAATATAATTTTTTTTTTAAATAATTAACTTTTTCCTCTAACTTCAATAATTCCTTTTTTCCTTGTCTAGGTGCTCACGTTTATGTGCCCAATCAAATAATAATCAAATAATAAAACACTTTACCTTTCCAATGAGCTATAACACTTAAGTCACCCCTAAATATTTCCAACCTTACGAGACTTAAGTGAAATTAATAATTAAATAACTCAATTAACCACCCAACTTATGGAAAATCTCAAACTGAAACAAATTGCAAAATAAACCATACCAACACAATCATGAAGGTTTGAGATGACTAATGACGCCCACTGAGTGACTTATTATAAATAGACAACTTCTCCAAGAAGTTTGGAGAGAAAATGGGAAGGTCAAAAATGCTTCTGAAAGCATCACTGTAATCCTGAATGTAAGCCTCGTATTATGCTAGTAGTAATTAGTTATGTTTTGGTTGTAGTCGATGAAGTTGTTATCCTCCCAACAGTTGTAGTAGTTGGCGACGATTGGCCATCTAGAGCAACCGTTGGCCTCTTTTATATACTTGGCATATCATTGTATTGAGGGAGAGGAATGGACATCGATGGGAATTGACTTATGATGACATTGTATGAGCAATTCTGAGATAATATACATATCAATTATGTTATGCATTCACAATGAGTATATTGTTATGATGTTACTTTACTTTTAGTTCACGTACATTTTGTTTACCCTGTATGTTCTATTCAGACTCAATAGGCAGTAAACATTTTGGCACCGTTGCCTATTCGGAGTCAGGTTGAGTGGACAGTGACTATGGCGTTATAATGGGTCAGCTAATTCAGCCGAGTGAAGAACCACGACCCACTGAAGAGATAGAAGAGCAATGTCGGGAAGAAGAAAGTGATAGAGAAGAAAATGACCAAGAAGACGATTTGACACAAGACCTTTTACATCTATGGAGCGTATTAGTGAGGCAGCACGTACGAAATGAAGCCCATCGTAGAGAAATACCAGAAGAGATAATCTAGCAAAATCTAGAAGTGAACAGGGAAGTCGATAATCTCCTCACCCATCTTCTAAGACTCTTGGCAAGGAACTATCTAATCTTGCAAGACCTACGCAAAGAAAGAGAAAAGGAGCTACGTCGTCAAACGTGCAAAACGGGAAGAGGAGCGCAGCACTAATCGACATCGCACGTCGTACAATTAATGCCCTTATATCCAAATAAATATAGACGACTAGAAAGCGGTTAGGAAACACTTGAGTATGAAACACAGAGATCATTGAGAATACAAGAACAAAGGGAAAGAAGGAGATTGAAAAGAATCATTGAAGAAACAGAGAGGTTATTACCCGAGAGCCAGAGCCTACTGAGGTGACGAAGTAAAAGCAGAAGTGTCTGTTGGAGTCATAGTCAGGAGGAGAAGAAAGTTCCTGAGGTACGACAAAACACAAACGCGCGGCAACATATGAACAAGGAGTGGGAGGAATTAGGATGGCAATTACCACACCTGGACGAGACAGAAGATCTTGTTGACCAGGCGGGCAACTCAACCGTACGACTCTTATCAACTGATGAGTGGGAAGACCAACTATGGCAAGACTCGACTTTGGAGACACATGAAGACATTACTCGATATGTTGAAGAGTTGTGCAACGGTGAGCGAGAGCCTACAACTCCAGGACTAGAGAAGCGTAGGAAAGACCTTGCAGGCAACAAGAGCGTGCGGTTTGCTGAGGAAAGAGTGAAGGACACTTGCGTGGCCAAGAGTGTGTGGAAAGCACCGAGACATATGGGTCAAAACTCTCCGACCAGAAACCAAATACTAAAGTTGCGCCAAGGAGGAAAAATGGTGACTCCGCCTGTCAGTCCGAGTGTAGAGGCAAAAGCTCCCAAAATTTCTGGGGAATGGATCAGAGGATCCGGTCAAACATTGTAAAACATGTGAAACTATATGGGTGGCCAACGGGCAGGATGACAGGTCCTACTAGTTGCAGTCGTTTCTAGCAACCCTTAGGGGTATAGCTATTGATTCCTATACCGAACTAAAGGCAAATTCAAAAATCGGTTCGTATACATTGAAAAAAGCATTTCAAGAAGGGTTCAAACTCTTGAGGGATGATAATAAAATTGTCGCTGAAATATATAATACAAAACAAGGCAAACATGAAAATGTAAGAGCCTATAATCCTAGGCTGAAAGAGCTTCTAGTGAAACTCGAGAAGGAACATGTAGATGGCTTGAAGAAGCGTTAGTTTATTGAGGGTTTGATTCCCTCGATGAGGAAAAAAACTAAGATCGTATCTCCTTCGTAGTATGCCAAGGCTTACAACCGGGCAATGGACATCGATAGTGAAGATAAAATGTTGGCCCAAGGGAAGAAGGATGAAATGAAGAAAGTTTGGACGATAGCTGACAAATCTAAAACAGTACAAGCACTCCAGAGAGACATAATAAGAATGATGAAAGAATTAAAAAACGAAAAAGAGGTCAGCAAAGACAAAGAAATCTGGTGCACGGAATGCAACAATGAAGGGCATGTCAAGGCAAATTGTCCGAAGAAAATGTTCAATGACATTTGCCAAGTGTTGGGACACTCTATCAAAGAATGTCTGTACAATTTGAAGATGAGGAGCACCCAAATGCTCTTCACTCAAGGTGAACAATCTACCCCACCGACTACACTGCCAAAGCAGCATAACAATAGTGCATCACCAGGCGGGTATCGGAACCGAAGAGGAAATAATAGATTCAATAGCAATAGTGGGGGGGAGTAGTCACATACAATATGATGCATAGTTCCGGGACTCACCCGGACTCGACGAGTCCCAAGTCGAGTCACCCTTGCCGAGTCCAAGGGCCTCGGACTCGGACTCGGTCAAGTCCCGGCAAGACTCGCTGAGTCCGGGTGAGTCTTGCCAGACAGACTCGGCCGACACAAGTAGCATTTTTAAGGGGAAAAAACTTAAAATTTAAGTTAAAACTTCTTTTTTTTAACTTATATTTCTTCTACGTCCCTAAAGGCAACTTCATTTCGTTTTGTTGGCAAAATAGGAGGATAAAAGAGAGTTGTGAAGAAAAATAAGAGTGCATTGTAGGGCAACCAGCAAGGAGGTAGACCAAAAATTCGTCAACAAATCGCATTCATGCAGCTTCATACTCATATTTTGTACATCGAGAGCTCTCTACCAGAGATTGGAAGGAGTTTGCTATAACAAACTACCCCTAAATTTTTTGAAAACTTTAAACAGTGATAACACATTGTTAGCACAATATTGCATGAACAACTAAATGACCTCCACACTTCTGATCACCAGGTTCCCAAATCGAGCAAGGTGAGAGCATAATGTATTTTGGTTTACAAAATATGATTGTGCAACAAAGAAAGTACTTTCATCCGCTAATGAGCAGGTATCCACTTATATTGTGGGGATTCTCCACTTATTCAATGGGTGGAATACAAGAAAGATATACAATGATCACCCACTTGTCCAGTGGGAATTCACCACCTATTCAGTGGGTGGACATACAAGAAAGATGAACTTCCAATTACTCCCCACTGGCGGTAAACCATCCAGGGGTTATAGAATGTTTTTGCAACATTAATTGAATGTTTACAAATGAATAACAAGTTGCTAGCAAGAAAGAAATATCAATCTAGATCAACATATCAGTCCCATGAAGATTTGGCATCTTGAAGTTCCCCTGCATAAGAATTAGCATCATTATTCACATGACACATCTGCCCAAACTGAGTACTAAACAATGATGAATCTGCTGTGATTTAAATCTCCAAAGTAGCAGAGGGATCCCTGCTGTATGGATAACCTGACACAAGAAGTTGATAACAAAAACACACAAGGAGCAATAACATTATAAATCTGTCCCCTTACTTCTGATTTTTGAATGCCAAACAATGAAAATCTGATTCAGATATCAAAACTACTTCAGCTCCCCCACAGAAAACTAACAGCCCGGTTCATATATGGTGCTAAAGGAAAGGTATAGCAGATTTAAAACACATAAGATCAGCTCTATATAAGTTTTGGCATCACAGTTCAATCTGCATAGCAGTTAGTACTAGTTAACACAAGCAACGAGCTGCCAAAGCTGGTAGTAATGTAATAAATCACTGAAGATCAATCCTGCAACACAAATCAGGCTTTCCCTTATGCTGTACAGCAGACCCTGGAGGTGAAGAACTTCACAAACATCATCATATACATCATAACTCCTTCAAAATCTGAAATAGCATTATAACACATGCACAAATTTCATCAAAGAGGCAAGGACTCAATCAATAATCCAAGACCATGAAGATTTTATGTCCTCCGATTCCTGGCAGGTACGGCACCACCAATGCCAGTACGGACTGCCCAGAAATTGCCTAACAATCTCCAAGTAAACTCTGCAGAGTTACTAAAAGCAGCGCCAAATGCAAGGGAAATAATGCTCAAAATTTGAACTTATCATAACCCTAAGTAAGGGCAGCATAAATGAAAACATCATCTAGGAGTGTACGGCCCTGTAGCAAACAAAACTCATCAAATACCACAAAATACAACTCAGAATTCTTTAGGAATGATTAGATATGAGTCACCAATCCAGTAACAAGGAACTCCATCCATTATTTGCAACAAACAGCTATTAACAAGATCACAATCCAAAATCGCCCCCCAAGCATGTTTGACTGGGTGTACGACCAGCTCAGAACAGCAAGAAGCAACACAAAGAAAACTTAACACTTCAATCCCCAATATGATTAAAAACTTATTCACACAATCATCAAATCAAATAACAAGCATCCATGAAACTCAAATGCAAACTCTGTATGAGCTTGCTCCAATCTCCAACTTCAACAATGGTGATTCCTGTATGAAATCACAGCCAACCTCAAGAAGGTTTTCGTCTTCAAGAGCATTCTACAAGAGGGTTTTCGTCCTCAAGAGAATATAGAAGAACTCACAAGTTCAATCCATCTACAAACAAAATTAATTTCAAAACATAACCCTTCCAAATGAGCTCTCATTCCCCTTATATAACTTTTTGAGAGGAATATAATATTAATTTCTTTTTAACTCTTCATATTTCTTCTCTCAAAAAAACCTTTTTGAAATAACAAAAATATATCATGTGTGAGGTCCCCTTTTTAAGTGTCTATCATTTAGAACACTTAAAAACCTTTCAAATTCAAATCATATTTTTCACAATGTCTACTTCTACAACCCCATTTAGAAAGGACCTAGCTTGGAAACATGCTGAATTTTTTTCCGGACAAAAAAAAGGAGAGGCAAAATGTAAATATTGCAAAACACTTTTTCATGGAGGCATTAATAGATTGAAATACCATCTTGCACATATACCCGTCCATAATGTTGTGGGATGCTCTCAAGCACCTCCTGAGGCTATTCGTGAGGTGCAAATACAATTAGTAACATTTGAAATGCAAAAAGAATTGAAAAAGAGGCAAAGGTAGGAGTTGGCATGCATTGGTGGTGTTGGAAAGGCTTCTTCCATGCCTCCATTTCGTCCTAGTGCTACTGCTTGTGCTAGTGCTTGTGCTAGTGTTGGTGCTAGTGCTAGTGCTGCCGCTAGTGCTAGTGGTAGTGGAAGTATTAGCATTGGTCCTAGAGTTCGTAAATCTAGGATGGATTCATATTTTGTGCCACGCACTACTCCTAGTTCCCAGCTGTCGCTTGAGAGCATGGGTTAGAACAAGGAGGCACATGATGTAGCTCGACGAGCAATTGGAGACTTTTGGTACTATTGCACCATTCCATTCCATGCACCCAGGTAATTCTTTTTTGTTTGATTGTTTTAAAATTTATAGTTTGATTCTGTCTCATGAATTTTTATATTTAGATGTATGACGAATTCAAATTTTAAAATTAAACTCTCCATTTTACAATACTTATCTTATTTAATTTATTTATGACGTGTTAGTTCTCCTTTTTGGCAAAATATGGTTGATGCCATAACTATTTGTGGGGCAGGGTTCTGTAATATTCCCCCCCCCCCCCTGATAAAGATATTTAACTAACAATTATGCCTTTAACATTTTTGTGTTTTTCACAAGATATTGCTAGGAAAGAAAAGAGATGCAAGCATAACATATGCCCATGCAAATTGAAGGAATATTGAATGTAAATACTAAATGTTTTGAATCAGATTTATGATATCCTTAGCAATGAACAATATACTTCCAATATAGATTAATCTTTGCATTCCATTAACCAAAACTCATACCCGGATTTCAAATACATTGAAGGCTGGTCTAAAACTTAATATCAGCAAATCTGAAATTGGTTACCAGCAATAGAGAAACCCTTATATTGGACGCCTGGCACAAAATGTTGACTTCTCCACCATTAAATTGCAGCAAATTAATATCATAAGTTTGGACACCCTCAATGGTGTTGATAGCAGCACAAAATTCAAGGCGTTTCCTCCAAGAACTCACACGCCAACTTCAAGGAATAGTACGGCCTGGCTGGTATTATCTTGTACGGCCTGGCTAAAGCAATGGTACGGCCCAGAATAATGATAATAGCAATTAAAACAACCTGCAGCAAATGTAATTCTGATTTATGTTGATAATCTCTTCAAAACCCTTGAGATTTATGAAGATATTCTCTTAAAACTGCTCACAAAGAAATCCACGTGCCAAGAAGAAGAGGCACTTTTATCAACAATGATATTCACAATGATAATCTTTAATCTTGCTCTTCAAGAATTCGGATCTGGAAAAGATGATTTCTTGAAACCCTTCCAATAAAGCTACCGAACAATGCAGCCTTTAAGTGATATCTCACACCCTCAGGTAGCAATAACCATCAAGAACTTCGTTCTCCAAAGCCAATTATGCTGAAACCCGAGTTTCTTCTTCTCCAAGAGGAGAGCTCTCCAAACAAAGCCAAAATGTATAATGATCCAAATGATGCCTTTCCATTGCTTTTTGGGGACTTATATACTCTCTCCAAATTAGGTCAATTTCCTCATGAGGCTTTTAATAATCATTTAAATGATATTAAATGCTTTTTAATGTTGACTTTAATATAAAGCATTAATTAGGCGCCCACATAAAGTACAATTATTAATTGACTTTAGGACATAAAGTGGCCCCATTAACATAAAGTTAAAATATAACTTTATAATGCACTTTATAATTAATTATTAATAAACTATTACTTTATTAATAATTAAAATGACATAACTCCTTAAATACTTATTATTTTTCCATTCCGTCTAAACCTGGGAGTTAACCATTGTATCCACTGTGCATCCAACTACCTTACTAAAAATAGTAAGGGTCCCTCTCTAACATCCACTGACTTACTATAAATAGTAAGTCTCTCAAAACAGAACCAGAAACCTCTGGATATCAACGCCTCAGAACATATGAAAGATCTAAAGAGCTAAACACTAACAACTGCCACCTGAAGAGCTCCATAATGCCCAAACTGGACCCTCTAATCCACCACACTAGCCTACAAGGGTCAACTGATAGGCTAATCCTCTAAACTCTGATGCTCACGAAAAAGGGGACATTACAGTCCGCCCTCCCTGAAATTGCTTGTCCCCAAGAAATCTCCATTGCAAAGAAACTCTACTCCACCGGAGATCGAAAAGAAGATTGTGAAATGTCCCACACAAGAACACAACTGTTGTAGCACCAGCATAAACTTAACTGCGCAAACATAGACAACAAACCAACTGTCCAAACCATGCGCACTAAAAGTGAATCAAACTCAACTCATGTACATGAGAACCCAAGGTGAAACTGCAAACAATCCACACCATGTACATACTGCAATACTCACCAATGAACTTTGGCTAGAATCTTGATGCACATGAAGGATCCCACAGCACACTTAAGAGTGTCCAACAACCAATGCCTGGATCCCAAATCCAAAATAGAAGCTTGCTAAGTAGAACATCTTCAGACCTCTGCTGCTCAACACTGATCCGAACTACACCATGCCAGAAATGGTGAAGCGATACAATGGGACCGACCCAAACTGCAGTGCTAACCCTGTCAACACCTGGATCCCAATGCAATCGATACTCACATCCATCCGTCGAGTGGAGATAAGAACATCTAAAAGTGTCTGCAACACAACAACTATCTCCATCCTCTGCTAGACTCACATGGATGTGCTGACTCTGCAAGTAATTCCCTACAAATAACTGAGTCGGGTACTTGCAGCCATTAATTCCACCTACTGAAGATGGTAAATATCCATCCCAAAAAGGATGGTATAACCCTGGAGCCAGTCCACACCGATGCATCATCAAATCCTTCGTGTGTGGATCAAAAGAAAAGTGATGAGCACTCCTCAATATGCAGTCGCGATAAAAAACTCCAACCTTGGTCAATGGCTGACTGTCATAGCCCTGTATAACTCCCTCCACATCATCACTTACAACACTGGAATCAAAAGATTGCTCTGGTCTCTGATCCCGAATAGCTGATTGGGTAGGGGCTCTGGTAAACCCTCTTTGCAAACCCAATCACAATCTCTATCAGAAAGCATTGAAGTTAGAGTATCTTCAATTGCTCCAAAAGCACGCTTAATGAAGCGCAAACCTCGAATGCGAGTACCCTTTGTGGCTCCATATCGACTCTCCTGAAACTCTGCACACTCAAGTAGGTACTCAACAAACTTATCTGGGCAGTAAAAGCGATATAAGTCTAAATCAACCTTATTTCCCGTAACCTTCAACTGATCTCTCCAACTCTGTGGCTCAACAAGCTGTCGATCAAAATTAGCTCCATGGGATGAAACAACTAATTTGCTTCCAGGAGAAGGAAATAAATCAACATGTGAGCCCATCTCCCTACCAAATGATGCTCTGAATATCTCCTATGAAGATGGAGTAGTGTCAACCATAGTTGAAAAACTCGCCAAAAGCAAAAACTCGCCAAGCCCGAAAAACTCGACTCGCCAAAAACTCGGCAAAAAACTCGGCAACTTAAAAAATTGTTTAAATTTCATTAAAAACGCATTTTTTTTGCAAAATTCAATGATAAGATGCATCCAATGAGTCAATAAATGAGAAACAAGCTGTGTATAGTTGTAATTGATTGATTTCAAAGCAAATTGTGTACAAAATGGCATCCTCATGTGGAATGCGCTGATACTGATAGTCTGAGACAAAATGAAAATAGCAAATTGTTTTTGTAAAACTGAAAGTAAATACTAAATACTACATCTTCCTCTTCCCAAGTCTAGTGAAAACTAGGGGAGTGGTAGAACTAGAGGGTCTAGTCCTTAGAATCTGTTGTGGCTCCTCCATCCTCGGCATGATAGACCGTGGCTCAATCTCCATCCTGGATGTAGATGCTGGTAGTGGTACTGGTGCCAATGTCTCCTCATCCTCCTCATCCTCAATGTCATCCAATGAGAATCCCAATCCACCGATTCCACCCCCCTCATTCCATTGCTTGTCTCTCCGAATCATAGATCTCATCCTCGGAAAACAATGCAGGCTGCTCATCCCGCCTTGTCCAAGGGCTCCGATGTATCCAATGACAAGATGTATCCAATGAGTCCATAAATGAGTACAAAAGTGTTTTCTATTAAATTTGATTGATTTGAATGCAAATTGAGTACAAAATCGCATCCTCATGCAGAATCCTGATGGCTAATTCTAAGTTTGAAACCTTGGAACCCTGAATTTGGCTAAGTCTGAAACTCTGAAACCCTGAGAATTTGGTTAACTCTGAAATCTGATGGATCCTCCAAAGTCTAGAATCTTTTTCACGCAGGCGAGTTTTTTTTTTTTTTTTAATTTTTTTTTTTTTTCCTATTTTTTTTTCCAAAAACTCGCGAGTTTTTGGCGAGTTTTTCAAAAAAACTCAAGTTTTTTTTTGGCGAGTTTTTGCTTCAATTACTCGTTGTCTGAAAAAACTCGCGAGTTTTTCAAAACTCGGCGAGTATATGGCGAGTCTTGCAACTATGGTGTCAACAACTGTCACACAACTCTCAGTAGAACCCACCACTGAAACACAAGAGCTATCAATAATCTGACCCGCATCACCTATCACGGGACTAACCTCAAGAGAACCAGGTGCGACAAGAGGTTCTCTACAACTCTCCACTACTGCACTAATCCCATCGGAATCAACTGCACCAACATCTGCGATGGATGTAACCACATCCTCAACCTGCTCACAAGCATAATCTGTGGGTATATGCTCCTCACAAACTGCTGCCATGGAAACATGAACTGTATCTGTAGATGGTGAAGACTGTGCTAGTCTCAATGCCATGGTAAGCTCCTCAACCTGTGACTGTGACTCCTGAAGGGCCAACTGGCTGCTCTTCAACGAGTCCATGGTCACCTCAAGCTCATAAGTGAGCTCATCAACCTCCCCTTCCTTTCCCTTCAATGCATCATAACAAATGCAATCCCACTCGAGAAGATAATCTCTGTCAGCAAGCAGCTGTAGGTAATTTTGTTTCATTATTCCAATTGCTTCTCGAAGTGCATGAATCTCTGCAAGGGAAAGGCCACTATCACAGTGCCCATCTGACACGGGAGTACTCCAACCATGAGTAGCCAACATCTGACGAGCAACATCAAAATGCTCAATCGCTGAGGCAATCATAAAGTCATTAACCTTTAGTTGCCCTACCAAATGATGTGGACTCTGTGTAATGTCCCCTTCTAGCAAGTCAAAATTTTCTTAACCTTGCACAGAATTTCAACTTGTAAAAGAGAACATTAGCAATCAATCCAACTTATAATATCAACATATTACAATTAGGGTTAATAACAATTTATAAATATCAATATCAAATTCATATACTTTTCACATTTCCTCTTAGGGTTAGTAATCTTATAATCATAATCCACATTAAATTCATTACATAAATGCTTTTCACAATCACATTTCTTTCACCTATAGTGTTCCCATGATATACCTCAGGAGAGACATCACCTAGACTAATTGTTAACCTAGTCACCCACACCATGTGAGTATGGTTTTGTTTAGGCGCTGGTGTAACCATCCCATCTGGAGGCCTAAAGGCTTCACACTACACGCGGTGTACCTCACCATTTGGCTCAAGGGACTTCATGCTACATGCGGCATTCCTCATCCAATTGAGAGTCACCTACCGTTGGGCACATTTATATTAACTATGCATTTTATAACCTTGGGCCCAAGAGCTTCACACTACATGCGGTGTTCCTGGCTTCTTGGCTCAAGGGACTTCACACTACGTGCGGTGTTCTTCATCCAGTTGAGGGTCACCTAGGTCCATTATACCGCCCTTCCTTAACTCACCACCATACTCGTAGGGTGATAGAGAGGTTAAAGGATGAGGCTAGGTGCTCTACTCGGAGTATATCATGGATCTACAAATCATATCTTATTAACTTATCATTACCATCTCGTTGATTACCATTCACATTACTTGGCAATTCATTCAATATGCTTCCTTATAGGGATATTATTCCTCATATAAACATTCTTATGCCTTGATCCTCTTAGGCTATTCATTCTCATTCTAACATAGTTATGAGCACTTTCATGTCTATTAGGATTATAACATTTTCATCCTATATCTCAATTTGTTCTATATACTCATTCATTCTATGATAACTTCTTCATGCTTATCCAAATCTATGATAGTAATTTCAATATATTCTATGCATTTATTTATAATAGCATCTAATTTTATGTTAACATTTCATTCGATTCATATTCTTATTCTATGTTATACGCATATGTATGCTATTCTATCATTATGAGACATGTAATTTAAATTAGAAGACATACCTTGAACTGCTGCGATTTGCTATACTTGTTAATGCTGGATATTGAATTGTATTTCCTTTAACATATATCGCTGATGATGTTAATGCTTCGCTTGCTGCTATGAATTCACAAGTGATTGAATGATGATTTCTGATTGATTGAGATGTTATGATGCTTTTTTGGATTGATGTATGAAGGATCGCTGGCCTACTTGTAATCGGTATGTATTTATGTTCCCTCCTTATTCGATTCAATGCTTCATTCCGTTTATCCCTTTCGTATGATTGTAACCACTGCCAAGAGAGGCAATGTTTCATAAGAGAATCGCACCTTTATCTCATGTGCTAATCACATAGTATTATTGCTGCCAATGTGGCCTTAATCGCTTTTCTTTACTTCTTTTCATAAACTATCAATCGCTTCTTTCTATTTTTATTAGTATATATTAATCAAAATTATAACTTAAGCGTTGCATTTGGAAACCATATTCTATACTATTAATCGCTGTTTACTTCTTATCGTTGTCTTTGATAAGAGTCTCCTTTGTTCGCTGCAGTTTATATTTAATAAATCTCTAATATATTCGATTACCTCTTACTAATACATAATTGCAACCTTCATACTTTTATTTATATTTGATTTATATAAGATGGCTGTCTTTATATTAGCTTATATAATTATAGTATAGGATAATAATAATGTTATTTATATTTATATTAACAATATTGATATTTATATCAATATTTACGGTATTTATATTTTATCATTGTCATTTATGACTTGTCAATTAAAATAGATATATTATATTTTAATTATGAAAGAATATTGATATAATAATATTATTTAATATTATTTATTAGATATTTTATATATATATATATATATATATATATATATATATATATATATATATTTCTATCATTCAAATTGATATTTTATAAAAGCAACTTCATCGTCTTTTACATGATGTTTAAATCTTTAATTTAAACAATGCCTTAATATGGGGACATGACACTTTGCAACTTAGGACTCCCATACAAGTTTGCTGATTTGAAATCTGCATTGTGATATGAGGCTGTATCAACATCACTCACCTCATGATAAGCAGCATCATGTATGCTATCATCAGTGCACACATCAACAACTAAGGTATTGCTGCTATGTATATCAAAGGATGGCTCAACTAGTAATGTAGAAGCTGTTGATATAACATTATCTTCACACACTTCTGCTTCCAATGTAACTGCATGTCTATCCAACTCACAATCCTAGGATTCAATGCCACTAATTGAATTTTTCAACTTGTTTCGTAAGGTCTGATTTGAAAAACCAGACTCATCATGACATGAATCCACATCACACAATGCATCATTAGTACCCAATTCTTGAGTACCTTCACGTGACAACTCAATAGAAGCATCTTGCACATGTCAAGTCACTGTTGTATCATGTCGATGCAAAGTTTCATCACTAATGTCATGAAAATCAGAACTGTTATGAGTCAAATTCACCATGCAATCCTCATTCTTGACACTTGTATTTTGTGTGCCAATACTCAAGGTCTCTCCCACAACACTTTCTGAACTTGCCATGACTTTTAAATCATCATTACGCTCAAGGGAAAGACTGCTGTCATAAAAATCAGACTTGTTATCGTGACTAATAACAACTTCTTGAGCGCTAATAACATCAACTTTCTCTTCAAATCTCACCTTTTTCCTACATTGGCTCCTCCTTAACCAAATAAGGTCCCAGCTTGTCTTTACCCTGATCAAAGACACTGCATACCAAGACATAGGCAGCCGGAGATGTCACTTTCTCTCGCTTGCGAACTGCTAGAAGAAGTGTCATGATGGGCTAAGATATACTATCAATGTTATCAACAATGGAAGTCATGATCTCTCATGTAGTCCTGAATACATCTATCATGCCCCAAACTAATGGACTACAAGAAGAGTCTGAATAATTGCAACACAAGATCATGCTGATCAAAATCAAGCATGGCAACGCATGATCTAACCTGTGCCATTAGCTTTAAGATCTTAACCTTCTGTGCATAGGTAGGACCTAAGTCACAAGGTTCGAATTCGAATTCGAATTCGGCAAGGATGAAATTCGAAATAAATTCAGCAAGGAAAAATTTGGAAAAAAAATTCGTGATTGAATTCACCAAACATAAATTTGTAATATATTTATATATACACACACACTATGTTTTAAATAAAAAAATACTAATTTTAAATAAATACACTACATTTTAAATAAAAAATATAAATAAATAAATACACTACATTTTAAGTTAAAAATACTAATTTTATTTTAAAATTATAAATATATAAATCTATTAAATAAAATATACATTACATTTGAACTTTAAAGTTTAAGAAACAAAATAAAAAATCTAAATTTTATTTAAAAAACATAAAATTAAAAAACAAAATAAAAATACACTACATTTTAATAAATATACTACAAATGAATAAATACACTACATTTTAAATATAAAATATAAATATAAAATACTAATTACTATACCTAAATGTTAATATACTCTATATAATTGCATTTTAATTAGCCGATAGGCTTTTTTATATGCGAGCATTATAGCACTTTGAAAATTGTCTCACGCTGTAAAAAATATGCGAGCATTATAGTGCTCGGAAAATTGTCTCGCGTGGTAAAAAAAAAGTAGCGCTGGAAAATTTCCTAAATTCATCGGTTGTTCCTATTAGCGTCTTCAACCGTTGGAAGGAAATACGGCATCGGGAGTGGGCGCAGCAGACAATCCAAGTTCAACCGCTGGTACCAGGCCCTCGCAAATTCAACCGCCGGACGAATTTCATGCAAATTTCAACGTTTTTTTAAGAAATTGTATAAATTCAGTGAATTTCAAATGTCATGGCCGAAATTCGGCGAATCCTGTGACATAGGGTAGGGCTACCAATATCTCCAATCCCAACCATACTATCTACGATCAACTGGAAAACCTCTCTCATGGTGACCCCAATATAAAGAACCCGAGGAATTGTGATCCTCATAAACTGATTGTGGCATAGGGCAAGAGTGAGCCTAATCCGTCTCAAGTACCTATGCTCACCCAATGCTTTCATTGCAGGAACCATAGTTATCTGAAGCAATGCTGAAGCTGACTGTTCTACAAGACTTAAAGTTTCTTCCAGCCTACTCAAAATACACAATGTATCAAATCTAGATTGTGATGTATCAAAGCCCCTACTGAAGATGAATTAAGGGGCCCACTTTTGACACAAAAGGTGGCTGATGTAAAAGCTGAAATAGAGGAGCAGCGCTTGGTATGGAGCAAGAAGGGTTGCACCATCATGACCGATGGTTGGACCAATAGAAAAATAGGACGCTGCTGAATTTACTTGTTTCCTCCGCAAGTACTTGTACTTCCCTCAACGCATTGAATAATTTGAACTTTGAATTTCATTTAGTGATTAATATTTTTAACTTATGTTTTATTGAGTCATTGATTTTGCTTCTTTTTCAGGTGGCACCATGTTCATCAAGTCAATTGATGCTTCAACGCATGTAAAAAATGCCACATACCTTTGTGAGGCTTTAGAGGAAGTCATACTTGAGCTGGGCGAGCAGAATGTTGTTCAGGTGGTGACCAATAATGCAGCAAATTATGTTGTTGCAGGTAGACTAATGATGGAGAGGCGCCCAACAATATTTTGGACTCCATGTGCCACCCATTGCCTTGACCTCATATTGGAGGATCTTGGCAAGCTTCCATGGATCAAAACATGTGTGGATATCGCCAAAAATATTTGCAAATTTATATACAATAACACATGGGTCCTTAGCGTAATGAGGCAATACACAGCGCTGAGGGAGTTGACTCATCCTGGCATCACTAGATTTGCTACTAATTTCATCACATTACAATCCTTGATTTGGTCAAAGGCAGCTTTGAGACGTATGTTTATTGGTGACGAGTGGACTTCCTCATCCTATGCTACAACCACTGCAAGGATTGATGTGGCAAATAGCATTTTTGATGAGCCAGGCTTTTAGGCTCCTGCTGCAAAGATTGTGAAAGTAGAATTTAATTCTATTTTATGTTTTAATTTTTATTCATATTTTTCTTTTATTTGTTTATTTTCATTCACACTTATGTTAAGTTAATGTTTCACAATATTTGCAGTTCACCGAGCCCTTGGTAGTTCTCCGAGTTGTTGATGAGGAGAAGCCCGCAATGGGCTACATATATTAGGGCATGGATAGGGCCAAGGAGGATATTAAATCCGTCTATGAGGGAGCTGAGGGTATGTATTGTCCCATTTGGGAGATCATTGATAGGAGATGGCACCACCAACTTCACAAGCCCCTCCATGCAACCGCTTATTTCCTAAATCCGACATTCCAATTCTGCCCTAATTTCAAGGCGGATGATGAGGTTCTTGGTGGGCTCTACTCAGTGATACAGCGGATGGCGCCTCTTGTTACTTCACAGATGGTCCACGAGATAGAGGCATTTACTGATGCACAAGGAGACCTCTTTTCTCGTCAAATGTGCAAAGATAGTAGAACAACATTGCAGCCAGGTAAAAATATATTTAAGGGCATAATTTTCCTCTTTTTATATTATTATTAAATGTTGAAGCTTGAAACTTAAAGTTGGAAATGAGATTGATTTTTTTTCTTTTTCTCATCTCAGATAGATCGTGCCAAATGTTTGGTGCTAAAACACCGAATCTTCAAAGGATTGCCATTCGCATATTGCGTCAGCGATGTAGTTCTTCGGGTTGTGAGCGCAATTGGAGTATGTTTGAGCACATACAGTCCAAGAGGCACAATAGACTATCCGTGGAGAGGTTGAATGATCTAGTGTATGTTCATTACAACCTTCATTTTAGACACACAGATTTTCGACCATGACCATCCAGAATCTAAGTGGATCACTGAGGCTACGGATCTTGTCTTTAGTGACGAGGACCGTGATTGGATTGACTAAGCAAATAGAGAGGCTAAGGCTGTAATCATGGCAGAGGAGGAGGATAGAGCACGAGCAGACACAGGCACAGTTGCTGTTGGTGAGGGTGGCATGGAGTCATAGGCGGAGATTATGGCTGCTGCATCATCTAGGACCTACCATTTACGCATTCGTAGGAAGCCGAAGGATGTAGGCTCCTCTGATCCATAGACTTCTAGTAGTTGTTTTGATATTTCATATTTGTTTGGAACATTTGATGTCATGGATATCACATTCCATGAGTTTTGTATACATTTGACTATATTTATATATCTAAGTGTGCTATTTCCTTCAGCAACTCAGCTACAATTTGCGTTTATACTTATGTGATCCATGTACACTTGTGTATGTGATCAAATTGGCTTCTATTTGATGATGTTATTGTGTCTTTAAGGTTTATTTAATAAAGGGTGCATGAAACAAGTTTTAAATCCTTGAAAATCTCTAAATTTCTTGGGTTTTTCACTTTGTCGAGTCAGTGACGATTCCCGAGTCTCGAGTCGAGTCACCCCTGCCGAGTCAGCGCCGAGTCCGAGTCTCGAAACTATGGTATGATGCAAAAGGCGACCGATGATCCAATGTCAACAATGCAGTGAACAGGGACACTTCGCATGAGAACGCCAGAGCAACCAAAATCAAAATAATACGGGCAAGCTTTGTAAATGGTGTGGACCGAGCGATGATGACGATAATGACTGCCCCAAGCAGAAAGGTAGCATTAACATGATCGACACACAAGGAGAAGAAGAAATCTTCGTTGTCACCCGTGCACAAGCAAACAAAGCAATCTACCTTGACCCTCGTACGGAGAAAGAGAGGCTCCAGGAAGCGAAAGCAGAGGTGGAACAGGCAATGGCGAAAGAAAGAAGAAATTCAAATACTAAACTCAGTACCTCTAATCGACCGGAGTGGAACAACAATATTGCCAACCAAGTGCTGCAAACCACCATACCTATAAAAATGGTTGACCTGTTACAAAGCACGCCACAATTAAGGGTGGCTATATCTAATATGGTCGACCAAGCGATATCTAATGTGACGAGTTAGGAATGGATGTACGAAAAGAATGGAAATGAAGATGTCATAGTGGAACCACCACCGAGTGGAAAGCAAATTGACGACCCAATGTTGTTGGTGATTAATGTGGGCAAGAAGCCAACCATCGTCCACACGGAGATCCTTAGGAGAACTCTGACAAATACAATTATCGATGGAGGTTCTGGAGTCAATGTACTTCCTGAGGACACATGGAGAAACTTGGGGAAGCCAACCCTATGGCCACCGACTTTCTAGTTGGTACATGTTGACCAGCATCGAATTAAGGCTCTCAGAGTGCTGATGGGACAAAGGGTGAAAATTGGTACTCAGAATATTCTATTAAATTTTGTTGTTACCACCATACATAAGGCGTACAATGCACTCCTCGGACGAGGATGGTTGGTAGCGGCAAGGGTCGATCACAACTAGAAGAACACTTTGTCGATTGAAAATAAAGGGAGAAAATTTATCGACTTGAAGAACCAAGTTGTGAGTGAGGAAATGGCTTCCTCTGATTCCGAGTTCTATGCAGGCGAGGCATCAACAAGAGAAAGAGGACCCATGGAGATGGACGAGGAAGGAGTATTGGAGTTACAGTCATGCTCCGAAGATGAGACAAGTTCGCTCAATGGATTATTCCATTGGCAGATGGAAGAATATTAAGTGTTCCAACCAACATGCAACCTCATAGAAATCAACAAGATTGAAGAGAATCCCTTGTCGAGAACAAGTCGTACGCCAGGACAACTGGTGAGAGAGACAAGTCGACCATCGGAGACAAGTCCTACGCCAAGCAGGGTGCAAGAAGTGAATCGCACATTTCCTGAAGAAGATCATACCACAGAGGACAGACCTACATTTCCAGTAGCATATGAAGAGTATAAAGAGTGTGATGCTAAAGTGGACGATACACTTGTGCATAAATTTGAACCAAAAAAGGTGATCAAGTACGAAGAGCCATCGACAAACAAGGAGAACTTCGAAGATCAAACCAACCAAAAAGTGATTTTGGTGGGTGATTATTGGAACCCAGTATTAAAGGTAGCTGCATTTAAAATCTTCCTGGAGTACAAGGACGTATTCGCTTGGACATATAAGGATTTGAAGCGAATACCTCCGGAATTGTGCGTGCATAGGATTCCTCTCATTCCGGGTGCACAACCAATCAAAAAAAGTCCATAGCAGATGAATAAGAACTACGTTGCGAAAGTACAAGAGGAGATTGGAAAATGTTAGAAGTTGGTATTGTTGTGACGTTTTCACACATCGCCCCATTGCAAATGGGGACCCACCATTTTTTTTGTTTTCTGTCATTGTAGGTTGTTAGGTCAAGCTTCAAGTCTTTGAGTCTTGGGTAGTATCAGGCAGTCGATCAAGTCTCCTCCACGAACTGGGAAGTGAGTCTATCCGGAAATGAATCAAGCAAGTGAATCAACATGCAAATGTGGAATCACTAAAAGGACAATTTGATGAACAAGGTACAATGAAGAACATTGAAGTCAATTCCTGGGACTAGGAGTGATGAAATCATGTCGAAACTGGAAACAGACAAATGAAGATCCAAAACCTTGCAAATTTTGAAAAATCCTCTAAAACTTTAGCAAAAATCAACAAGGCAAAACATGAAAATCTTTTGAAATCTTTGAAGGAATCTTGTAAAAGGTCTAGAAAATCAAGTGAGGAATCCATATGCTTTCACCCTAACGCATGTCCCTAAAACACTGAAAATTTAACTGTCTGATGTCCTGAACTCCTGAAAACTGACTAAGTCTAAAATTTGGTGGATCATCAAAAATCTAGAATCTGCATGTTAAATCCCATGGATCTAAGACCTATCTCAAACATCCTGACAATATATTTCAAAATATTTAAAGTATAAACATATATTTAAATATATTTTGAATTATACATCAGGCAGGGACCTTAAAAATCAAATTTCACTTGCCAAAAATCGCAATTTCCATGCTAGCCTTGAAATTGCGCCCAAAAAGCGCAAATTCCAGTGACATGAGGAATTTGCGCCAAAATCAAATTTCACTCTTAAGCTCATAATTTAACTTGAAAATCATTGAAATCATCCTTATGCATTGGAAAATCATGAAAAAAATCAATCAAAAACGAACATCATGGAGAAAATCGCAAATTCCACCCACATGTCAAAAATGCACCAAAATAGCGCAATTTCAAGGGATATGCGGAAATTGCGCCCAAATCAAGTATTTAAACTTTTGGTTCAAAATCAAAATTCAAATCAAATCCTTTAAAAATCACTTGAAATACAATTTAAATCCATTGAAAATCATTTACCAAGGGAATAGAAAAGTTGAATGTAAAAAACATGCTAAGTGAAAAAATCGCAATTTCTAGGCCATAGTGGAAATTGCGCTTAAAAAGCGCAAATTCCAGGCCCCAGTGGAAATTGTGCCACCATCATGTACTTTGGAAATTTTGTGAAATTCCATGAATAGCTTTCAATTTCTCAAATATTGGAGAATCTGAAGGCGAGCTATGCATCCAAAGAAGAAGAGCATCCAGAGGATCAAGACATCATCAAGCTCATCGAGACATCATCAAGCTCCATCATCCTGCTTCTAGAGACGAGATTTCATCATCCATCTTGCAAGTTCTACCATCCGAGCATCCAAAAGATCATTTCCATGTTCGAGTTCAAGAGCCTTCCACTTCATGCACCAGAAGAAGATCAAGAGCAAACATCATGAGGTCTACTCCAGGAATTCACGGCCAAGTCATCTCCTCTACTTCAACATCCAATGTTAGAATCCTACACAAGCATTACAAGCAAAGTTAGTCGAATGAGCAAGATTATCAAGAAATCCAAAATTACACTAAGGAACGAAAAGACAACAAGGAGTGAAGAACAAGGACAAGTTCCCAAATTCCACGTTTGAGGAGAAATAGTTCCAGAGAAGTGAAAATCCAGCTTCAAGACTTTGCCAAGAAATGTAGATACAATTTGGGAAAATGCATCAAGAAGCACGAAAAATGTTGTTGAGTTGGCGTCTATACATCATTGATCAATCAAAGCTCGGCACGTCACTTGTCCATGTTCAACATATATGCAACTAAGTCCAAAAGAAAGAGGGCGTCCTATCTAGAAGATTCCCAGAGATTCCAACATGTCATGCTTGTCACCTTGGAAAACGTGCCTTCATTGCCTTTGGGTTTTTATGTACACGGATTGTGTCGACTTTTTCTTTTTACTAAAAATAGTTGGTTGTTGTAACTAATTGCTGATGTGGCAAGATCTCGGCCATCGGTTGCTCAAATCGATCTTGGCCCTTCACTATATTTTGAGGACTATAAAAAGGCTCATTCGCCTCATTTGTAATCATACAATATATTATTATTGTTGTAGGAGAGAGTAGAATAACAAGTAGAGTAGGAGTAGAGTAGAGGAAGCTCTTTGAAAGTTGTTGGAGAGAACTTGAAATTGTTGTAATCACTTCCAAAATTAATACATTTCTCATTGAAGCTTGGTGACAATTGTGTTGTTTTGGAACGTCGCATGGTTTCTTATTTCTCGAAGATAATCTAGATGTGTTTCCAAGTAGAAGTAGAGTAGATTAGAAAGTTCATTGATATAGTGAATGCATTGTGAAGATATTTGATGAATTCCTAGGTTCATACTTTTGATGGTTTTAGTCGCTGGCAAGTCATTGTGCAAAGTTAGCATGAACCTCAACTTATTGCAATAGTTCAATTGTTGATGCTTGTTCAAGTTGCACCAACTGAGGGTACTTGAATGTGTGTTTGCAATATGAAAATCCTTAGTTATCCTTCGGAGATTGCACTTGTTCTACGTAGCTGTTGAATTCATCATGACGAAGTGGAGCTTGTTATAAGGAATTTGTCTATCTTGGCGTCATTCATTATCTCATTGTCCTTAGAAGTAGAGTAGATTCTCTCTAAACCCTTGACCTTTTTGCATTTTATTTGTAATCCTAGTTATAACTTTTGCAACATCATCCAATTGTGGAATTAGGAGGTTTTTTTCCATGAAAAGGAGTAATAAGTCGAGTGAGTGAAGAAGTAAATTCAGCATAAGTCCCTTTGTGTTAGCAGCATAGCACATCAAACTACTGAGTCTATCCATTGCAAATCACGAATAATGAACCTTGGAGTTGTCTCACTGGATCACATAGTTTAGCCTTTGAGAGACTTTGTTCAAGAGAGGATAGAATACTTAGTATTTTATTCTGCATGTTGCCTTGTGCATTAAAAACACATCAACAGGTATCATGTTCAAGGTGCAAACCAATGAATGGGTATCCCCTATTGTCATATCAATCAAGAAGGAGGGCAAATTCGGATATGCGTGGACTTGAGATGCCTAAATGCAGTTACCATTAAGGATCCATTCCCTATTCCCTTCACGGATTCAATCCTGGAGGAGGTTGCCAGACAGGAGATGTAATCATTCATGGATGGATTCTCCGAGTACAACCAAATCAGCATCGCCGAAGAAGACAAATTGAAGACAACATTTGTGGTGGAAGGCAGAGTGTACGCATACAACCAGATGCCATTCGGCCTATGCAATGCGCCAGCCACATTTCAGAGGATAATTCTCCACATATTTGACAAGATGTCGGTGGGCAATTTTAAGGTTTTTCTAGACAATTGGTCAATCTATAGTGACCAACATACCCACTTGAAGGCCGTCATCGAATGTATGGAGCATTGTAGGTCGGCACGGTTAGCCTTAAATCCAAAGAAGTTTCAATTCATGGTGCCACAAGGCAAGCTTCTTGGCCACATTGTATGCCAGGCAAGATTAAAGACAAACCCGGACAAGATTCGGGTAATTGTATAGATAGAGGCTCCGAGAGATGTCACCGGGGTAAAATCATTTCTCAGCCATGTGGGTTATTACAGAAGGTACATCAAGAACTTTTCCCAGATATCATATCCTCTTGACATGCTGACAAGGAAAGGTGTGCCATTCATATGGATAGAGGAACAAGAAAAGGCAATCGGTGAGTTGAAGACAAGACTGATCAGTTCACCTATTCTAGCCTATCCAAACTGGTACAAGGAGTTCCATGTGCATGTCGATGCTTCAAATTTTGCAATTGGAGCCACCTTGGCGCAAGTGGGGCCTCAAGGGCTCAACCGCCCGGTATTCTTTGTCAATCGACAAATCTCAAATGTTGAACGCAACTATAGCACTTGGGACGGTCTACTCAGTCAAGAAGTTCAGACATTATCTATTAGCAACATCATTTACCTTCTATGTCGACCACCAGGCACTCATGTATCTGGTGAACAAGCCAATCATACAAGGTCGAATAAGCAGATGGTTACTCTTGGTTCAGGAGTTCACATTCACCATCATTTTACGACTGAGGAAAAGTCATGTGATAGTCGATTAGATGTCACAAATCAAGATGGGAGAACCACCCGAAGGAGTGAACGAGGATTTTCCCAACGCCCATATGTTCCAAATAGCAGACCTACCTCCCTGGTATGAGAAGATAGGTGAATACTTGTTGACGTCCACTTTTCCTCAAGACATGTCGACCAGTTAAAGAAGGAAGTTGGCTCTCAAAACTAAAACATTTCAACTAGTGAACGGACTCCTATACAAAATGGGGTCGAACCATATCTTGAGAAGACGTGTAATGGAAAAGGAAATAAAAGGCTGCTTCAAGAAGCCCATGAAGGACTGGCTGGAGGACACATGGGACCTAATGCCATTGCTAGAAAGGTTCTATCGGCCAGATTGTGGTGGCCAACACTTCACAATGACGCCCGAGAATGGGTAGTGGGATGTGACACCTGTCAGAGAGTAGGCAAACCACTGAAAAGGGACTATATGCCACTTTCGCCTTAACAACCACAGGAGTTATTCAAGCGTTGGGGATTGGATTTTATAGGTCCAATTAAGGCAAGTAAGTTGCACAGATGTCGATACATAGTAGTAGCAACAAAGTACCTGACCAAGTGGGCCAAAGCCAGAGCACTCAAAAATAACACTGATCGAAGCACCACTCGATTTATTTATGAGCAGATCGTCGCAAGATATTGTATTCCAATTTAGATAATAAGTGATCGGGGAGGTCATTTGTGAACCATGTAATTAGATTGATGACAAGTGAGTTCAAAATATTCCACACTTTGTCAAGCCCTTACTATCCCAGAGCCAACGGCCAGGCAGAACCGCCAAATAAATTGTTAGTATCCGTTATCCACAAGTCATGTGGCATAGAGGGATTGGATTGGGAGGAGAAGTTGCTGGCAGTACTGTGGGCCTCTCGTATGACCTACAAGGTGATGACAAGCCACACTCCATTTCAGTTGATGTATGGTGAGGAAGTAGTGGTTCCAATGGAGTATATGGTACCAAGTCTCCGAATAGCAGTGGAGAATAGATTGGGGGATACAAAGAGCCTGAAAGAAATATTAATTCAGTTAAACAAGCTTGAGGAACGAAGGATCCTGGCACAGTGGTCAACCGAGGTGATGCAAAAACGTCGGAAATATTGGCACAACAAGCACCTCCGAAGAATGAATTTTCAGCAGGGCCAGTTAGTTCTCAAATATAACAATCATAATGAGGTAAAACCAGGTAAGTTTAAGGTAAGGTAGTTAGGACCGATTGAGTACGGGAAGTACTAGAAAATGGGTCAATAAAACTAGAAAACCTAGCGGGCACAATGATCAAAGATATAGTAAACAGATCCAAGCTTAAGATTTATAAACAGAGACAGGAAGTAATTTTGATCAATTTCATGGAGTTTTTAAAGGCTAAAGGCACCCATATATGAACCAAGCGAGTTGGGATTTCCTGGAATAGAACACCCTATAATAACATGCATGAAAAAAAGCATAGATGGGGTATTCCTTCCATGTATGAATTCAAATGAAGTTACAGGCTTGTAAGCGCCACCAGGATACTTCTTGAAGATGTAAAATTACTGGAGACTCTGCACGCCGTACACAGGAATAAGAACAGGAGTGGTTGAAGATGTCGGGCCATGGGAAGTAGAAGAGGACAGAAGTATAGGTGATAATGACTGGGTCCGAGAAAATCAACGTATGACTAAAAGATTTGCATTCTTACTACCCAAAGAACTTGTCCCACCAAGGCATCTAGCAGAAAGTACATTTATTATGGAACATTCAGCCTATGATGATGAACATCGAGAATGGAGTGAAAGGAATTTACCTAAAGGGGCACCTCGGAGTGCACCACTCCCAAAAAGTCGAATATGGCAAGTAGTGTTCAAGACTAGACAATTGACGGTCGACAAGGATGGGAAAACAATTCGATGGGTCCAAGCACCGAAGGGACTAAAGTTAATCGACACTGGTCAATTACACAAAGCTATGGGCCAATTGGTATTAGTTGATCAAATCTTTGAGTTAGAAGAAGTCGACCCATGTTGTTCTAATGACTGCTTCCGGAAAGCATATGTAGATTGCATTTTCTGCCATATGACAGAAATCAAGGTTTTAGCCGAAGATGAAAAAGAAGAAAATAATGAGAGAAAACTGGTAAAAAGTGTGAGAAGAAGACGGAAATTGGAAAAATACTAAGGAATGGAAAGAAAAAATAGAGTAAAGAAAAAGTCCAAAAAACTGAATAATTAAAAAATATTGAAAATATGAAAAATTGGAAATTGAAAATTTTAAAAATTGAAAAAAAAAAAGATAAGGAAAAGTGAAAACCATATGATTGGGGCATACGACCCAGGTCGAACGACTTGGGCGTACGACCCTGTAATATTCCCGTTTTGTCGCATAGACCTTTTTGTGCAAATTATACTTGTTCCTAGTCCTTCAGAGGCTATTCATCATATTTGAGAGAACTCCAATGTTCGTGGAATGGTCGTGGATCAATTTTTCAGAGCAGTTTATGTTGGCATTGAGCTCGATTGGTGTTCAGGGTCACGATGATGCTTTCAAAAGCATTTTCGGCTTCTCAGTTTGCTCTCCAAACTTCTTGGAGAAGCCATCTATTTATAGTAAGTCACCCCGATGGCATCACATTTCATCCCAAACCTTCTGGACTATGTTGTTATGGTTTAATTTGCATTTTGCTTCAGTTTGGGACTTTCCACAAATTTGGTGATTAAAAGAGCAATTTTATTAATGATATCACTTAAGTCACCTAAGGTTGGGCATACTTAAGAAAGACTTAAGTGTTATAGCTCATTGGAATGGGGAAAAGTCACTCTTTCTTATAGGCACATAAAAGTGAGCTTATGTTGGTGAAAAAGGGAAATATTGGAGTTTGAGTGGAAAAATTTATTTTTCCAATAAATAATTCATTTTTATGTGCACCTCCAAAAGTGCCTATATAAAGGAGTTGAGTTGCTCTTTATGCTTGAGATTATATTGTTATGCTGTTGGATTGAACCTGCGTGTTCTTCCATTCTTTCTTGAGGATGAAAACCCTCTTAGAGAAGACCAGTTTCGGTGGTGAAAGATCCACCTTAGCTGGTTCAAGGTGATTTCATCCAGGAATCACATAGAGCTTCATGGAATTTGATGTATTTTGTGTTTGTTGGAAATTTTGGCAAGAATCATCTAATGATGAATATTTTGGAGTGATCTGAGTTGTTTCTGGTGAAGTTTTCTGATATGTTGATTGCTCTTGTTGCTGGTCGTACCATGGATATGTTGGCACACTGATTTGTGAAGAGTACCACGCTTATGATGCTTGGTTTATGTTTGTATAATTTCTTCCTTGACTAAACGATTATTCCAGACCAGATTGTAGGGAGTTTGATGCATCGACCCCTCTTGGGGAAATATAAAAGGTGAAAAGAGCTTCATTTGGGCTTATGCGTTCATATCTTGTTTTTGGCTTATTTTGCTCTACAAAACTTGTGAGGGTTTGAAGGGGATTTGAACCCAGGAGGCTGTTGGAAATACAAACTTCCTTCAGTAACGGCATTCTACAGGCGTGAAAGACTGTCCAAAAGTGCTAGTGAGGCAAATACATTCTGTATTTGCATATGAGCTTCAATGGGAATAGTTTGATGACGGTTTGAGAGAGTTTATTGCTCATATCTTGCTGATTTATGGTGAACAGAGGTGTACAATGGTGCAGCCACAGATCTGATTAGTTTTTTCTGTTGGTTTGTTCTTGCTCCAATGTTAGTTGTATTACCCTTAGAGCAGCCGTACCATTCAGTGGGGTAGATTTTTGGTGTTTGAGTTGAGTTTTTGCATTCATACTTGGGCGTTGAGGGGTAAAGGTAGTGTGCAAAGTTATTAGATGGTTTGCAGATCCGTTGGTACATTTATTTGCTATGTTCACTCAGCCTAGGCCATACCAACTAGCCTGGAGGTGACGTGGGGTCTATTGGGTTTCATTCTTCATTGTTTGCAGCCACTAATCTTCTCCTTTCGGGGCGTCTAGGGCCTCTAAGATTGATGCTATCATCTGTATGCAAAATACTCACATTTCTTTGTGATTTGGAGGCGTTCTATACTACCCAGTTTGCTGGTCCAACCACAATAGATGTGTGAAGTTGCATATTTTGATATGGGTATGTGATAGTAATTCATATTATGTTATTTGATGATCTGGGTCTCTGATATTTTGTTCATAATTGTTGTACTTTTTCTGGGTTTTCATTATATGTTGACTATTGCATTGTATCTGGTAACCACAACTCAAGAAAACAAAAACCCCTTCTACATCTTCCATCTAGTCTGAAAGATAACACTAAAATTAATAGTAAGAATTAAACAAAGAACCAACAAGTACGACACATTACAAGAAGAGTGTGGAAGACATTGTTGACTTATCTTTCGGTGTGTTGACATTGAAGAGGGCAGCTTATTACTAACCCCACGTCATACGATCCCCCACCGCCCTAATGCCTATTAAAAGTCGTAAGGCAATAACAAAAACAACAGGCATTCGAAAGATCCAATTGACCCCCTCTCATTCCAATCGACAGAGGAAGTCGACAAGAGGAATAAGAAATTTTCTAAACAATGCAAGCGAGTCGTACAGCTCAGCACTCTGCAATCGACCATATAAGCACTGGAATATATTAGCTCATCAATCGACAGGATACAAGCTCATCAATTGACAGGATACAAGCTCACTCCAATAGACAGGGCAATCATGCAAACCACATAAAAGTTTCAATCACATCAAGTTGGCCGTACAATTGCAACAACAGAGAGGTGGATAGGATTCCGCAAATTTTGCCATACGGGTGCCAAGAGATTCATCGGGTGCCATACAATTTCTTCTTAACACTCTTGCACAAGTTAATCTCTATCGCGGCGTCCAAGTTGGAGTAAGCAATAAATTTTAGCATTTATTCTATAGTAAAAAGCAGTTGAAAAAGAGGAAATAGTTGGGAACAAAGAAGAAAGAGGGAGTCGTTGCAAATACTTTAACAGTCCGAATAATTCATTCCAACGGTGAGAGTAGTCAAGAGAACTTTTGTTGAAATAGTAGTTAGGAGAAGTTTGCCATAGTCAGGAGAAGCTATAGCAATGGCAGCGAAAGACATTACCCAGGAACCTATAGGAAAATTCAAACCAAAAATTTTGAAAGATTCAAAGAAGAAGAAAGCTGTGCAACCAGCCACCAAGGAAAAACCTACAGTAGACACCATCAATTGGGAAAGCTTGACAAGGAATGAGTGTCGCACATGGTGGCACAAGCATTCAACTGACCATCCACTCAAAGAAGCCCTCATAGACTCTAGAGTGGACAAGGTAATACTAATACCTATATTTAATTTTAGAGATTTTGAGCCATTTCTAAATAGTATGCTTGCACACTATAGTCGGTTGGAAAATGAAACAAAAGTCCAATACATGCAAACTAGTGTGAAAGTCTCATTAAAACCCAAAGATTTCACAAGGGTTTTTGGCATTCCCAGTTGGGGGATAGATGTGATGAAACCTCCATCTAAAATCACATAATGAGGCAAAAGAGGCATATATTGATAGGCTTTGTAAACCTAACATTTCAAAGGAAGCCAGAGCAAGGATATGGGGTAAAGGCAATAGAGGGATCAGAAAAGACGATCTAGCCAGTGACGAGTGGAGGTGCATTATGGATGTGATCAAAGTAGGCTAATTGGGGCTATGAGGCCCTCGAATATTGCAATATGCATGGTCGACTACATGGTAGGGCTGTGGGAGAGAACGATATATAATTGGGCAGCAGTATTAGCTCAACGCATCCAGGAGTTCATGACAATGAAACACAAAACTTTTTATATCACACAACATTTGATAAGACTCTTCTTGGATGCCATACATAGACAGGTGCCATCACTAGAGGGTGGCCAATTCCAGCCTAATCCTAACTATGACCCAGCAATGCTAATAGTCTTCATGTGGACAAAGTTGTGTGTATCATCAAAACCAAAATATGCAAGAAAAAAAAATATCAAACAATGGATACATCATCCAAAGATGAGGACAGTATAGACGAAGAGGGAGAGGATACCATTGAGATGTCTTCCTCAACCTCCAACACCCCCGAGATGCCACATACGAGATATGCGCTTTGAGAGGGGGTCTAGCCAATAGTTCCAGACGAGAGTCAGCTAGTAGGTGGGGAAGGGGCAATGACACCAGTTGCTCAACCAATACGAGATAGCCCTACACCTACTACCTGCACCGGCTGGTCACCCGAGCATGATGTTGCACGCATGGATGCTTGGCTCAGTACATTAGGGACTACTCTTGGCCCAAAGGACTTTCCTCCTTTGAGTCCCGCTCGGGATACAGTACTTGTGGTGCAGCCGACTATTGCTCAGGATACGATACCGGTGGTGCAACCGACTATTGATCAAGGCCTCGCAATTGTTCCCTCTCAGGATGAGGGGAAGTTACCACTAGCATTGGACCTATCCCTCAGGCGACATTTACTAGTCATGACCAGGAGCATTCATCCTCCATACCTCAAAGTCTGGAAAAGCTGAATATAAAGTTATGGAAACCCAATCCTAAAGATCCATTTGGCACAATGGTGAGGTACATGCAGGATCTCGAGCCCTTAGGTGCCTTTATCAGTAATGTGGTGGGGATTGCACGTGGGCTAGACAACACAATTCCCCCTTGATCTTCCAAGAGGCGCAGTGCATAGAGCAATTTGTGACGGAGCGTGACGCAAAGTTTACACATTCTCAGGGAGAAGGGGTGGCCACAGAAAGAAACTTCAAAAGTGCAAAAAGTTTGGCAGCTAAGGACGAATGTGCCTTTTTTTGGTGGTAGGGAAAGTGAGGTGCTAGCTGCCCTATATAACATTGAGCAGCATTTTAGAGCATTGTTCTACGTAAAGGAAGAGGGGTCTACGAAAGCTAAGGCTAAGATGGATGAAGCCTACAGGGTGTTGCATGAGCACAAAACCATTTATGAATATCAACTTAATTGCTCTAAGGAACAGCTAGCCCAACAAAGTGCATTGACTCAGATGGAAAAGAATAAAGCAGAGGCTTCACAAAAAGATCTAGCAGCCAAGGAGCAAGAGTTGGCAAAACAAGGACAAGCCATGGCCGACCTCTCTAGCACCCATGAGCAAACTAAGAAACAACTGGCAGAAGTTGTTCTGATGGTTAAGGAAGCTCGAGAGAGGGAGCAAAAGGCAACTCATTACTTCAAACAGCGTATAGAAGAAGTCTACCATTTGCGTATCCTGGTCTCCCAACAACAGACATTAGCAAGGACGTCTACTTCACTTCCACCTACTTCTCAGTAGTGTTAGCTTATGGGGTTTTGTGGGTTTTTGTAGTCCTAGATGACTAAAACTTTTGGGGGGGATAATGTAAGCCTCGTATTATGCTAGTAGTAATTAGTTATGTTTTGGTTGTGGTCGGTGAGGTTGTTATCCTCCCGACAGTTGTAGTAGTTGGCGACAGTTGGCCACCTAGAGCAACCGTCGGCCTCTTTTATATACTTGGCATATCATTGTATTGAGGGAGAGGAATGGATATTGATGGGAATTGACTTATGATGACATTGTATGAGCAATTCAAAGATAATATACATGTCCAATTGTGCATTCACAATGAATATATTGTTATGATGTTACTTTACTTTTAGTTCACGTACATTTTGTTTACCCTATATGTTCTATTCAAACTCAATAGGTAGTAAACATTGAACACCGACTAAGATCAATGCCATAGCAAAACATCGGAAAGAACTGAACCTTTGCTCTCCAAGAATTATTGAGTTCCCTAACCATGCCAAATAGCCTACGGAAACTCAGGAAATAGGGCTATTGGTCACAAACTTGGCTAAACGCCAATTGGGGACATTACACGTTTGCAACTAATAGTCATTGAGCATTCTTCCAGCAGACTTGGATGTGGTAGTCCTCCACTAATGTTATCCAAGTAACCTCCCCTATTTTCTTAGGTCTTCGCGGTTCCTTGTGACATCACCTCCCTCTAAGAATCCATCCTAGCCAAATGCATTGAACGCTTCTATCTAGACCTGATCAAACTCTTTTTCCATTCACTTGGTTCATGATCATCTATCAAATCTGCACTCTTCTTATGCCAGGATTCTCTTCCTTCTTCATGGCTCTTGGAGCAAGGGAAATCAGCCTTCCATCTTCAACACTTAAATTTCCAATTTTATCATTAACTCCTTAATCCAAGGCCAAATAGAATGGACAAATTGACCTCTTGGTCCCAAACTTCATCAGTCTTTGCTAATCTTAGTAACTTGTGAAGAGTCCACACATAGTTTCTTTCAAATATCCTAGAACAATCTTGACTATATCCAGATACCTAGTTGAAGATTATCTTAGGGAGTTCAGCAGAAAGTACCTTATATAAATGAACATAGATCTTCTTTTCTAACCAGGTTTTAGGATTTACCTTCCGTATTCTTGAGCGAATTCTATAGACTCTTGCCTAAACCATTCTTCAGTTTGCTCTAATGATAATTGATCCATACACTATCACTTCCGTTTTACTAAGATATGACTCCTACACACTTAATTCACACAAATACACAACTTGCATCATACCTTTGCAAGAATTAATACTGTTGCATAGACCTTTCACCTTTCAATGTTCAACGACAAACCTTACAATTATCTAGAAATACTCGACGAATATTGACAAAGCTTTACCAATGATGCAGAAATTATACGTACACAAACATATGCATACTTATTTTCAAAATCCTAGCAAAGCCTCAAATTTGATTAAATACAACAAATAATCCACACAGCTGTCTTCTACAGCCCAAGATCTTAAAGTGTATATAATTTTTTTCTCAATCTTAGTCCATCTACACCAACCTTTAAGGGAAACTTGAAAAACAAAACATCATAGCTTTTACTCACCTAATTTTGCACTTGGCGAATTCAAACAAATGTATGTGAAATTATTTCCTAAAGAAATGGATTCCATCAAGCAGATCATGGCAACAGAATCAAAATGTTGGGGTCTATTTGTGATGTGTGCACATGCAGCCATCCTCAGGTCTTGTGCAAACCAATGGCCACCCAAGACAAGTGGGAAATGCCACACTGGCCTATCACTCAGATCCATGAGGGACCTGAGAACTCACTCAAAACAAAGCACTCCCTGGACATCCATACTAGACTGTGTTCATGAGGAAGTAGAATCTTTGTATTGTCATGCAGAAGGAATGGGTACTAGAAGTTGTCATTTGTGCAAGGTTGTCTATACTTACCTTATCATGATTACATATAACAACCAATGGACCATGCAACAGCTCATACCAACATGCCATAACACAAAAAATTAATTAAAAACATGTTTCATTATATTCATATCATTCTTTACATTTGATTTATTATTAAATCTCTCTATGCAAGGTGCGTGAGAATAGTAACAATTACAACTAACTCCAACTAGTTACAATTCTATTAGTTTATGGTTTGTTAATTCTAGGCTTTCTCCGATATCTAATCACCCTCTTTTAACTAAAAGGATTTTACTCCTATTTTAGTTTCTCTGTGCTCCAATCTTTTGGTCAGGATTTGCTCCTAGATCAAGGATCACAATCTATCACAATATGCTTGATTGCAGTTGATCCACTTTGTTCTTTGTCAATTGTCTTGCGACATGGTCTTGATTGCATATGTAGCAGCAAGGCGACTTCTTGAGGAGATGCGTCCTACAATTTTTTTAAGCCTTTGTGCCACCCATTGCATTGATCACCTACTTGAAGATATCAACAAATTTCAATCAGTGAAAACCGTGCTGGAAGATTCAAGGAACATCACTAAATACATGTACAACCACCCTTGGGTACTTGACCTTATGAGAAAGCATAGAAAAGGAGCTTATGCAGTCATGAACCACAGACATTTCAATCAGTTTCATCACATTATTGAGTATTTCAGGTTCACCAACGTCGTTTGAGCATATATTTGTGAGCACAAGGTGGGTGGAGTCTCCATACTCAGAAGGCCAAAGTGGAAAGGCTCATGAAGACCGTTTTTTATGATATATTTGCCAAGAGCATAAACAAAATCCTCAAGGTAACTTTAAGCTTAACATTTAAGAACTTACAAAGTAATCAACTCCATTGTTATTTGTCATTGACTTTTTATTTATTGTCATTTCAATCCTTACTAGTATTTTTTTTAAATCATATATTTTGTTTAAGGGATTTTCGTTTTTATTCATTCTATTTTGTTTAAAGGACAGAAACTTTAGTTAAGGTTATAAAGCTGGTGGATGGGTAAAAAACTCAAAAGGCAAAAGAAGCCATCGAACGTTAGCATGTGTCCAACAAAAGAAAATAAGAAACAGCTGATGATTGATCAAAGGTGGAACAAGCAACTTCACCAACACACACATGCAGCAGCCTATTACTTGAATCCCAAAGTCTTCTTCTTTGATTCCTTTAGAGCCAATGAAGATGTTATGGATGGCCTCAGCACATGCATAGAGAAGATGACACTCAACGAAGCCCTTAGAGACACAATACTTGACAAGTTACAATTTTTTTCTTCATCTCTATGCATCTCAAGGAGAATGACCCAGCAGCCAGGTAAAAAATTAAGTCATTAAATCATAGTCTCCTAGATAGTTGACTTGTTTAATAAGTGTAATTGTAGTTTAATAAGTTCACTAAAAAGTTATAAATGTTGTCCTTGCAGACTTGTGGTGGGAACATTGTGGTGCAAAAACACCAAATCTTCAATGCTTTGTTGTCCGCATTTTGTGCCAGTCCTATGGCACTTCTGGGTGTGAGCATAATTACAAAACTTCTAAGGCCATTCACACAAAGAAATGCACCGTGTTAACCTTAAAACTCCTCAATAAACTCATTTTTGTGCAATACAACTTGTGTCTTTGTGTCAAAAAAGGTGGAGGGAAGGGAGACTCGTGATGGGACTAACTTGAATGACATTGATCCATATTCCAGTTGGATTGTTGAGGATGTGGAAACCATGTTTTCTGTAGAGGAGATCACTGATTTTAAAACGAAGGCAGCAGAATGGACAGTGGATGTAGAAGTGAAAGCCGAAACATCAAGAGGAGCTTCATTGGATGATGATCATGATATGCTTGAGGATAATATCGTTCCTCAAGGAATCTCTACCATCCAATTTGAGGGCACCACCACTAAGGAGCTTTAGTTGAAGAAAAAAATCATAAAATACTTTAATAGATTTGTACCTGATGATGTTGATCAATCATCATATCATATATGACATTATGATGTGCATTTTACTCCTTTTTTGGTTTATAACTTATAGAAAAATTCCTTTTGAGTTCTCTAAACTCAGTATTTTGCATGTTATTTTACTTTAATGATTTATGTAAATTTTTAATATGCTGAGTTTTTCTCATGTCCCAACTCAGGTCCAGATTTTGGCTTACGATGTTTTTGTCAAGTCCACATTTTTTAATTATGCATAGGATTATTCAAAAAAATACTTACTGAAACTTTGATGTAGGGAAATTTAGATGCCTCAAGAAGGCCGGCCTAATTTTTGGTCTTATCAATCAAAATATTTTAGTTGGCCATCTTCAACCTCTCCAGGGATGCTCTACTCAATTTCAGAACATGACAAAGGACCAGCTGTTGGAAAGGACATTTCAAACATAGCCCAGAATCAATTAGGGTTTGACATGGAAAATTTTACTGCTCTTTTGGCTCTCTGGGATATGAATCAGGTAACACTGACTTTCATTTATCCTCACCATGAGACAAGGGATATGTGAAAATCATCTAAAAATAGGCTATGTGAGTTTATGAATAAGGCTACAGTTATCGTTTTATTACATTTATATATGGTCACAGGTATGGCTAGACAATGCCCGTTCCTAGTGACCATGTTTTCATTCCTTTATTATTAGCAAAATTAATTCTATATGGGCAAGTGCCAGCTTGTGGCAAAGTGGATAGCAATTCCTAGAATCCATTAGGATGTTTGTGATAGTGACATCTATCAAAAAAGATTTCTGTAATCATTATTTTCTGGAGTCGATCACAAATTAAAAAATAGAGTGAGTAACCTCGTTCTAGTGATGCGAGATTATCCACACAATATCAGCAATAAATATGATTCAAAAGGGAAACACTAGTAGATCAAAGCAAAAAATAACTTAAGTATATATCTATATCATAGAATTGTAACAATGAAACAAGCAGTTAGATTTTGTGTAGCTAAATGCATAAAGGAAATAGCAGCAAACATAATTTGTCAAGAAACTGCTTAAGACTTGTGAGTTGCAACAGAAAAGAAAAAACTACCAATAGGTGCCATTCTCGATGTCTCACACTATATACGTTCGTGATGTCAAATAAAAATTATTCTTTGAAAAAGTCAATACTATAATACCTGCATGCACTTCACTGGCTTTCTGTGGATTAAAATGCAGCTCATCACAGACGCATTGAAGAAAAGCTGCTTTGCTAGATGCAGCCTCTAAATCACCTCCACTGACAGCCTGAGAAAGCCTTCTCCGATATGCCTTTGTTGTAATTTCCAGTACTATCTGCTCAGTTTCACGGTTGCCTAAACCAAATATATTCTTTAAGTAGTTCAGTGCTGCAAACTACAGAGCCAGATCAAACATGTAAGTAACACAAATAATACTGCTAACAGCATATAACTCAAATGCAAAGAATGAAACCAATAATGATCTAAATCAGCACACATAACCAGAGACATATAGATCCTTAAGACTTAAAACCTTTTTGAGGCAACCAAACATGAATATCACAAGAGTCATATAATCATACATAGAAAATAATAGAAAGAAACAATAAGATAATATTATATCTTATAAAACATTAAAAAAGTGTGTTTAATCAAAAACAAGTGATTAACATACTGATTGCAAATTTACAAAATCTTGATGCAAAAAAGATGTCAAGATGCAACAAATGTCAACTGGCAATTCATCAGAATGTACATTCACCAAACCTATTATCGATGTCATGAAAACTGAAATACAAACTCAGAGGATTTGCTAATAACTCTCAACAAACTATCAGTGCCAAATATTGGAGCCATACTGTCATATTTAACAAAAGAAAGTGGGATTCAAATACTTCTAGTCTTTTTATGCGAACATTGAATTTAATTATCACAACAACAATATTTTAGAGGGAATAATAAAAGGGTATTGAAGAAAATATATCAGCTGTAAAAGCAATTACTTAAGTTGCTTCATAAACTAAAGAGAGAGGACAAACACTAACCCAGACATCAAAGGTTTTGGTGTTTAAAGTGTCTATCTTAAGGACAAAAACAATAACCCAAAAGTCAAGGTTTTCATTAAGTGTCTAAATTAAGGAATAAAACAAGAAATGCACTATTAAGTGATACAATACCATTCAATTCAAAAACAAAATCTAAAGAAGATCACCAATAATTGTTGGCACTACAAACACCTACGAGCAGGGTTACATGAACAACTGTAATCAAGGATCTAACAGTAATAGTAGCATAAGTAGCCCACAAACAAGCTCACCTACTCAAGAATGAAAATAATTCAATGAAATACCCACAGTAAATGGTGGGAATTCAAAAGCAAATACCCTTACAATCAAAATCAGCTTCAGAAGTTGTGAATGGAATGTGATTCCAAGGATTGTCAACATGAAGATTGTCTAAAAAGACCAAAAAAAGGCAATATGGTTGATGTTGAGAATAAGAGAAATGAGAAAAACTTGCTGGCTGTCACATCGGTAGTAAAAGAAATTACTAGAAACAAACTAGCAATTATGTAGTATGGAGCGGATAAAAGAAACAACCCTACCATGGGCATTATATGATGTTAAGGAATATATTTTCCCAATTTTCCCACTGAAATCCCAAGTAATTGAATTATAATTATACTTTTGGTTTGCCAAGTCAATCCCAATCCCAAATAATGCTACCATGAATGAAATAATAAGTAGACCTCAAACCATAAAAAAATCAAAAAATAATTGAAAGTCTGAAACAAAAGAATGAAAATGCTATGGACAAAATACTTTCTTTAATTTATGGCACAACACTGACAGCACTGATTTAGCTACTAATTGATTCTAGACCACAACTAATAAAAGCTCAGAAACAAGCACAAAGGCAGAACTGGCTATCGATGATCATGATGTGTTAATGTGAGTAGATGATGGAATCCCAAAGCTTATCATTGAGCCTAGAGAGTTGGAGATGTTGGATTAGGAGAAAATATGCTCCTGGAAAAGAATTAGAAGAAATTGGTAAATCCTGATTTGAGACAACTTTTCTTGAAAAAGACCACCAAATTTTTATTAGCTTTATTAAGCAAGCTGTAAAAATTACATTGTAGTGGCTATTAGATAAGCCCAATGAATTAAACTATAACCCCTACACTTGAGGAACAACCTCACAACTAGACAATCTACATGCAACAATGTGCTAATGATAGCAAAAGTAATACTACATTGCAAACAACTCGTGCCTACAAAAAAACCATGTAACAAACTTTTGTTGACATTATTTAATTAATGAATTAAAATCTAAAACCCCCCTTAATGACTAAACCTGATACAGTCCCAAGTTTGCTTCTAAACTTGACAAACTTATCCTTCCCAAGTGGTTTAGTCATTAGTTTTCTCTATTGTAGGACAATTATAAAGACAAACGTCTTCATTATCAACCAACTGGTGAATGCAATGGTGATGAACTTCAATATACTTTGTTCTGGCATCATAGACTGGGTTCTTCACAATCTTGAGAACACTCTGGTTGTCGCAGAAAATTGTTGTTGGGATGTTTGGTCAAGTGGAAGACCAACCAATACTGTTCATAACCACATTTTTCACAACCTGCACTAATTGCTGCTTTGTATTCTGCTTCAATAGAGCATAAGGCAACTATAATCTTGAAGCTTGCTCTGCTAGGAAAATACTCCTAAATCAAGAGCAAATGCATAACTTGTTGTAGGCTGCCTTGAATCAACTGATCCAACTGAATCAAAATGTAATGTCCCCTCTCCTAGGTGGTGTTAGTCTATACTTGGTTCCCGTAGACTAACCAGTATGGTTAGGGAACTCTTGGAGTGTCCGTTCGATGGTTTTGGACATTTTGGTTAGTAAGTTAGGGTTTTGACCGATTTGGGAAATTCAAGATTGGAGGTCGAGCGTTTCGGAGAGACCTTTCCAACGGTCTATAGCTCATTTGATTCCGAGTTCATTTGACCATTGATTTTAAAGTCCGTAATTTTATATTGCATATTTAATATTGGGACTTTATAATGCTAATGTCAGTGACTATGTAAAAAGTTAAAATGCAAATAAAAGTCACTTTATTGGACTTGGACGCCCCTAGGGAAATAAAGTGGATTTATAATATTAAATTCCTCTTTCTTGTAGGTCAACCCTCTTGTGGGGAAATATAAAAGCCAAAATGAAAAGAAAGAGATTCATTCTTGACTATTACATTTTATGATATTTTGCTCTGCAAAGAGAACGAAGGTTTGAGAAAACTATCCATGGCTTTTGGATACGAAATCCTCCATTAGTGACAGCATTCCAAAGGTGTGACAGACCACCCAAAGGTGCTTCTGAGCAGCCATATCCAGTGGTTGCATATTGAGCCTCATTGCACGAAGTTGTGTTGTCACGGAGAGCTTTACTTTGACAAATCTTTCAAATTTTGGCACAATAATTGGTAGATAGTATAGAGAAACATATTGCAGGTCTAAGACAGAGATTTGGTTGGGATTTCGACCCCTTATTGCTTGCCGTACAGTCCTGTGCCAGGCCATACAGCTGTGAGGAGGAATAAGGGATTTGGGTGCTTGTTTCCTGAGTTATCTTAGTCATTTTGGGACGTGAGAGCATTTGCAGACTTGTGCCAGCAGTTTCAGCAGAGATTTGGGAGGTTAGAACACTTTATATTGATGTCCTCGATTTCCAGCAGGTCGTACCAGTCACCAAGGGAGCTGAGTTTGCACAGAACCAAGTTACACAAGATTGATGCATTATTTATCCTTCCTTGAGGACAATTTGTTCATATATCGGATGTATTTGCTGGACTGAGCATTAATCTGAGTCTATTTGGTGTTTACGGACAGCATTCATTTGGCATAGCTGTTGTTCTATCATTTCCAGCATTGTGATGAGAGAGTATGAGTTGGTAGATGATTTTTATGTCGTTGGCATTGGAGACACATGTAGTTTTGGTCATGCATTGGATGATGCAACTTGGTGAGTTCACTATGAATCTGAATAAAATGGAAATGAAGTTCAAATCCAAGGGAAAGAAAATAGTTCTTGGGGGATTATCAAATGGTGGACCCCGAGTAGTCTCACTCAAGAGGATGGAGAGAATGCTGCGACATGGCCAGGTAGAGTGGGCCGCAGAATGTCTTATTATGCCAGAGTATCCACAGCAGCCAAAAAAAGCTATCATCCTGACATACAAACGCTGTTGACCAAGCACAGCAAAGTGTTTGATAGTATACCTCTAGGAGTGCCACCAAACAGAGGTATCGAGCATGTCGTCGAGCTCGAGGATGGGACTAAGCCCGTAATGATTACACCCTATCGTCATCCTAAGAGGCTCGAGGATGAGATTGAGAAAACAATTAAGGAACCGTTAGAGATGGGACACATCCAACCTAGCAAGAGTCCCTTTGCTTCAGCAGTTATGTTGGTGAAAAAGAAAGATGGGACCATCAGGATGTGCATCGACTATAGGGCTTTAAACAAAAAGACCATAAAGAACAGGTATTCGATTCCCCGCATAGATGAGTTGATAGATGAGCTACATGGGGCCTGTTATTTTTCCAAGATAGGTTTGAGATCAGGATACCATCAGATAAGGATGAGGGAAGAGGACAGAGAAAACAGCCTTTAGATGTCACCACAACCACTTTGAGATTTTAGTGATGTTGTTTGGGTTAACCAATGCCCCTGCTACCTTCCAGAGTTGCATGATGTCGTTTGGGTTAACCAATGCCTCTGCTACCTTCCAGAGTTGCATGAATAAGATTTTCAGACAGCAGCTGAGGGAGTTTGTATTGATTTTCTTTGATGACATATTGATTTTCAGCAGGAGTTGGGAGGTACACATGAGACATTTGGAGGAGGTTCTAAGCATCCTTGTGAGTGAGTCCCTTTATGCCAACGAGTCCAAGTGTGACTTTGGCATGACAGAGCTTCTATATCTGGGTCACATCATTAGTGCAGATGGTGTTCGAGTTGATCCAGAAAAAATAAAAGGAATAGTTGATTGGCCTCCACCAACAAACTTCACTCAACTTAAGGGGTTTTTTGGGTTGTGTGGTTTCTACAGGAGGTTTGTGAAGGGTTTCTCATAGACAACAGCACCATTGACAAATTTGACTAAGCAGGGAGCCTTTGTGTGGACCAATATAGCTCAGCAGTGCTTTGACCATTTTAAGCACTTGATGTCTACTTGCCCAGTGTTGGCAATCCCCGAATTCTCCAAGCCTTTTGAGTTAGAGTGTGATGCTTCAAGAGAGAGGATAGGGACAGTTTTAATGCAGGAGAAACACCCTATTGTGTTTGAGAATAGAAAGCTTAGGGTTGTGGAGAAGAGTTACTCGGTATATGACCGAGAGATGTTGGCCATTATGCATGCATTGGCCAAGTTCAGGCAATATTTGGTTGGAGGGAAGTTTATAATAAAAACAGATCACAACAGCATCAAATACTTTATGAACCAGAACGACTTGAACGACAGGCAACAGAAGTGGGTCAATAAGCTCCAGGCCTATGATTTTGACATCGAATATGTCAAGGTTAAGAGGAATGTGATTGCAAATGCATTGTCTAGACGGCCCCAATTGTGTTTGTTTGGAGAGACATCTCCGGATTGGAGGGAGACAATTTCAGCAGAATATGCTAAGGACTCTTGGGCAGCAGGAGTCATTTTGGGCACTATACACAACGACAGGTACACTGTGGTGAATGATTTAATTATATATAAGGACAAACTATTTCTAGTGCCTAACTCCCAGTTTAAGAATAAGGTTCTGAGGACTTTCCATGATGTACAAATGGTTGGCCATCTCGGGTTTTTCAAAACATACCGACAGATTCAAGAGAGATTCACACGAAAAGGACTTAAGAATGAAGTCCTCAAGTATGTTCGTGAATGTCCCATGTGTCAACAAAACAAGAATGAACATACTTATCGAACAGGTTTGTTACAGCCACTGCTTATTCCCAATCAAAAATGGGAATGCATCTCCATGGATTTTATCATAGGGCTGCCTAAGGTTAAAGGGAAGGATTGTATATATGTGGTCGTCGACAGACTAACCAAATTTGCACATTTCTTCACCATTTCAGCAACATACACAGCTATACAGGTGGCTGATTTATTTTTTCGGGAGATATTCAGACTCCACAAGATAGCCAATGGGATAGTGAGTGACAAGGACAACAAGTTCCTGAGTTTGTTTTGGCAAGAGTTGTTCAGGTTGTGTGGCACTGAGCTAATCCCCAGCACTAGTTACCACCCACAAACTGATGGCCAAATAGAGATAGTGAATAAATGGGTAGAAGGGTATCTTCGAAATTATGTTGCGGGGCAGCAAAAGTCATGGATCAGATGGTTGCACTTGGGGGAGTACTGTTACAATACGACCTATCACATGTTGATCAAGATCACTCCATTCAAGGCTTTGTATGGGTATGATGCCCCATGCTTTACAGACTTACTACTTGGTGATAGTCGAGTGCCGAAGGCAAAAGATCTATTGCAGGACAGCCAAGATATAATGAAAGAGCTCAAGGAGAACATGCAACAGGCACAGAATTAGCAGAAGCTCTATGTTGATCGGCACCGAGTAGAGAGGAGCTTTGAGGTTGGAGATATGGTGTACTTGAGGCTCCAACCCTACAGGCAGTCCACTCTAAAAAAGAGTGGAGCAGAGAAATTAAAACCCAAGTTCTATGGTCCGTTCAAAGTTGCTAGAAGAGTGGGAGAAGTGGCCTATGAGCTTGAGCTACCCATTGATAGTCGAGTGCATAATGTATTTCATGTTTCCAGGCTAAAGAAGGCACTTGGCCACAATATGATTCATTCAGTCGAGCTTCCACCATTGGATGAGGAGGGGAAGCTAATCTTGGTTCCAGAGGCTATCATAGATACACGAGAGAGGAATCTAAGGAAATGAATCATCAGGGAGAACCTGGTGAAGTCGAAGAATTTTCCAGTTGAGGATGCGACATGGGAGAGTGAGCAGATACTTCAGCATCCTGAGCTGAAATTGCTTGAGGACAAGCAATCTTGGGGAGGGCGAACTGTAATGTCCCCCATTTTGCCCAGTCAGATAGATGATGGAGATTAGCCTATCACCAAACTCCCGTAGGCTAATGACAGTGGTTAGGGGGCCAAATTGGAAACTTACTATTTATTGTAAGTCAGGTTGGACCGACTTGCTATTTATAGCAAGGAAGATGCAGAGGATTGTTGCACGAGATTCATGGTTTCGATTTACCTGGAGCATTAATTGATGAAATATAAGTTAAATTAAAAATTTAACTTATAATATCATAAGGGGTTAAAAGTGACTTTAAGCTGTAATGTAATTTCACTTTATAAAAGTAAGTCACAACTTAAAGTTGTGTTGCTAGGGAGATAGGCGCCCATATGGGGACTTGGGGACATAAGACATAACATAAAATAATATAATATTATCTTTCTTGGGCGTTCGAGGAGTGAGGAGTATAAAACGCAAAGTAAAGTCATTTTGCTTTATGCTTGGTTTATTATTCACTTCTATGAAAATTGCTTAGTCATGCATTCTTGGAGTTTTGGAAGCTTCGAGGGTTTGAACCAAACTTGGCTGAGACGAAAACCTCTTCAAATCTCCTTTCTTCATGTGTAAAAGACCATATCAGGGAAGGGTATCGGAAGCCTCATCCAGAGGTTTCATTTGGGCTTTAATCTGATTTGATTCGGTGAAGTTTTGGAGCTAAACTGAATATATTTTCCTCCGTTTTTGCATGCAGCTGAGAGTACTAGATAGAAGAACAGACTTCAGGCAGATTGAAGGAGATTTGTGACAGATTTTGTGGTTCTTTTGCTGGGCCGTACCACCCCTTTAGCTGGCTGTACCACAGCAAATTGGTCGTACCATTCAAGAAGCATTTCAAGCAAGTTTTGGGGCTGAATGACATTCAAATCTGGTCACCTAGGAGTTATAAGGGTTTGCAGATTATAACAGAAGGATTTCAGACTGATATTAGCAGCTGCCATTCATTTTGAACACTCACAACAGGTCGTACCTCTCACAGACTTGGCCGTACCTCCTGCGGAGACATTTGGGTATTGTATGCTAGTGCAAATCTCATTGTTTTGGGCTGTTAGGATCAAGAAGACAATAGGAAACATTGCTTGATCAGATATATTCATTGTTTGTGCATTAAATGCGAATTATTTGTATGTATATTGCTGGCCTGGATTCGGCACATGTACGAAGTTGCAAAACTCAAAATGGGTATGTACTCATAATTCATATTTTGGCATAATATTATTTGGGTCTTCGATATTTTGTTGATATATGCTTTAGTTTTTCTGGGTATTGGTTATATGCTCCATATTCTATGGTTATATTGCAAAAATCAAACATGCAAAAACAAATATAAAACCCTAAACCGTCTGCAAGCAGAAAACACAAAAAAATTGATACAGACAAAACCTAGCCTAGACAGTGTATGTTACGTGGGTCCAAAGGTGCAGGAATATTTTCTAAGGTATCAATTGCTATTTACATGGTTTATGTTTACTGGACCCGTATGGGAGTATCGTACAAGGTTGGGCACTTAAATTAGAGTTGATAACTGCAGTGTTCGGGCCCACATCAAAGGAATGTCTTGTCCACGATTTATAAAAGACAAATTAACTACTAGATAATATGATTCCCAACACTTCTCATAATGGTCCGATTGATAGCTTCAAATACTGTCATATAATATATAGAAATCACAAGACAATGGGAAATCGCTAGTAGACAATACGCCAAGGGTTATGAAGGCAACATCCAAAAGAGATAGTTTATATTATGCAAAAACTGGAATTAAATAAAGATTTAAAATTGCTATGAAGGATTGTGTCTCTTGAAAGAATGAAGTATAAAAGGGACATCACTCAAGTAAGAGAAAATAAGAATCCAGCAGTAAAATAAATAAATAAATAAAATAAGATATATAATAAAGATCTACAGCAGATAACAAATACATACAACAGAGAATTATTTATTGCAGCAATTATATCATTCTATAACTCTATCATCCTCTCATTCTATTAATCTATTATTCCATCATTCTATTATTCGATTATTATATCATTCTTTCATTCTATTCTTCTATCATTCTATTAATCTATTATTATATCATTCTATTCTTCTACCCTTCTATAATTCTCTCATTCTGTCATTCTATTATTCGATTATTCTATCCTCCTATCATTCTATCGCTCTATTGTTCTATGATTCTATTATTGAATCAATCAAATCAGCGAATATCTAAGATATCAATTAGCAATCTAGGAAAGCTATCTTCATTGGAAGAAAGTCATATAAGGATCAAGCAAAAGGAAATATATCAAGTCATATATATATCTGCTATACAACAAGTGTTAACAGCAAAGAAGGATATATTGCAATCCTTGAAGTGAACTTGAAATCCATCAAGAGGTACACTATATCAACCATCTAACAAATTCCCAAACAATCAGTTTTGAATTCAGGGAGATATTTGCAGGTAGGAAGGATGGCCCTTCCAAGTTCACCAAAGATGAAGAGGATGGCACTCTCATGCTCTCATCAAGCCAGCCAAGAGATGAGAAGGATGGCCCTTCCATGCTCTTGAGCTTAATCTAAGAGGATGGCCCTCTTGAGCTTAATCTAAGAGGATGGCTTGCTTGATCAAGGAGGATGGCTTGCTTGCTTACAATTATTCATAAAATATTGCTTGCTTACAAACTTTTGAATATCTTATTTGCAGGTGCTTGGTGGGAAGATTAGGGTGGAAATACCCCAAATCTTCAAAAGTTAGCCCTTCGAATATTGTCTCAACCTTGTACGGCTTCTGGTTATGAGCACAGTTGGAGTTTGTTTGACGCCATTCACACGAAGAAGCAGAATAAGTTGACTCAATAGCATCTCAATGACCTAGTTTTTGTGCAATACAAACTTCAACTTTGCACAAAAAAGGTGAAGGACTAACTAAAGGAGCTTATTGATTTGGATGACATTGATCCCTTTAATGATTGGATTGCGCAAGATGAGGAGCCTTCCTTATTTACAGAGGAGATTGCTAATTTCAAGAGGTAGGTTATGGGGGATGTGGCCACAACAGAAGCGGGAGGGATTGGATTGGATGATATTGATGTGGTTGAGGTCTAGTAGCAGGGTGGAGCCACAGGTACAGCCTTCTAAGCCAAACAAAGAGTCACAACTAAGTGCGAGGACTAGACCCTCTCCCCAATATTTAATTGTAAAATGTTGTGATTTGTAACTTGCTTAGATATGCAATTTATGATGATGATTTTCAAAGACAATCATCATAAATTCATAATAGTTATCAGCTAGCTATTGTATCCACATGATGATGCAATTTTGTACTCTATATATCCAAATCCAATAGAAAACACATCCCCAATGTTTTATAGACTCATTGAATACATTTTGTAACTGGATTTTGCATAAATTTTGTGTTTTTTACGAAATTTAAGTAATTTTTTTAATTGTTGAGTTTTGTCAAATCGGAAATTTTGGCTCCGCCGAGTCCAAGTCGAGTCCAAGTATGCAAACTATAATTAAGCATAAACAAACAAACACATCTTACAACTGACTAAAGCAAAGACTAGTATTTTGTTGTAAACAAAGATTTGAATGGAAAATTTTTAATTTGGCTTTTGCCATGAAAAAATGCGCTTCTTGTCTTGACAATTCTCTTTGAAGGTTAGGTGCAGATCTCACTTGTCCTTGTCATTTTGACCTTTGGCATGGGTTATTTCTGTCTTGTTCACCATTCTTGCATGTTGATGATTTGCTCCATGTTTGAATCATTCTCTAGTGCTTCTTTCATATCTACAGTCATTATCAATCATGAACCAATGTACCTCGAATCACCCTACAAGAATTGTTAGCCGAAATACCAAACTAAGAATGGACAAGTTTTTGTCAACTAATTGCAGAGACCATGAGTTTGAATGCACTGGCAAACAAGTTTAACAATTTACTGGCAATAAACTGACAAAAGGCGGTACAAAAACTAAGTTTCATAGGGATGCCAACAACCGGTTCATTCTAGGGATCATGAGATAGACTTGGACCACAAGAAAACTTTATAATATTTGGTAAAACATTTGGCCACTCTTTTATCTATGGGCAATAGAGTCAAACATATTCTAACACCTAAACAGTCAACTAACCTATAACAAAACAATAAGCAAACATGTTAGGTAAAGGGAAAAACATTACAACATCATAAATACATGTAAAAGATAACACTTACCTAGCTACAAACAAAAAGGAAACACATTGGCTAGATGAATTCATTAATGAGCTGAGAAAAGTAACAACCCCTCTATTTGAGTTGGGATTCCAACTTGGACACTCATATCCTGAAAACCTTTGCAAATCTTTCTTAAAAATACATGAACCAAGCAAGTAGGAACAAACATGCAGCAAAAAATTACACACAAACTGATTGATGTGCATTGGCTTCAAATGGTTATCTTCCATAAGGAAAAACTCTCCAATAGGTGGAGATATTGTGCCTCCCTTTGAAGGTATCTAGCAAGATAATGTGTTTGTAGTGCATATGCAGGAATAGTGATCATCACATATCTGATTTGATCCTCTCCCCCAATCATTTCGACATACTCAACCCTGAACTCAATGAAAGCATCATCCTCCAGGAAAGGCTAAAGTTGTACCTACTACCTATTGCAACTAACAACTTTAATAACAATACCTAACTACCAACCTAATTAAATACACTTCATTACATTAATATACTAATGACTAAACCAAAAACAACACCAAGCTTGTCCCGAAATTTGACAAAGTAACCAAGACCAAGTGGTTTAGTCATTAAATCAGCAATCGGCTCCTGTGAAAAACGAAAGTGGGGGCAGATGTCTTCACAATCCACCAGTTGCCGAATGTAGTGATGATGAATCTTGATATGTTTGGCCCGAGCATGATACATTGGATTATTCACCAATTTCAATACTCCTTGATTATCGCAGAAAAGAGGTGTTGGATTATGTTGAGGAAGTTGAAGATCTGTCAAGATTCTATGTAACCAAACTGCTTCACAACTGGCACTCACAATTGCTTTGTATTCAACTTCAATGGATGATAAAGCTATTGTTTGTTGAAGCTTACTCTGCCAAGAAATTATTCCTAAACCCAGGGAGAAGATGTAGCCGGTTGTAGACCACCGAGTATCCATAGATCCTGCCCAATCAAAGTCTGTATACCCAATTAAGCCAAAATCTTATGTCCTTTGGTAGAGTATTCCAAAGTCAAGAATACCTTTGACATATCGTAAAACCCATTTTGCGGCTATCCAATGAGAGAGCTTCGGTTTCGACAGGAACCAAGAGAGATAGCTAACAATAAAGCAAAGATCCGGTCTAGTGGTTGTCAAATATATCACGCTGCCCACCAATTGTCTATAGTGCAATTCATCGATCGAGAGTGAGTCATCGAAGGCTGACAACTTCATCTCGACCTCCATAGGTGTAGAAGAAGAGTTACAATCTGCCATCCCAAAACGCTCGAAGAGACTCATAGCATATTTGATTTGAACTATGAAGATGAGGTGATTAGATTGCCAAAACTCAACCCCTATGCAGTAATGTAGGAGGCCCAGATCTGACATGTCAAAAGCTGCACACAATTCTAATTTTACTTGATGAACTGCAGTCTCTGTGCTACCCGTGATGGCAAGATCATCAACATATACAATAACAATTACAATCTCATTACCATTGCTTTCGACATAAAGATTTCGACATTAATATCTTTTAGGTGTTTATCAATTTTCAAATACTAGGCTCGAGGAGCCTGCTTAAGTCCGCATAGAGACTTAATTAACCTACAAACTAGATGTTCATGTTCAGGAACCTAAAAACCCTCAAGCTACACCATGTAGACTTCTTCATCTAAGTCCCCATTCAAGAAGGCACTTTTAACATCCATTTAATACACCTTCCAACCATATTGAGCGGCAATGGAGAGAAGTAACCGAAATGTAACCATCTTTGCAGTAGGGGCAAATGTTTCTTCAAAGTCTATACCTTCTTGTTGTGAATATCCTTTAGCAACGAGACATGCCTTGTAGTTGTCCAATGAACCATTAGCGTTGTATAGACCCATTAAAAACAAAATGGGCTTTTTACCTAGAGGCAATTCAACCAACTCCCAAGTCTGATTTTTCATCAATGCATCATATTCCACCTTCATAGCATCTTCCCATTTTGGTTTCCCTTGTGCCTCAAAAAACTTTTGTGGTTCAAAAACCTGAAAAAGATCAGAAGATAGGGCAAAATAACTATGCTCAATAGTTCAACAAGTTATGGTTGGGCCTTTTCTCTGAGGGCGTTCACTTGATGTAGGAAGTTATCCACACGTACACCTTGTTGCAAGGTGTGACCCTTGGTCTTCTTGTTCAGCACTGTGCTGCGGTGGTTTGTGACAAGGGCTTAACCGCCTCCCGTGCTTGTTAAGTCAAGTGGTTGTATCGGACATTAACAGGTCGATCTTTTGGTGCAACGGCAACTAACAGTTGGTATCAGAGCCGAGGTCACGGGTTCAAACCCCGCGCTTGCTCTAGGGGGGGATTGTTGCAAGGTGTGACCCTTGGTCTTCTTGTTCAGCACTGTGCTGCGATGGTTTGTGACAAGGGCTTAACCGCCTCCCGTGCTTGTTAAGTCAAGTGGTTGTATCGGGCATTAACAGGTCGATCTTTTGGTGCAACGGCAACTAACACACCTTCCATAGTAGAGTAATACCATTTAGGTTTTTGGTGTGTCTCAGGTGAATGATGTGAAGGCAAGTTCTCTAGAGTCTTACTTGGAGTGGAAGCATTTTTAGTTATTCGTCTCTGATAGATAAGCGGTGTAGAACCAACCACAGGTTAACTTACAGGCTGACTTGATGAACTAGAGGGTTCCTCCTACAATGGTATCATAATACTAGATTCAATATCTTCACGGACTTCCTGTTGAACATTTGAAAAAAATGGCTCTGTTTCTTTTACATCAACATCCCTACTAACAATAACCTTGTTAGTAGAAATATCGATAAGCCTTTATGTCTTAGACTATTCACTATAGCCAACAAAGAAATACATGATGCTTTTGGAATCTAGTTTATGCATCTTTTGTTCAAGAACCAAAGTGTATGCTGCCGAACCATAAATACAAAAAGAAGTTACCTCAAGTTTGTGACCGGTCCAAGCTTCTTCCAGTGTGATTTTCTGTAAAGCTTTGCATGCACATATGTTCATAATGTACACCGCTGTGTTAGCAGCTTCTCCTCGATACTGGTAGGGAATGTTCCTGTTGTGCATCATGCACCATGTCGTTTCCATGATGGTCCTATTGCGCCTTTCAACCACTCCATTCTATTGTGGAGTGTATGGTGTTGTCAACTAGCATTGAATACCTTATTTTTTACAGAATTCCTTGAATTGAGTGGAGGTGAATTCCCCCACATTATCAAACCGTAGAGTCTTGATCCGACGCCATGTGAATGTTTCCACCAACGCCTTGAACTTGAGGAAGGCACCATAGCATTCAGACTTCTTTAAAAAGTAAACCCACATCCTTCTTGAGAAATCATCCACCAATAACAGGAAGTACCTTGATATGTTCACAGTGGGATACTTCCAGGAAGGCTCACAAAGATCTGCATGAATGAGATCCAAAAGACCCCTAGCACGCCATGCACCTTCTGTAGGAAACGGTTTCCTCTTCTGCTTTCCAACTAAACATCCAACACACAAATCATGTCTTTCCTGTATAGGGGGTAGCCCATTAACCATATGGGCTTTGCTGAGTTTAGCCAAATACTGAAGATTCAGGTGTCCATACCTTTCATGCCAAAGGACACTGGTATTATCTTCGACAGCTAAGGCATGCAAATTAGATATAGCAGAATCAACTAGCTTATATAGACCTCCTTTCCCAATGCCGATGTCAATGACCTTGTCCTGTTTCACATCTGATACAATGAACTTATTTCCACAAAACCTGACTTGGATGTTAGGGTTCTCAGTAAGCTGACTAATAGATAGCAAATTCTTGTTCATGGCAGGAACGTACCGGACATTACGTACCAAAAATTTCAGAGAATCATTCAATACAACCCTAACATCTCCTATCCCTTCAACATGTGATCTACCATCACTGAGTGAAACTGTATCTTTATGACTAGAATCAACAGCAAACCTTACATACCAGTCTTTGTAACATGTGAAATGTCAGGATGCTCCTGAATCAAAGAACCAGTCCCTATTGTCAACGCTATCTAAAATAGATGCCATGAGTGCAAACTCGTCATCTAAACCCTGCTCTTTGTCAACAACCAAATTAGCTTCACCATGCTTCTTTCGAGATAGATTGTATAACCTTTTCCTGCATTCATTTTTAACATGTCCAAATTTATTGCAATAAAAGCATTTCACCTTTTTCTTGGACGAAGTGGAAGAAGTGTTACCAAAAGAATTCTAAGGTTTGTTCCCAAAAGAGTTCTGAGGTTTGCTGCTATACCAAGCAGCAAAAGCACTTTCCATGGACCCGGATGTAGATTCCCCTATCTACTCATGTCTTCGCTCCTTCTGCAAGAGATATTGATTCACCTTATCAAAAGTCAAAGTTTGACTTTCAGCCAATAGATTCAATGATTCCACAAAGGTCTCATAGGAGGGCAACAGGTTGTTAATGCTCAAAGCAACCATGTCTTCATCATCCATTGGTTTATTGACAACAATAAGTTGATCACTTAGGTCCTTGATTTTTAGGAGGTGTTTTGACAATGACCCACACTCATGCAGTTTTGTAGAAAATAATAGATCCTTCAAGTACAAAACCCAACTTTTCTCAGAGACCTGATACTTGTTTTTGAGGTGTGTCCATAGTGTAGATGCAGATGTGGCATTCCGAACTTCAGGGATTAAGTCATTAGACATTGACAGCTTGAGTAGCAGTAGGGCGTCCCTGTGACGCTTGTCAAAGTCATCTAGGTTGGTTGCAGGCCTAGTTTCAGTGTCAAGGATAATACAGTCACACATCCTATACTCAGCGTTAGTGAGTATTTTGCAGTGTTCCCCGAGGACGCGTCCCCGGGGTTTTTTTGCTACACCCAACATGGAGGACGTCCTAGGGACGCAAGGACAGGGACAAAATGTCCCCCCGTCTCCCAGTTTTAAAGAAAATTTCTGGGACGTCCCAAGGACGCCCCCTTTGTGTAGGGAACGCTCCCTGGAAACGTCCCCTTCAAAGGGAACTTACATGCGTCCCCGAAACCTTCTCCTGTCCTGCAAACCCTAAAAAAATGAAAAATAAAAAAACGTGATTCACAGAAAAACAAAATTGAAGTTGCATTCATTTCACTTGTTCGCTGTCTGTGGAAGAAATTGTTCCATATTAGTATTTACCGGTTTGAAGTTTTATCATTTGAAGAAACTGCGTGATTAGTAGGTCTCAGACTCAACCTTAGAAAAGGCTTCAGAAACTTCAATAATACGACTTGCTTTTGATTTGAGTTCATTTTTTTCTTTTTGTACACGATTTAAATCTGAGTCTTTTTCCCTAATGTTAATACTATATAGTAATATTAATATTCTAAATAGTTAGAATATTTATTTTAATATTTATAATAATATTATTATTTGTATTTATAATATTATAATATATTTATAAATTATTAAATTATAATTTATAATATTTATATTTATATTTATAATATTATAATATTTATAATTATTTGTATTTATAAATTACAATATTAATATTTATATTTATAATATTATAATTTATAACACCAAATATTAAAATATATATATAGCTGTCCCTTTGTCGTCCCCTCGTCGTCCGCAAAAATTTTGAAAAAAATTGCCATCCCCGGAAACCCGTCCCCTCGTCCCAGAAACTTGGAGAAACACTGGTATCTTGTGACTCCAGATATTGTAATTTTTCCCAGTGAGCTTTTGTGCCTCTGGTAACACCAAATTTTGGATATTTACCATTATCCCAAAAAAAGATTTAATTCCCGCAAACCTTTAAAATCTAACCCAAAAAATATTTTTCCCAGAAATTGCAAATTTAAAAATCCACAAATTTAGGCACCCCAGATATTAAAAAACCCCCCTCAAATTGATATTTCGAAAACCCAAAAAAATAATTGAGGGAAAAACTAAAAAGATGAATACCCGGAAATTTTTATGGAGATCCGTGCCCTAGCAGCCGCTGAAATTCACCTTGTTCGCTGAAAAAGAGGGTAAAAACCCTAGCAGCTCCTCCTTCAATCCAAAAACGTGCCCTAAAATCACGATTTTGTGAAAAATCACACAAAAACAATCTTCAAAACCCTAGGTCACCTAATATATGCCCCAAAAATCATGATATTTGACCTGGCAGCACCATTTGAAACCCTGAAATCACGTTTTTTGGACGTGCAGCATTGTTTGAAACCCTGAAATCACGTTTTTTGGTCATGCAGCACTGTTTGAAACCCTAAAATCACGTTTTTTGCCCAAAAAAACGTGTTTTAAGACACCTGCACACAAAACCCTAGCCGCACATGCAAAAAAACAGACGTGATTTTAGCTGATCCGCGTCAGAAATTAGAGCAAAAAATCACGTTTCACAGAAAAAGGAGAAAAAACATGATTTTGACCTATTTTTGGACGTGATTTTGTAGAAAAATATGACTTCAAACAAAAAACCTGTGAAAAATCCGTGATTTCAGCCATTCTAGGGCACGATTTTCTCTGAAAATCACCCACAAACTTGCAAAAATGAAGGGCTGCGATTTTTTTTTATTTCTGCGCACAATTTTTAGCAGACATATGTGGCTGATTTTAGCAGAAAATAGGGCACGAATTTTTGCAACTTCAGACCTGCGTTTTTACCCTAGAATTTGGCTGTGATTTTACCTTAAAATTTTACCTTCAAACCCTAGGAATTTTTTCAGGAAGCCCTAGGCAATTTTTCAGGAAACCCTAGGTGAGATTTTTGACCAAAAACCCTAGCCATGAATTTGAAAACCCTAGCTGACCTTGCACGACCTCTTCCCGACCTCTTTTGCACGAAACCCTAACCCTAACGACTTGTTGGCTCTGATACCAATATTAGTAAAACTGACAAAGAAGAGAGATGAGAGCAATTTGCAAGAAGGCTTAACTTCACAATGAGGTGAAGCAGCAATTTATGAAGTATAGAAAGTTACTATTACAACTACCATTATTAATAGTACTACCTACTACAACTAACAACTTTAATAACAATACCTAACTACCAACCTAATTAAATACACTTTATTACATTAATATACTAATAGGGTTTTACCAACCTAGAAACCAAATGTTATTTTCCAATCGCTTGGAACCTCTACAACTAAACCATGTACACTTCCTCCTCCAAGTCTTTGTTCAAACTAAGTTGCAAAGGAGATGACTAATAGAATGGTTACCATCTTTACAGAAAGAGCAAAGGTTTCTTCATAGTCTACCCCTTCCTCTTGTGCATATCCTTTCCCAACAAGACGAACTTTGTACTTGACCAAAGAAACATCCAATTTACACTTGACTTTATAAATCCATTTACCACCAATGGATTTCTAAACTTGGGGTAATTTCAACAACACACAAGCCTTGTTATTCATCAATGCATCAAATTCCATCTTCATGATGCACTCTCATTTAGGTTTTGCCTTTGGCCTTTGTAAATGTACTAGGCTCAAACACTTGTGAAATAGTAGAAGTTAGAGTATAACTTACCGTCTCACCACATTGCACAAGTTGTTCCCGATCACATAGAACAATCTTCCATTGTCATTGGCAAATCATCTTCCTGAACATCATTCATTATGGTATCCTACCACTTTCCTATCTTTTGCTAGTCCTCCTAATCATGCTATGTAGATTGAGAATCACTTTGTTCTCCACCAAAACTTGCTCCAAAATCAAGAGCAATTACTCATACACTAATATCTATAGGTGTACCATTATGCAAGAAGAATGGTATTTTCTCATCTACAACATCTCTCTTTACCATAATTTTATTTGTAGAGATATCTATTAATCTATATGCTTTAGACTGCTCACTATAGCCAACAAACATATGTTTTACTTATTGCATCTAATTTATTTCTCTTTTCCTTTTAAGAATATATGCAAAACCAATACAACTGAAAATACGGAAGTCACGTATAGATGGTTTTCTTCCTAACCATGATTCCTTGGGAGTCATATTCTACACAACTTTACAAGGACTTATGTTAAGGATGTAGGCCATTGTATTTGCAACTTCTACCCAACAAATATGACCCACTCTAGTTGTGCACCATGCATCTCACCATCTCCACAACTGTCTTACTCTTCCTTTCCACTACTCCATTTCGTTATTGAGTATACATAGGAGTATACTGCCAATATATACCTTCCTTCTTGTACAATTCCTTGAACTAGTTGGAGACAAACACGCCTCCATTATTTGACCTAAGTGTTTGACCTGTGCGCTTGTTTTTTTTCAACCAAGTCTTTCCATGCTACAAATTTAGAAAAACAATCTAACTTGTTTTTCAAAAAATAAACCCACATTTACCTAGAAAAGATAGCAAGTAACAAGAAATACATCACACCAAACATTGTGGGTGTCTTCATAGGACCATGCAAATCAACATGTACCAAATCTAGAGCCCCTTTGGCTCACCACAACTTATTAGTATCAAATCGGTGTGGACTTTATTTGCCCATTTAACTCCCAATAAGCACAATATGACTTTCTTAAAAGGATGAAAGTCCATCCACCATATTAGTCTTGTTGAAGACGAATAAATAAATACAAATGGTTGAGGTGACCATATCTCTCATACCAAATTCCATTGGTACTTCAACCACTGCTAGTAAATGTGTCTTTGTGGTTTTGGCATCAACAACTTTATACAACCCCTTTTTACCAATTCTCATACTAATCACTTTGTTATCTTGAATAGTTACACATACATTTCTTTCTTTGAAACTTTGGACAAATACTAGGGTTTTTAGTTATCTTGCTAATAGACAGTAGATTTTGTTCATGCCAAGGATATATCGAACATTCTTAAATGTATAATTAACATCATTGTTCAATGTAACCCCAATATCCCCACATCCTCTAACAAAGTGAGCCCAAAAATAATCAAAGAAACAGGTTCACTACTACTCTTATCCTCAACAAAACTTATATACTAGTCTTTGTGACACATATAGTGTCAAGATGCTCCTAAGTCAAAGTATCGGGTTGTTGACTTAGTATACTAGTTATGTGATGTCACAAATGCAAAATCACTCATTGGTCCTTGTTCATTCTCCTTAGCACCATTTGCATACTATGACTTGAATGCACTCTTTGTACTGTTTGAAATTGTTGTTTTTGATTGTTCCTGCATTCGTTCTTTTTGTAGAAGTGTTGACAACTTCCCAAAATCAAGCTCTTGAATCTTCTCAACCAGGTGCAAGGACTCAACAAAGAAATCAAATCAAGATAACAAACTGTGCAACACCATAGCAAACAAATCTTCATCATCTCCTAGCTTGTTAATGGCTGCCTGTTGTTAATTGAGGTTCTTTAAACGCAAAAGATAGTAGAAAACAATAGATTTTTCAAATGCAACGTTCTCCAGGCTTTCGATGCCTAATATTTAGTTTTCAGATTCTCCCAAAGTGTAGTTGTATTACTGACACTTTGAGCCTCTTGAATCGGTGCATCTATGAAATACAACTTCAGAAGCATTAAAGCTTCCTTGTGCCTTTTCTCATGGTCTTTTGCATCTTGAGCTGGTCTTACCACCTCCGACATGATTTGATTAAGGTCACAATACTCACAAATGGTGAGTTTCTTATGACTACACAGTCTGTAGCTTTTACCAGTCAGCTTCTGGGAGTCCAGCAAATGCAATGTCTGAATTCCTACCATCTCAAGACAGCATACCATACTCTGGGTTTACAAAAACAATTTAACTGAGTGACTCAGTAGAGCTGGAACAAAACCAAATTACTAGGACATTTTAGACCTCACTTAACACAATGTGGCAAACTAATGCAGGCAATGCCCAAGTGTCGAGTGAAGGACTGTCAAACCATGTAACTCAACTCATTAACATGTAAACAAAAAGTAGAATCAAACACAAAATGTCATGGAACTCAAGAAAGATGCTTTATTCATATGGAAGATTCATTACACATGGCACACATGCCTAATTCTTGCGCAACAGCAAAATACAAATTTTGAAGATCTTGAAATAATGCCGAAAGATAGAACTTTTCCGAAGCGAGTGATAATCCAATCAAGGAGGGAAAATTGTCTAAAAATAAATAGCCCCAAATGTAATATTCACCACAAGGGTCGGACCTTAATGGGAAATAACCTATGTTACACCAAGTTTCTGGGATAGGGATGGTGGGGGATGGGGGAACGCACTTCTGGAACAACAGGGGATGGGAGGCCTTTTTTAAGGGGACAGTGAGGGATGGCAATTAAAAAATAGGGAAATTTAAAAAATGTAGGAAATATCAATTATAAGGCATTCATCGTATATATTATAGATTTTCTAAGTTTAGATGTTGCACAAATCCAACAATGGCCATTGGTGTTATCTTTTAAAACATCTTTATTTTCCACCAATAAAGCATGCACGTTCATTAAAATGTGCCCTTTGGTAGGCTACCTTGATAAATGTGAAGCTTATTAAGGAGAAAGCTAATACATGTGCTGTTTGTGTCTCTGATTACTTTATCTTGTTATAGAAATCATCTGCAGGTTACAATTGGCCATACTGTTATGTCAATAGTTCATTTTGTGAGATTCCATATGCTAATGAATAATAGTAAGAAGACTATGTATTGATTCAAGCTCATTCAGTAAAGGATGTCCATTTATTCAAACTTCCAAGGACCATGCAGCAGTGACTGATATTTAATTTTATTACAGCATAGAAACTTGATTGCTTTTATCAGGACTTGCAGCGGCCACTAAATACAGGCTTGGAAGTTCATAGTTGTAATTGTCTGCAAATTAGAGTGAACGTTTCCTTTTTTCTGATGTTAAAACTATATTCATAAAATGACTTGTCTACAGATGTTTTTTTTCTTACACTTTAGACAGTTCTCAAATTTATGTCTCTCTATCCTATTAAGGCTGTTTTTGATAAGTCACCATACACGGTATAGCATTGTCAAGGCCGATCTAGTGTCTGATGACGTTCCTCCAAATTGTCTTCTGTTCTATCAGATTATGTTTCTTAGTTTCATCTGTTGCTTTGAATGTGTCAAATCTTGCAACAGAAATATATCTCATTTCATTCTTGGTATGATAGTAAAAGCCACATTTTGGTTCACCATTAACTTTTTTCTTCTTTCTCCAACTGTCTGTGGTGATGAGGGCAACGATAAAATGGTTAAAATGATATAATGGAAGGCTGTTTATAATTTGAGGCATTTAGGGCTGACATAGAGAGTAGAAGCCCTCCAAAAATAGACAGATATAATATCTTAATCCAACCACTACATTATTTTTTAATTTTTCTTCGTGTTTGGTAGGGGGGACAGCCAGTCATCCCTAGTACGGTTAGGGGACGTTATTGATGTCCCCGACCATCCGGGGACGGCAAGTCATCCCAGGAAAAAACTTGTGTTTTTGGAATGTTTTGGGGACCGCAATCAACGATTCTGAGGGGTAGGGGATAACAGGGGGGAATTTCCAAGGCGTCCCCAGTATGGGTACGCATCCAAAAGGGCAAGGGATGCATCCCCAAGGAATATAAGAAATAACTTGTTATTGCAAAGATACCAAGAGGCAAAGGTTCCAAAACATGTTTCAACAAAGAACATAGATTCAAAACAACATGTGTTAGTGCCGGTGCCATCCAAGGCCTAAAGAAAGTAGCCTAAGAAAGCACAAGGCTCATGTTTTTCAACTAAAAGGTAATCTACAAAACAAAACAAGAAAAAAAGAAATAATAAATATTTTTGGATGATGTAGGATTGACAAAGTACCAACAATGCTCTTGTATCAGACACCCCAAGAAAGAAAAGAGTGAGCTACCACTCACGATGCCTCAATGAATTTTTTGATTACATTAAGCGGCGTTCTACAATGGCAGCAAGGGGTGGAGTGTAATGGTGTGACCATGTTAACAAAAACTCTAACCTTTTACCTTGAATTTGATAGCCATTTCCACTTCAAATATTAATATTTAATAATAAATATAAATATATGAAATACGAATGAAATCATTTTTTGGTTTTCGTCTTGATGCCATTGTCTTTCTTCTTGTCAACACAAATTCAAAAATTAAAATGAACTTTTATAATACATTTGAACCATCAAGTAAAAGAAGATAAATAAATAACCAAAAAAAAACAATAAAAAGAATATAGAATGAAGTGAGGAAAAAAGTGGTTCACATGGCCAGAAAAAAAAAACAATGAAAAGAATTTAGAATGAGGTGAAAAAAAAAAGTAGGAAAAAGATTTAGGGTTTTTATTAGTAAAATGATAGTATAGTTAAACTAGGTTTCTCTTTGTTTATTTTATTACAATTACAAGTTGGATTTAAATTGAAATATTCTTCTTTTTTATATTGATTTTACAAGTGTATTAGAAAAAAAAGGTCCTTGAGAATAAATTAGTTCCAATAAAGAAAAATAACTTAGCTTTGTGTCCTTTTTTCATCTATTTAGTTATCTATTTGTGTATTTGTAGCAGTTTAATTTTAATAAATCTCTTATTTTAAAAAATAGCTTAACATATGAAGTAAATAATTGGTTTTGTTTTCATTTAACTTTTTCAAAACTATAGAAAAAATAGCTCTTCAAGTAAAAATAAAGTAATAGGGAAAATTTTATATTTTAGGAAATAAAATAACATAAAATAATATGTTTTCATAAAACTTTGGCACTATCGATATAGTTATACACTTAAGACATGGAGTAAATAATTTATTAAAATTCTAGATAAAAGATATCTTAAATACGTATATCTAAAAAACACCAAACATCAAGAGATATCTCTCGAGGTCTTTTAGATAGATGTTTTAAAGATGTCTATACTAGTATTATACCCATAGTGATAAACTTATAGAGGAGTTAGCCATGCTAACTCCTCGGTGGTTCTGCCTTTCCATTTGACAAGATACTCCACATATTCATTGCTGCAAGTTTTCTTGGAGAGACTCTTCTATAATATGTCTTCAATATGTTCTCTTTGGCTGTTGGGAATTTTCTTTTTCCAATCCAGACACTCTGGCCACATATGGCTTCCGTCTAATACTTCAGTGTCTTGCATCCTACTATGATGCTCATAAAGATCTGTTATTTTGAAGATGGGAGAGATACCCAAGTCCTGCAGTAATTCTAACTCATATGTGTTAGATGCAATTTTCTTTACTATTCTGCAAGGTCCAAAATTCCTCCAGCATAGCTTATTATAGGTGCCCTCAGGAAATCTTTCCTTCTGAAGTTCAGCTAAGACTAGGTTGCACATTGCAAACTCCTTGTTCCGTTTCTTCTTATCCGCATATTCCTTATGTTTTTAACTGCTCTTAGTCAGGAATTTCCTGACTTCTTTATGGGTGTTCTGAATATGTGCAGTGAACTTCAAGGCCTCCACATTTTGTATTTGGTTTCCAATGAGGTCTCTTAGTTCTGCCACCCCTCTAGGATTGCATCCATACACCACTTAGAAAGGAGTCTCGCCAATACCTTTCTTAATTGAGTTGTTAGAAGCAAATTCCAGCTATGCCAAAACTAAGTTCCATTGCTTAGGCATGTCTCCCATTAAAAACATCTTCAAGTTGCCCAAACCTCCATTCACTACTTCTGTTTGTCCATCAATCCAGGGATGATAGTTAGAGCCCAAATCTAGATTAGTTCCCATTCTCCTCCATAAGGTCCTCCAAAAATGACCTACAAACTTGGTGTCCCTATCGGACACAATGCTGTGGGGTAATCAATGCAACCTAGCCACTTCTAATGATCACTGTCAAGCAACATCTGACAGCAAAAGATTATAATTGTTACCCAATGGTCACACCTAGCACCAACAAAGGAACTTACTCAATTGATTAACTGAAAAAAAGAAAATGATACAAAACCAGAGGAAATATATGTAGTAAAGAGGAAATTTTAAAGGTAAAAGGAAAAACTTCTTAAGTATCCAAATTTGAGCTCATTAGCAGCTAGCTTAAAATGACATCCGAACATGCAACAAAATTCAAGCTGTAAAAAAACAACTGTTGAGTTTGCTTACAATGTTGTCGAAGTTGAAGCAAGCACAAGCACGGAGGCCAAGCAGCAAGAACTGACAGATAGCCAACAATCTATGATGGATGATATATGCAAGCCAAATAAGGATAAGAAAAGCACAAAACAATTTGTAGACAAGACCCTTAGTCATGGAATTGCAAAAAATAATTAATTATTTAATGCTTAGATGAGGATATTATGATCCTTTACAATTAAAAGGAAGATAGAAAAATAAAGGATATTATGATCCTTTGGTTAAAATGGGGATTAATAAATAATATTTATAAAAACTCTCTTAAAAAGGGAGAAATAATTGTATTTATTAAATAATTATCAAAGGTAACCTTTATGAAAGGGTGTGATGGTTTGGAAACCACCCCTTAAAATGTTATATAGAGCATTTATGTGAGACTTGGAAATGGCATGGAGCTCACTCAAGGAAGAAGGTGGTTTAGTGGGCTATGGGCATAAGAGAGCGCATATAGAGTGCGTCTAACTCAAGGTACAGAGTATACCCGAGACGATCCTGGGCAAGGCTTGTGGTTCATGTAGGCACATGCTGTGCTTTTACATAGGCACCTCCGAAGTGTGCCATAGCTAAAAGGGCCATTTCCACTAAAATCTTCGTAGGGTGAGAGTGGCCTTTCCAAGAGATTTAAGTCAGATAAGTATTCAACTTATTGCTATTATAAGATATTCAAAATTATATATAAATGAATTGGAGTTAATTTGATTAAATTCTCAAAAAGATGTTCTTTGTTCCATTATATTAATATTCATAGTTCTAGATGTAAATATGTATTAATGATGCTGGATTTAATGTACTAAAGTCTTAAACCTATTAATTTTGGTAAACAAGTGTTTTCATGCATTCCTTCTAAATTTTAGATATTATTTATTATCTTTAAAACTTAGATATTCACATTAGCAAATCTGCTATCATACTTAATTAACTCTGATATATTAAAACTTTCCAATTTGATACTTTGGAGAAAAGTAGCATTACACTTTGAGATTGTAATGTAGAAATTTGTACAGAATGAAGCCATGAACAAGAAGTGAAAACTGAAACTCAGAATCTCATGGATGGAAATAAAACTTTAAAGAACAGCATACAGAAGCTGACGGATGACAAGCAACAACTGCAATCTACTGTGTATCTGCAAGATGGATGTATCAAGGTGGCTCAATGATCAAACAGTCCATAAATACTAATGAGCTTTTACAAGTTGGAATCAAATAACTATGGAATTGTTTAGCAGGGACTCAAGCTGAGATTGATGAGCTGAGAGTGGACAATACTATTTAAGGACACAACAGCCACCAGGTTTAGGATTAGGAATGGCAACTCCTTGAAGATGTCATGGTTATGTCTCATCTAAAAGTGTAGAATATAGTATCAAAGATGTTACACCCACAATTATAGGACCTCTGGAAACTCTAAAAATAAATCAACTGCAAGTGAAGGGCAAAACAACTTTGAGGTCCCCGGTTCATTCACAAGTGAAGTCAACTTCTCAAGTTCTAATGGAAGCACAGTAAAAGCCACATGCTAACTAACCCCTTCAGGAGTCCCATCCAGCTGTGGAGTTAGTCATAGCTGCAATAGCTTCCAACAATCAGCAGCACATCATTTCTCAGCAGGAAGAATGCTAATTTTCCAGTATGATTTGTAAGTATGTCTTTTTTAAAGTTTTATACGTTTTGAAGATTGGAAGAGTTAGAATATAATGTTGTCGTAAAACACTTATGTTTCAAAAACTCATATCAAAAGTTGCAAAGTCAATGATTATCAATCGGTCCACCATTCCTTTTTGATTGCAATTCATAGCCTCATATCTGCAGTAATATGGCTATCTATGTGTGAGGGTATAGCTTTATGGCTGTGTAATAGACAAGTGATTAGATATGGTAAACAAAAAGTAGCAATTTAAAAAGACAACTTCGGTGGACCCTTAGGGAGCTGTGGCTAAGGCCTCAGTTTGGGTCACAATTATATCCTTTCAAATCCTAAAGATTCTAGCAGTGGAATCTTCATAGTCCTTGCCAAATTTCAATTCCCAATGTCAGCTCCAAGAACATCCTGGTCAGCCTTCCAACTTGTCAATTATATTAATCCTTTTATTATTTTAATGCAGTAACACCACTATTGATTTACATAATGTATTAACAGTGCATCAAATTATGATATTGTTTGTTCACCTTCACTAATCATGAATAATATATGGAATTTCCTTCCACAAACTACAGATTGTTGGCATCAGTGAATTTCATATGTATCTGTTTCTTAAACATACAACTTTCCGCTCTTATTCTAAGCAGTCCTGAATGGCAAGGAATGTATAATATAAAGTTCCAAACTCTGAGAAATATGGAAGAATATAGACCAGGGCCCCAAGATTAGTTCTAATTCATTAGATGAAAACAACAGGATTTGCACAACAAAGTAATCAAAGCATCCAATTTTAAGAAAATAGTAGAAAACAAAAACAAGACACCCAAGACATTAAAAGGTAGCAATGATGTGTGTATTCTGTACACAAATAAGGGAATATCAAATATGAAAAGTGCACACTGCAGTTTATTTGTTTTCTCATTAAAGCTAAATAGAATTACCATTAAAGGCATTGTAGCCAACACAAAAAAAGAAAGAGATTCAACACCCAATGCCACTGGCTTCCAACAGATAAGTGCACTCAATGTTTAAATATTAGTTTACCTTTTCATCCTCAATATGGCCAGTAGATAATGCTTCAATTAAGTAAGCTCTATAAAGTTGAATCAGCTCATCCATCTTGCGATCACGATCATACTCACCACCTATTACACAAAGCTTCTATTTGGTAGATTATCTACTATGCTTTTAGTATTTACCAATCTATTAAGAAACACAGAGAAAATTATAAAAAATGCATACCTTGAGTAACAGAAAACCATTAAAAGCCATTTCATTTAGTATATGCTTAAAAACATGCATGCACGTTACCTATCACAGAGACAGGTCCAATCCCAGGAGGAAAATGTTCCTTGTCTGCATGTTGAGTCAATGCTGTGAGAGCATGATTGTATGCCAAAATTTTATCAAGCTCCTCAACCACACTTGTTGATGATCCCCTACATGCACATGATATATATACTCATTCAAAAATTAAGAAAGAAGATTGTACCTAAAAAAAAAATTCAAAGTAAAGATAGCCCATATAACAGAACTTGCGGAATGAGACCACAAACTGATAAAATAAGTAAAAATATTGGAACACCATTCATTATTCAAGACATATTGAAGCAACTCAGCGAAAAACATTTAGAACATTATTTTCAGTGGCATATTATTGCAGAAGAAACACAATCCAAAATAACACCAATGTGAAAAATTTATTGCCAAGTTTTAGTGATTTACTAGCACTTGGTTTATAAAGGCTTCACAATGACACTAGAAGGGGCTTGGTTGTGATTTGCATTCCACCATGTTTCATTTTCTAAAGATTAAAGAATAAAGCAGATTCAGAAAGTTAGTGGAACAAACAACATTTCTGGTGAGAAGTCCTGGTGTTCTTGTATATTGTTTTAGGAGTGCACATGTTTGAAAAACAGCAGCTTTGTTTTGGTCCCTTGGCACAACATTTGTTCGTACAGACTTTTGTGGGTAAATTAAAAAACCTATCATACAGTGAAATTTTGCAGATCTTATCACATATTTGTACTCTTGCAAAATATTGTCGATGGTTACATTTTTGCACTTTGCAAGATTTGTCCAACTAGGACCAGAATTATCCGTCTTATTGTCAAGCCTAGAAGACCACATCAATAATTTGAGACAACAATTTGATCGGTTATGTCAGTAGGAAGGAGTGGCAGTGATGGTTTGATGGAGGGAGTGGCATGGATCATTTAGTGACTGGCTCAGTCAACTCACAGCTCACTGGTGCAAGGCTGGTGAAACAGCAACACTCAAAGCTCACACAACAGAGGAGCCTTCACCACCAGCAAATTAGGAATCATGCAAGGACAGAGTATGAGCTGTCTATAAAGGCAAGTATGCCGCCATAGACGTGATTCAATGAAGTTTAAATAAACAGAGTTAGGAGATAACTAAGATCAGGTACTCAATTACCCAAAATACACCCCACTAAACTCAACTACCTAACATATAACTCAGATTAAAAAAGCATTCCATAGTTCTTCATAGTTCCACTTTAATACTAAAAATTGTACCATAGCATAAGATCTACAAGAAAGGCAAGAACCAAGGCAGTGGCATCCAGAAAACTTCAAAAGTAGCATCAAGGGCACAATGTCAACACCAAATTTATATGCTGTCTACAGAAAGGCATACAGAAGGTCCATGGCCACCATTCACGAAGAGATGGAAATTGAAAAAACGTAAAACATGGATGAAAGACTTGGATGCATAACTACAAGGACCGTCGTTGACGAACCAACTGTTCATTTAAAAACCTTAGGTGAAGAAAATAAGGGTAAGTGCACTTGTCGATCCTGGTTATCAATGCAATTTGGTTTCAGCTGATATAGTTAAGAAGCTTGGTCTGAAGACATATGATCATCCTCACCCATATCCTTGGGTTGGGTGAATAAAGATGTTGAAATTCAAGTTACAAAAAAATGCAAAATTCAGCTTGGTATAAGCCCACCATACGACATTCATTAAGTGAAGGCTGGTGTAATTGCACTTGATGCATTTGATGAATTTGACATTGTTCTTGTTATTCCACCTATATGTATGTTAGGAATGCTATATTCATGAGATGAGTTAACTATTTGGTGTGGACCCTGATCAGTCTCCAAGTGGGAGATTGTTGGTATGTGACGACTGATCATGCAAGTACTATACACTAGTTATGTATCCTCGCCGGCATTCAGTTGTTAATTTTTGTTAACTGACAAAAGAAAAACGACATTGCAAAACCCTAATTCTAGAAGCTTCCAAAAAGCTTGTTATAAGCCGCTGGGATGTATGTTACAGTGATCTATTCGCAAGATTGTAATTTGTTTTGCACTGGATAATAAAATCATTGGATGGCTGAGTTTCTGTGGATGTAGCTCATATTGGGTGAACCACATTAAATTTCTGTGTTGATCTCTTTTGTGTTATTCATCATTGTTATATTTGGGTTATTTAATCTGCATATAATTGTTAGTGTTTATTACTTTGATCTGCCTGAACCCTAACAACTGGTATCTGAGCAGGTTGTGTTTGATTATCGTCTACAGGAAGGTCTCACGGTTGAGTGGGAGTCTCATAGTTAAGTGGGAGCAATGGCGGACGAGGGTAAATTGAAGGTAGATAAATTCAATGGGTAGAACTATCAATTATGGAAGATCCATATGGAGGATTATCTCTATCAGAAGGATTTATGGAGGCCGTTGGAAGGAATAGCCAAGAAACCGGCAGCAATGACTGATGAGGATTGGGAACTTTTGGACAGAAAGGCACTAGGAACCATTCGGTTGTGCCTGACACCATCTATGCCATTCAATATAACAGAAGCGAAGACAACAAGTGAACTAATGAAAGCTTTGGCCAAATTGTATGAAAAACCCTCAGCCTCTAATAAGGTATTTCTCATGAAGCGTTTGTTTAATCTAAAAATGATTGAAGGTGGATCTGTGTCAGATTATTTAAATGAATTTAATACGATTACCAGTCAATTAACTTTTGTAAAAGTCAAATTTGATGAAGAGATGAGGGCTCTCTTGGTTTTATGTTCTTTGCCAGAACGCTGGAATAGTTTGGTAATGGTTGTAAGTAACTCTGTCTCTGGTTCAAATACTTTGAAATTTGATGATGATGTTGGTGTTATCCTTAGCGAGGAAATGCGACGGAAAAGCAAAGGTGAGAGTTCAACATTGGGTAATGCTTTGACTGTAGAGAATAGGGGAAGAACAAAGCAGAGACAAAAAAGTCCAACAAATCGCGAGAAGTCACAAGGGAAGTCGAAAAAAGGCAGATCTAAATCCAAAGGAAGAATGGATTGCTGGCACTGTGAAAAGCCAGGACACTTGAAGAAGGATTGTTGGTCTCGAAAGGGCAAACAAGGATACGGACAACATGATAGTAAGGAAGCTAATGTTGCAACTAATAAATTACAGGATGCTTTAATTCCGTGTTTAGATAATGCTAATGATTCCTGGGTAATAGATTCAGGGGCTTCATTTCATGCCACACCCCATAGGAAATATTTTGTAGATTATGTCCAAGGTGATTTTGGATAGGTATATTTGGGTGATGATAAACCCTGTCAGATTGTTGGAAAAGGAAAGATAAAAATCAAGTTGCAGAATGGAAATGAATGCTTGCTATAGGAGGTAAGGCATATTCCAAATTTGAGAAAGAATTTAGTTTTTGCAGGACAACTAGGTAGTGAAGGCTGCATAGTTACCTTTTCAAACAAAGTCTGGAAGGTCACTAAAGGTGCATTAGTAGTAGCTAAAGGTGAAAAGGTAGGCACATTCTATTTGTGTATTGGTAATACTTATTCTACCTTAGCTGCTATAGAAATAGTTGCTACTGAGACAATTATCACACTTGCTGCAGGGACAGAAACAGAATTGTGGCACCATAGACTTGGGCACATGAGTGAGAAAGGGATGAAGATCCTTCACTCTAGAAAGTTGCTACCAGGTCTAAAGCAGATTGACTTGGAGTTCTGGGAAAATTGTGTTTATGGAAAATAGAATAGACTCTGATTTCTCAAAGTTGGTGTAATGTCCCTTCCTTAGGCAGCTCAAACTAGTGAAGGTTGGCCTACTATTAGGATTCCCGTAGGTCAGCAGAATGGTTAGGGGACCCAACCGAGGGCAGTGGAGCTTAACTAGGAGATTTACGAGCCTTTCAGTTTGGAGTTCAGTTGATGAATTTAGGGTTAAATTGGAAGTATTAAAGTTTGTTTTAATGGAATAATGAAAAGTGAATAGTAACAGAAAATTAGGAGAGGAATAGTAAAAAGTGCCCCCATCCTAGTAACTCAATGTTGTTTTTAAAAAGTGGCACTTCCCTTTCATGAGGAAAGACCCCCAAGGTGGGCGTAGCCTCTTAGAGGGGAATATTTTATTGTTTTTTATGAAAAAAGGTCATGGAGGCTATAAAGCAAGGTATTGAGCTCATTTTTTAGCATACTATTCTCTTTTTCACAAAAGCAAATTGCAGGTTTGAGCTCTAGAAGAGGGTTTCAACAGCATGCAGATCTTCTGAAGACAAAATCCCTTGGAGGATAGTGAATTGGACAACGACCCAGTTCACAAAACAGGGAAATCTACTCTGGATTTCTGCTTGGGCATCATTGGACTTCATTACATGTTACTATTGCATTTTAGAGTGATTGCAGTAGTGAGTTATCAGGTTATAATTGTAGATTGGGGCTTCTTATCAGCATATATCCTCATTTCAGTGCATTCACCAGCTGGTCGTTCTAATTGGGAGTCATTTTCAATCAAACCCTAGCTGGAAATTAGGGTTTCAGCAATTAATTGTTCCATAATTTAAGCGTTGGCTTATGGGTATGTGTTTATCATTTGGACAGTTCAATATTGCATTCTATAAGGGTTTTTAAACTGTTGTTATAGTCTAATATAATGTATATCAGCCCTTTGAATCTTGTAATCAGACTTGATATAATTAGTATAAAAGGGTTCTATTGAGTTGCAAATGTCGTCTTTCATTTATGCAATAGTTCTCTTTCATTTCTATGCTTTCCCTATGATTTGGCAATGAAAAACATGCAATGAAACTCAAACTACAACAAATCAGCAAACAAGCAAAAATACCAAACTTACCTTTGCTGGTCAAAGTTTAAAATTGCAACAAACAAATCTTGCCGGCCTGTTAGGTAATGATTGCATTCAATTGGTGTGAAATCAATTGTGCACAAGTCAGTTTGGAGTTTGTTTTTAGTTTGGATAGCGAAAAAGGTCATCATGGCAAAGTTGTTTAGCAATAAACAGGCATGGAAAGAATTTGAACAAACACAACACAAGACCATACGTAAATTGCAGCATTTAGATGATTCACTTTCAAAGTTTGGACTCTCTAAAGGATCATCTCCTTCTACTAGCAAAGGTCCAATGCGACAAGACCAGGAAGCGGAAGTGCTTAGCATATTTGAGGAGTATAGCACTCTTCCTCAACAGGTTAAGGAGAATTTTCCTTTCAAGGACTATACGGACATGCATCCCAAACTTTGTCACAAAACTGAGCAAGTAAAGAAGAAATATCATGCTATAGCTTATGATTTGTTTACCCATGGAATGGATAGAAAATCTTCACATATGGTCGATACAACTCTGCATGAGAATGATTTGGTGTCTTCAAGTTCCAATAAGGTATGCAAAAATTTATATGATGATTTTGATAGACATGCTGATTTGGATCAAGAGGAGACACGTAGTACACCGTTGAGTCTTTATGTTGATCACACAATGGAAGAGATTACAGTCATGGATCAGCCCATTAGAGATGTTTTAAACATGACACCAAGGTATGACACCTATTCTGACTTTTATAACAGCAGTGATATTCCTTCACTCCATCATGAGGTAACAAGTTCACATAAGGTTGATAGTACCATAGAGTTTTCTATCGATGGTGCTCAAAAATTGGGTGTTAAAAATGGAACTTGTGTGGTGAATTCAAGTCATAAGAATTCTGACTTTGTCTATCAGACTTGGGAGGATGTGGAAAGGACACAACGGTTGTGTGATGGGTGGTCTAGAAGAGCTAACAAGGCCAAGATGCTTGCTGCCCAAGCAAGACAACATTTACAAGAGGTCAAGGAAAAATGCAATCTGATAGATAATGCAAGAAGACAAAGAGAATCACACATTAGATCCTTATTTCTTTCAAAAGAAGAATGTGTGGATGTTGAGTATACAAGGGAAGAACTTGTTGAGGTAAGCCCACAAGAAGAGCATGTTGAGTTGTGTAAGAAGAAAGGAGGAATGATATAGAAATCCAGTTTGGGCATCTACTTTGCATCATGAGGTCTATTACTTTCCTCTTTTAGAGAGCTATTTGAAGGCTCAAAACAATGATGATATTGGTCACAAACTTGATGGATCAGCCACACATGTTATATCCATTTGTGTGGAATGGAACATTATTGATTTCAATTTGGTTAGAAATGCATCATCTACAACGGAATTACAATTGTTAAAATCATATGAAGCATTTTGTCTTAGAGAGCTGATTAGGGAGACTAAGAGGTTGCTTACTAAGATCTTGCATTTTGATAATGTTTGGTTTGTCCTGCATACTACACTTTAGAGTTTTAGTAAGAGAAAACATATCAATTATGGAGGTGATGGTATGGATTAGAAAATGGGACAGCAATCTTTTGACATCACGTGAGCATGAATCCAAGCTAGATGGTGGTGACAAGAAATGTAGCATGGTAGACATTCATGAAAAGATAGATAAGCATGAGGTGATGGTGTCTACAGTGGGAACTTCTACTTGCCAACAATCTGAATTTATAACAGAGGTGGGAAAAAAACATGAATCAATTTGTATGTTGATGCCACACCCTTATGATGTTGATACTTTGATTGAGTATAAGGATAGCATAGCTTCAAGATTTGATATGCTACAAGATTGGGCTGCCAAGTGCATGCAAGTGTGCTCTTGCATTGAAGTTTTCCAGGGTAATGAAAAAAAAGGTACAATCAGTCTTAAATCTCTGGTTGGGGACAGTAGCATTATACTCTCTCATTTACATAAACTTGCAACCCCTATTCATGGAGTAATTAGTGACAATGAGTTTCCAAATGATAGCTTACATGATGCATTGGTTAAGCATGGCTATTTTGATGCTGCTTCTTGCAAGAGGACTGAATTTGTTTACTTTAGAACAGCCATAAATCAGTCCAAAGAAACTTGTAACATACACCACTCCATACATGATGAGAAGCAAGATTTCTCTAATTTTGAGTTTATAGATGATGTTATTAACATTAAGAAGAATGAAGTAGTGTTAGGTATTCAATGGTTGAAATATCTTGGAAGGTTTGTCCAAGACTTCAACAAGATGGTGTTAGAGTTTACTCACATGGGTAAACATATTGTGCTTAAGGCACTAAAGAATGAGATAAAGGATGGGACAGCTAAGAGTATGTTCGTTTGCTCTAACATGGATGACTTGAGAAGCATGGTTAAAAAGGAAAGATTCAGTCTTAATTTTCTGATTTTAAACAGCAATGGTATATCCTCACTTTCTCATGATATTACAGCTGCTAATCATTGGGAAACGAGTGATATTGATTCTACTTTGATTGGTACACCAGATGCATGCATGGGTCATGGTATTTTATATGATGCATCTCATTATAGGACTGATTTTAGACACTTTAGAGAAACTGAGATAGAACAGTCCCAAGAAATGATTGAAGGATGGCTTGACAAGGCAAGGAAAGCTAAGTTAATAGCACAACAAGCCAAGCTTTATCTTCAACAAGTTCGTGACACTCACCACTCAATGGAAGATGATAAGCAAAGGTCTTCTAGTTCTGAAATTGCAGTTGATGTTGATCACTTCATTGATGGAGATGTTGATTTTATTGATGACATTTATAGTGGATCAACCACTCATGAGTTATCTTTGGTTATTGATGAAGGCATCTACGATACATCTTTAGAGTTGTCACCTATTCCCTATGATATGATAGTTGTTCATTGGTATGATGGTAGCATAATCTTCATGGAATCTTCATTGGTAAGTGGCTGTCCTGTTTGGGTTTCCATCTCACTTTCGGATTTAGCATGGTCTACAACAGCTATTGAGTTGCATGGGAGTGTGTGGAGACATGTTTACCTGATGTACATTGCATATGAAATGAATTTCCTTCTTATACATGGCTATGATGACACCATTGACATCATTCCTATCACTGGTCTAAGTTATCACAACAGCATTTGGTGGCCTTATGGATTGGTTTATATGCATATGAGAATTCATTTTCACATATTCTCATTGGTCTACCGTCATGGATGGGTGTTTCATGGTGACTTGGTGAGAGATTTTTGTTACATATCATATGGGCACTGCAGATACTTTATGGGGATAGTGTGCATATCATCAGATGATGCTTTATTGATTGCGGTGGTTTGGGTGTGTTGGTGTGTTTGGAACCTTTCTTTTGACACTTGGACATTAAGTGTCGATAATATGAGTACAGCTGATGACAATGGAGGCATATCCTGGTTGGTAGATTTCAGAATTGTGACAGATTGGTCCACTTTCTTTTTGGGAGAGTATGGTTTTTTGGTTGAACAAATTGTTCTTCCTATTCCCTAGGACCATTGTCAGTGATCGGGATAGCAGGTTCATGAGCATCTTTTGGCAGGAGCTATTCCGATTAGCAAGTACAGAGTTGACACCTAGCACCAACTACCACCCTCAAACGGATGGACAGATGGAGATAGTTAATAAGTGGGTTGAGGGTTACTTGCGTAACTACGTTTCGAGACAGCAGAAGTCCTGGGTGTGATGGTTGTATTTGGGCGAGTATTGTTATAACGCCACGTATCACATGTCGATTGGTATGGCTCCCTTCCGAGCGTTGTATGGTTATGATACCTTATCTTTTGTGGACATGGCGTTAGGTGATAGCAGAGCGCCTAGAGCTCGGGATTGGTTACAGGACAGTCAGGATATCCTTAAGGCACTTAAGGATAATATTCAGCATGCACAGAATCAGCAGAAGATGTATGCAGATCGACATCGACTTGAGAGGACCTTTGAGGTTAGAGACATGGTTTTCTTGCGCCTACAACCTTACAGACAATGTACACTTAAGAGGAGTGGGCCGGAGAAGCTCAAGCCTCAATTTTATGGTCCATACAGAGTATTGAGGAGGATTGGTGAGGTCGCATATGGGCTTGAGCTACCTCCCGAGAGTAAGATACATAATGTCTTTGATGTCTCTTGTTTAAAGAAGGCTTTGGGACAGCATGTTGTCTCTTCACCTGTCTTGCCCCCATTGGATGAGCAGGGCCGATTAGTTTTGATACTTGTAGAGATTCTTGAAATGAGGGAGAGGAGGTTGCGTAGCCGAGTGATCAGAGAGTATCTGGTACAATGGAGGGACTTGCCATTGGAGGATGCCACGTGGGAACGAGAGATGATACTTCAGCATCCAGCTTTGCAGTTGCTTGAGGGCAAGCAATCCCGAGAAGGGAGGACTGTAATGTCCCTTCTTTAGGCAGCTCAGACTAGCGAAGGTTGGCCTACTATTAGGGTTCTCGTAGGTCAGCAGAATGGTTAGGGTACCCAACCGAGGGCAGTGGAGCTTAGCTAGGAGATTTACGAGCCTTTCAATTTGGAGTTTAGTTGATGAATTCAGGATTAAATTGCAAGTATTAAAGTTTGCTTTAATGGAATAGTGAAAAGTGAATAGTAACAAAAAATTAGAAGAGGAATAGTGAAAAGTGCCCCCATCCTAGTAGCTCAATGTTGTTTTTAAAAAGTGGCACTTCCTTTTCATGAGGAAAGACCCTCAAGGTGGGCGTAGCCTCTTGGAGGGGAATATTTTATTGTTTTTTATGAAAAAGGGTCATGCAGGCTATAAAGCAAGGTATTGGGCTCATTTTTTAGCATACTATTCTCATTTTCACAAAAACAAATTGCAGGTTTGAGCTCCGGAAGAAGGTTTCAGCAGCATGCAAATCTTCTGAGGACGAAATCCCTTGGAGAATAGTGAATTGGACAACCTAGTTCACAAAACAGGGAAATCTACTCTGGGTTTCCATTTAGGCATCATTGGACTTCATTACATGTTAATGTTGCATTTTGGAGTGATTGCAGCAATGAGTTATCAGGTTATAATTGTAGATTGGGGCTTCTTATCAGCATATATCCTCATTTCAGTGCATTCACCAGCTGGCCATTCTAATTGGGAGTCATTTTCAATCAAACCCTAGCTGGAAATTAGGGTATGTGTTTATCATTTGGACAGTTCACTATTGCATTCTATAAGGGTTTTTAAACTGTTGTTATAGTCTAATATAATGTATACCAACCCTTTGAATCTTGTAATCAGACTTGATATAATTAGTATAAAAGGGTTCTATTGAGTTGCAGATGTCGTCTTTCATTTATGAAATAGTTCTCTTTCATTTCTATGTTTTCCCTATGATTTGGCAATGAAAAACATGCAATGAAACTCAAACTACAACAAATCAGCAAACAAGCAAAAATACTAAACTTACCATCGTTGGTCAAAGATAAAAATTGCAACAAACAAATCAGCAGATCCAAAAAAATCAGAAAATTTTGAGTCAGAATTGGTTGGGGATCTTTCAGTTGGGAAAGAAAAGAAGAGTGAAAAATTAAAGCTTGTGCATTCAGATGTATGGGGACCAGCTCAGGTATCTTCTCTTGGTGGCTCTTACTATTATGTTACTTTTATTGATGATGCAACTAGGAAAACACGGGTGTATTTTATAAAACAAAAATCAAAAGTATTTGAAACTTTTAAAAAGTGGAAAGCTTTGGTTGAGAATGAGACAAGAAAAAAATTGAAGTGTCTCAAATCTCATAATGGAAGCGAGTATTGCAGCAGACAATCTGAGAATTACTGTTCATATAATAGAATCCGTAGGCAAAAAACAGTTCCTGGAACCCCACAAGAAAATGGTGTCTGAGAGAATGAATAGGACCATTATGGAGCGTGCAAGGAGCATGAGATTGCATGTTAGACTACCCTTACACTTTTGGGCAGATGCTATACATACCGATGTTTATTTAATAAACAAGGGACCTTCAAATCCTTTGGATGGTAGCATCCCAGAGGAGGCATGGACGGGTAAAAAGGTAAACTATTCATTTCTAAAAACCTTTGGTTGTGAAGCTTTTGTCCATGTTGACATTGAAAATAGGACCAAGCTTGAGGCTAAGTTTAAAAAATGTACCTTCATTGGATATGGAGTAGATGAATTTGGTTATCAATTATGGGATTATGAAAATAATAAAATCAGTAGGAGCAAGGATGTTATATTCAATGAGAAGGTTATGTATAAGGATCAGTTGTAGGAAAAGAAGCATGAACAAGCCAAAAAGGAATATGTGGTGCTGGATGAGATTCCAAAAAATAAAATGTCAATGGTACCTGATGCTCAACAACAAGTTATCCCCCAGACTCCTGCAAGTGTTAGACATTCTACAAGGATAACTAGACCTCCAGAAAGATTTTCTCCATCATTGTATTCTATATTATTAACTAATTCTGGTGAACCTGAAAGTTATGAAGAAGCAATGCAGGTAGATAGCAAAAAGCAGTGGGAGCTAGGCATGAAAGAAGAAATGGATTCCTTGCTGCAGAATCAGACTTGGGACTTAGTCAAATTGCCTACAGGTAAAAAAGCATTTCCAAATAAATGGGTTTACAGGTTGAAGGAAAAAGATAGAGGTAAGAAAAGATATAAGACCAAACTTGTGGTAAAAGGTTTTGCACAGAAAAAAGGTATAGATTTTGATGAAATATTTTCTCCGGTTATAAAGATGACTTCTATTAGAACTATTCTAAGTCTTGTGGCTGCGGAAGACTTGCATCTTGAACAGCTAGATGTGAAAACAGCATTTCTCCATGGGGATTTGGAAGAGGAAATATACATGCAGCAACCATAAGGATATAAGGTCAAGGGTAAGGAGGATTTTGTGTGCATGTTAAAGAAGAGTTTGTATGGCCTAAAGCAAGCACCTCGGCAATGGTATTTTAAATTTGATAGTTTTACGGCTGGACAAGGTTACAAAAGATGTCATTCTGATTATTGTGTTTATTTTAAGAAATTGGGTAATGGCAACTATATTATCCTGTTGCTTTATGTTGATGACATGCTTGTTGCTGGGTCTAACATGCAGCATATTAATCAACTTAAGCAAAAATTAGCAAATTCATTTGCTATGAAGGATTTTGGTGCAGAAAAACAAATCCTTGGTATGCGGCTCACACGGGACAGGACAAACAGAAAATTATTTTTGTCTCAAAGTGAGTATGTAGAGAAGGTGTTGAAAAGGTTTAACATGCAAAATGCAAAAGCAGTTAGTACACCTTTGCCTAGTCATTTTAAGTTGAATAAGGAGATGTGTCCAAAGACACAAGAGGAAGACAAAATGTCTAAGATACCATATGCATCAACAATTCGCAGCTTGATGTATGCAATGGTATGCACAAGGCCAAATATTGCACATGCAATGGGAGTTGTGAGCAAGTATATGAGCAATCCGAGAATGGAACATTGAAATGCGGTAAAATGGATTCTCCGATATTTGAGAGGTACTACTTCAAAGAAACTATGTTTTGGAGGAACAAATTATGTTCTAAAAGGATATGTTGACTCTGATCTGGCGGGTGATATTGATAGCAGGAGTGCTACAGGGTATGTTTTTACTGTAGGAGGTACTGCAGTCAATTGGATTTCAAGACTGCAAAAGGTTGTTGCGCTTTCAACCACTGAAGCTGAGTATGTTGCTGCTAAGGAAGCTAGCAAGGAGATGATTTGGTTACAACGTTTTCTGGAGGAATTGGGGCAATGACAAGAAGATAGCCGTTTGTACACTGATAGCCAGAGTGCCATTCATCTTGCTAAGAATTCAACTTTGCATTCAAAAACTAAGCACATAAAGCTCAGATACCACTTCATTCAGTCAGTTTTCAAGGATGGGCAGTTGAAGCTAGAGAAAATTCAAACAGGTCAGTATCCTGCAGATAAGTTCACAAAGGCAATTACACGGGAGAAACTGATTTCCTCATCAGTTTCCGTTGGCCTTCATGACTGATAATGGTGGACATAAGAAACCAACCAGGCCTGTAATCCAGTCAGAGCTACAAGCGCAACGGTGTCATCCAGGATCAGTCTCCAAGAGGGAGATTGTTTGGTGTGGAGCCTGATCAATCACCAAGTGGGAGATTGTTGGTATGTGGCGACTGATCATGCAAGTATTGTACACTAGTTATGTATCCTCGTCGGGTTTCGAGGCCGAGCTGGGCCCTAAGCAAGGGTTCGGGGAAGGTAGCCCTCGAGAAGCAGAGGTTCGAGGGCGCAGCCCCCGAAAAAAAAATCCCTCTTTTTTGCACGATCGGAGTGAGTTGTTAATTTTTGTTAATCGACAAAAGAAAAACTACATTGCAAAACCCTAATTCTAGAAGCTTCCAAAAAGCTTGTTATAAGCGACTAGGATGTATGTTACAGTGATGTATTCGCGAGATTGTAATTTGTTTTGCACTGGATAATAAAATCATTGGATGGCTGAGTTTCTATGGATGCAGCCCATATTGGGTGAACCACATTAAATTTCTGTGTTGATCTCTTTTGTGTTATTCATCATTGTTATATTTGGGTTATTTAATCTGCATATAATTGTTAGTGTTTATTGCTTTGATCTGCCTGAACCCTAACATTAACGAGTACTGGTGGGTCAAGGATGAAATCAAATACACAATCAGGGGTCACCAAAGCAAAGCATAAATTGCCATGGTAAGTTCCTACCAAGCTATCAAGTTGATTCAAGAGACCAAGCAGTTCTGTTTACCTTTGTTGAAGGATAAGCAAGATGAAGGGATTGGAATTTCTTGAATGTCTAATACTAACAAGTATACAAAGGGTTTGGACGAGCAATTGGCATCTTTTCAGGAGGTTTTTCATGAATCTAAGGTGCTTTTGCCAAAGAGGGAGGTAGAGCATGACATTCACATGCTTCCGGAATCTTGGCTACCAAATATTGGATTGTATAGAAAAATCCCTATTGGAGAGTAACAAAGTTAAAACTACAACTTCAGGAGTTGTTGGAACAAGGAATAATTCACCCAAGCACCTCACTATGTGGACCACCTATTGTCATGGTAAGGAAAGGGGATGGCTATTGGAGAATGCATACATATTACCTGATTCTCAACAAGATCACCATTAGGAACAGCTATCCTCTCCCAAGGATAGATGACTTGCTGGACCAACTGCAACATGCAAAGTATTTCAGAAAATTGGATTTCAAATCACTAATCAGTTTACCTTCAAATACCAATGAAGGAGGAGTACAAACGGAAGACCTCTTTGGAAACCAAGCGAGGTCTCTACAATTGTTAGTTCTTCAAATTGGTTTATGCAATGCACTGGCAACTATTATGTGTTCGATGAATGATGTTTTGAGGAATTTCATAGATAGTGTATCTAGATGGTATTCTGATTTTCAGTGCTACAGTGAAGAGCACCTTATCCACTTAAAACAAGTTTTGCCAGTTTTAAAGGATAGACAGCTCTTGTGCAACATGAATAAGTGCAAGTTAGCAAAAGAATCACTGGTATATTTGGTTATCTAGTTGGAGGAGGTGAGTTGAGAGTAGATCATGCAAAGGTGGATGCTCTCACAAATTGGCCAACACTAAAGATTTCCAGAGACAAGTTGTTTTGTAGGCATTGTCCAATATATGCATAAGTTCACTCCGGCTTTCTCGACTATAGCTGCTCCATTGCACTCACTTGTAGCCATAGATACGAACATTCAATGGGTTGAGGTACATGATGAGTCATTTGAATTGTTCAAGTATAAGATTTCCCATGCCCTGGTGTTAGCTCTATGTAATTTGCAAATGCCCTTTGAAGTTGAGAACGATGGTAGTGAATATGCTACAGCATCGCTTTGCTACAAGGAGGTAAACCTATTTGTTATCCTTTAGAGGTTTTTAGTTTAGTTTTTAGGGCATATCTAGTGTATGATACAGAGTTATATGCAGTAGTTCAGGCTATTAAGAAATGAAAACACTATTTGTTTGGAAAGAAAACTATTGTGCATACAGACCATTAGCCATTGCACTATTTGCAAGCCCAACGTAAGTTGCAACAATTCCATTTGGCGATCAAGTATAAGAAAGGAAATGCTAATGTTGTAGCAGATACGTTATCTAGGTCACCAATTTCTAAGCCCATATCAACTCTCATTATGATGGCACAACATGAGCCTAGGCCTCCGGAGAAGAATATGAACAAGACAGATTTTGGAAAGAAGTAAAGGCAGCTACAAGGACAACAGGTTGCCAGAAAGGAAGAGGACTTCTACCTCAAAGATGGGCTGCTCTATAGATTGCGCAAGTTGTGTGTGCCAAGGGCCTCTACTCATAAGGGAGGCACATACTTCCAAAGCGATAGGTCATTTTGATGTTGGAAAGATAGTGGCTCATTTGCAAAGGTATGTGAATTGGCCTAAAATGCAAGTAGAAGTAGCGAGATTTATTAGAAGATACAAGTTATGTTGCGCTAATAAATCTAAAATTAGAAATGAAGGATTGTACACAGCTCTTCTAGTTCCAAGCATTTCTATAGATTTTGTAGGTGGGCTACCAATGAGCAAGCATAGTAATGATTATCTCTTTGTTGTTGTTGATAGATTTATCAAGATGTCCATACTAAACCTATGCAAAAAGACTATCAGAGGGAGAGAGGCAGTTGATTTGTTCTTTGCCAATGTCTGCGTGGACTATGGGTTGCCCGAATCCATTACTTCAGACAAGGATACTCAGTTTGTTGGCAGGTTTTGGTCCCCTTTGTGAAAGAAAATGGATACCAAGATCCAAAAGAGTATTGCTTTCCATCCCCAAATGGATAGACAAACGGAGGTTGTAAATAGGACATTGGTGCAGCTCATAAGAGGCTATAACAGCAGGTGCCCAAAGGATAGGATGAATCCTTACATACAGCATTTGTGTAATAGAGCAGTCCATTCCTCTACCAATCAATCACCTTTCAAAGCATGTTTGGGGTATTTGCCTACTGATCCACTTGAGGTTGCACTAGAACAACAAGATTATATAACTCCCAGATTAGAGAAAGCGGTAGTTTTGTCATGACACAGAGAACAGGTAAGGGAAACAAACAGTCATGAATTTTGACATTCTAGATCACAAATGGAGGCTTCCAAGACATTGCTTATGGGCATGAGGAGGTCATGGGCCAGGTCCAGAGGCTGGAAATTTTGATTGTAAGCATTTGGACACAAAGGGTAACTCAGTTATTGTAGAAGAAGAAACTTGACAGTGAACATAAACCGCTGATTTGTTGCAATCCCTCTATGTAATTTGTTTCTAACCTAATACAATCAAGTAGATCAGTTATTTGGCTCCTACCAGCTGGTTTTTCTTCCGTTTGGAGGTTTCCAGGGTAAAAATCGAGTATTATGTGTTAGTTTATTTCGATGTTGTTTATTATGTTTTGCACAATCGACTTACTTCTAAGACAGTGTTTTAATCATTCTATTTAGAGCAACATATGAATTTCAGTTAATGTTTAGTTTCTACAAACTGTTTGACAAAATTATGGATCAGCCATATCACCTTCTCAAACGGTGAATTTTCCTAGGTAAAGTGTGGCTTCCCTCCACACTTGTTCTTTCATCACAGCAAGGGCCAAGAGTAAGATCTACTTGTGAGGTACTGAGTCAGAGAGCCTACAAATGCACTCTGCTGTATAAGATAAAATTTTGGGTAAAGGTCTGCAATGGCAGGCTCTTTTGTTAGGCTGGTATGGTTGTGTTGCTCTAAACCAACCTTTAAAAGGCCTTATAGTCTGCCTCTTCTTTCCTGGCTTATTCTACTTTTCAATGGCAGCATCCTTTCAAACCATTATGATAATTGACCTAAGTGAAAGGTTTTGCAAAGAAGCTTTCCCACTTCAAGAAGAGATAATGACTTTTGAGCTGCAAGAGAATGAAGAATGTATGCACTTTTGAAATCCACAAATGCTACTTGAAATAATGCTCCCAGTTGCATCATCAGGTTGGTTCCAGCTAAATGGTAGAGAAGTGGCATGGGAGGAGACAAACCCATTATAGAGAATACTAAACATGTATGAGTATGCGTCACAACAAGAGAACAGCAATAAAATATAACCTATAATGCATTGATTGCAATGAAAACTGCATTGAAAATGAAAAGAAATGACATGTTCTCTAAGGCATACAGAGCTGTGACCAGGGCCATAAAACATATTTGTTATAGGTGATGGAATGGGTTCCATCTAAGGGTTCTTTTCTTTTTCCTTTAAAAGCAGTGTTCACCGAGGACGCGTCCCCCAAGGTTTTTTGGGGCACCCGATTTGGAAGACGTCCTGGGGACGTGGTCAGAACGTCCCCCCCACATCCCAGTTTCAAAGGTTAATTCGAGGACGTCCTAGGGACGCCAACTCTACATAGGGAATGTTCCCTAGAAACATCCCCTTCAAAGGGAGAACACAAGCGTCTCGAAAACCCTAAATCATCCCTCGCGAAAAACGCATTTCAATATAAAGTTTCAACTCAAAACAAAAAACGAAATGATATTAAGGTTTAAACCTAACAAAGGCGCCTTCATTTTCCTTGTTCGCCATGGAAGCCTAAAGGACACCGCCGCACACCGTGGAAGCCAAAGAATTGAAGTTTTCATACATTTGTGGGTTCTGCGAACAGGAAACTAGTCGCGAGTAGGAGGCCGAGGTAGCAGGTATGTAATATTAATATATATTCACAAAATGTCAAAATACCTATGCTCCCCCAAGTTTTGGGGATGGGGACAGGGAGGGATGGGGACGGGGGGACGAGTTTCGAGGACGGCATTTTTTTTGGCCATTTTTTCGTTACGACAAGAGACGGCTACTAAAATAAATAAGATTTTTTTAAATATATAAGGAAATTTCAAATATTTATATCATAACATTGATAAGGCATTCATTATAGACATTATAGAACCTTAAAGCATGAATACATAACCATAACATTACCCATGAACTTAGTTTTCAACTTGTCACATGAGAATTGGCAAACAAATAAACAAAATTTAATTGTTTTCAACGACAATTTGCATATATATTATATCAAAATTATATCAAAATGCCCAAAGGCTGCAAGTTTCAAGTTTCAACAACAAAATAACAAAAACATAAGAGTCTAGAGAATATCAATATATGCCATATGGTTGTTCCTAATCAGCCTCTCCTAAGACTGCATCAAAATCGGAATCTGTTTCTGAATCACTACCACCATGAGGGTTTGCCTCATCCAGTGGAACCCCAACCAATCCCTCCTGTGCCTCCTCCTCATCAATCTGCAGAACATCTTCGGGATCAACATCCCAACGTGCAGCTGGAGTTTGACGATACTCAGGGCTCTGTCGACCCTATAGCCGCAAGGCACTATGCACTGCCACCAACTTCTCTGACCATCTAGAGGTAAGGTTGTTCCTCTTCACCGACTGAATGAAGCTATATGTGGACCAATTCCTCTCTGCAACAGAGGAACTGGCAATCTGTGAAAGGAGGCGAGTGGCAAGTGTCCTCAATTCTGGTGCATCCATGCCATGCCACATCCACCATCCAATAGAGTTGGTTTGAGCTAATGTAGCTCTATGCATCCTCACCTCCTTTTTGCTAAAGTTTAGACCACGTAGATTGACAAAGGCCATCCATTGTGAGCGATTTATAGAAGCCTCCTCCTCAGTATACATTTTATCAAGGGCCCTCGTGAACCCATGTTTCACCTCATCATCATGAGATGGAGGCACTCTTCCAGGTCTAGTTACATACCATTTAAGATTTAGTGCATATGCTGCCATATGAAGTGGGGTGTTCATAGTGTCCCACCTCCGCGTCACAATGGGCCTAAGATGCTCCTCATAAAATCCCACAGTACGATCCTTGCTCTGAATGGCTTGCTTCATTTTCCCAAGCATGCTATCAAATGTCTCATAAATCTCTCCAAGACTAGGAGAGTCTGTGTCAGCATATCTTATGACATCCACAACAGGGGCAATGAAGGAGCAAACATCCCTGCAAGTGAAACCAAATTACAAAAATCAGCAACTTAAGAACAAGATTTAAATTTTTAATAAATTGATAATATGATATAAAATTAAATATAAATAAAATAAAATCAGCAATTTGAAATTTCAATTTCATACCTTATTGTGAACCACCAATCATTGTCAAGGACCTTTTGCCTAACACTTTTTCCTTCAGCTGAATTTGACTCTGGCCATCTACTCCATTCTACATTAACCACCAATAATTGTAGAGGCTCCTTCACCTCAACCATCCTCTCTAAAAAAATAAAATAGCTGGCATATCTAGTTTCCACGGGCTTGAGGAATTCCGTCTTCAAAAAAGTCCTGAACAATGCAAGTGAGGTTTGATGGTTGCAAATGAACATCTGTATATCTCTATCTGTGCCACCACTTCCTTCACCCAAGCAATCTTCCCAATGTCTTTCAATGCGTTGTTCAATGCATGAACACAACATGGGGTCCAGAAAATGTGCTTATAAGCACCCTCCACCATCAAACCAGCTGACTTACATACACGGGTTGAATCTGTTACCACTTGGACAACATTAGATGTCCCAACCTCTTCTATGGCATCCTTCAAAATCTGAAATTGGAAGTGAGCATCCTTCTTCTACCCTGTACAATCAATAGCTCTAAGAAAACAAGAGCCAGCTAGACATGTGCCAATGATATTGATGAGTGGCCGACGTTTGATGTTGGTCCACCCATCCATGACAATAGAGCAGCCATCCCTAATCCAAGTTTGTCTCATGTCCTCCATCAAGATACTCACTTCAGAATATTCCTTCTCAAGTAAGGTGGTGCGTAGCTTATGTTCTCCAAGGGGAACATATGAAGGACTAACAGCTGTAGCATCTCTAAACATTTGTTTGAAATAGGGAGAGCGTGCCACATGAAATGGTATGGCATGGGCATAGAAAAATCTAGCAACAGAAGAGTCGGCCAGCTCTCGTGTTTGTGCATTAAACAACCCTGCAACAGTAATAGTTCTTTTCTTTCCCTTAGTAGAAACCTCTTCCACTTGGCTTTCTATAGGCAATGACACACTAGGCATACTCTCCATTGACAATCCCTTAGATCTTGCCTCCCCCTCCATGTGCAACCTAGTTGCCTCGACCTTCTCGGCTAGGGTAATTTTTTGACAACCTTTTACCCCCAATCCACCCAAATGCAAAAGGTAAGAATAAACTCTTGTATAGCTGCCCCTAAAGGTTTCATTCCAAATCTGACAAAGCCATACTCTAGACCCCCCAGTATTCTTTTTGTTCTCACTGTCTATGCGGGTTGCAAATTGTAAGAGAGGTTTTTTAGGATTAAATAGGCCTTTTGCATAAGTGGCAAGTGTTTTGGAGGGGCATTCAAATGGATTAGATTTGGATGAACTCACATTCCCTGTACCACTCCCACTAGCACAACCCCCACTCTTTTTACGACCTCTAGTAGTAGTTCTACTTTGTTGCACTTTAATTTCAATCTCATTTTCTTCACTTCCACTACTCTCACTGCTGCTCATTGTTTTTTTTGTTTGAAAATGGATAATAGACAGCTGCAAGCAAATATAAAACAAAAAAATCCTCCCCATGTGTTTGAAATTTTAAAAAAAAACTAAAAAAAATACAAAGGAATATGAACAACTAAATAAAGAATGTCAATCTTACTTCAAATGATGATTGATTTGATGCCCTAATGCCTTCTCTTCACTGTTGTTACCCTCTTCCAATTGTTGTTGCTCCTCTTCAAGTTGTTATTCAACAATGTGAATGAGGTAATTAGTTTGTTCTTTTTGTTTTTGCATGATATAACGTCACCCATGTTCGCTGGGCTGTCGAGGATGACTAGCCGTCCCTAGGACGGTCAGGGGACGTCCCGGACGTCTCGGGGACGTCTAGCCGTCCCCGGCATCCCCTAAAAAAAGGGGACGTCCCCAGGGAAACGGGGACGGTCAGGAGACGTTTCATGGTCATCCCACATCTTCGGAACGTCCCCGGGACGAGTACGGCTTCTGCAGCACAGGGGACGCGTCCCCGAGGTGCACAGCAAAATACCAATGCTTCTACAAATAGCTATAGATTTATATACAGTTCAAAATTTATAATGTAGAAAATATAAATTATAATTACATTATTTTATTAATCAACTAAAAAGAGTACGCAAGGATGCCTTTACTCTATTAACCCCTTTTCAAACAATCACCTATTACCTCGACTGAGTGTAAGTAGGACAACCGAGTTGGTTGTATGGGAAAACAAAAAACATAGCAATTAGCTTGAACTAATGTATATTACAGTATCTGAGTATTACGACCTACAAAATATGGGGAATCTCACAAAGAGAAGTATGCCCTTAACTTTGGGTCATACACCTAGCAAACCCCCCTAAGAACCAAAGTTAACCATTTGAACATATACCAAGTTGTTTCCTCAATTTATCAACTTTTACTCTGTCAAGGGATTTCGTAAATATGTTAGTTGTCTCAACCACAATATTGTTGTATATAGGCTCTATTATTTTCTTTGATACCAGCATTTTTAAATAATGATACTTGACATCAATGTTCTTTTTATATTGCATCATGGTTCAAATTTGTTAAGTGAACTATGAAACTGAAGATGGATACATTCAATGTAATGTTGATTTGGATTTGGCTAATGAACTTAATGAGGAATCAGGGAGCCAAACAGAAACGGCAAGCAAAACCACGGGCAATTCAAGTGCAGCTGCAAAAATATTAAAATCTGATTGCCCTTCAGAGTTGTCACAATATGCCAAAGGGCCATTTAGCAAGAAAAATCCATTATAACAATTTGCAACAATACAAGACACAAATAAAACACCTAATTCAGGGGGAAGTCAACATTGGAAATGCAGCATTTGCCCAACTGGTAAGTAGAATGGAAGCATAACGAGGACCAATGGACACTTTTTGCATATCCCTGGTAAAGGAGTTGGGGGTTGTAAGGGTCTCTCACTTGAAATGAAGGTTGAGATGATCAGATTGTACACAGGGGAACTCACTACATCATTACTTTCTAGTACATCGACATGAGGAAGTTCAGGTTTACCACCTTCATGTCCATCATTTGGGGTGAGTTCAATGGAGTCAAGGGGGAAACAGAAAGCTACATGTTCATCCTCATCAAACCCAATCACAAATATGTTCAACATGCAAGGGAGGCTGCAGATGAGGCCATTGCCAATTTCTACCTTGGCAATGGCATTCCATTCCTTGTTGCTTGATCTCCTTTGTACAAGGAAATGCTTGAGAAGGTGAGCAAAGTTGGTCCTGGTTATGGGTCCTAGTGAGACTAGATTGAGAACCACACTCTTGGAAAAAAGTTATTCCAAGGTTAACTTGTTGATGGAGGAGAGGAATGCCAAATGGGTGACACATGGCTACAACATAATCATGGATGGGTGAACGGATATTAGACATCGTCCACTCATCAATGTTATAGTTTCATGCATTGATGGACCTTACCTCTTGTGAGCAATTGATTGCTTAGGAAAACACAAAGATGTCGAGTTTCAGTTTCAGATCCTGAGAGATGCCATTGAATGAATGAATGAAGATTTTTAATAACGTCACGAGGCCAAACAACCTATGGGACCCACAGATCAACAACAACGCTGCCAATCACGAAAGCTCTATACGAGACTGCTGCCCAAACTGAGTCTTCTTGTTGCCCTCTTTTTCTTTTAGAATCCTCGATCTCTTGTTGTGAATCTTAGTCAAATACATTGCAGTATTTGTTATCCTTTCTTCTTCAAACAAGTTATTCAAGGAGACCACATTCAAAGTATCATTATAAATGGCCCGGATATCCTTGTAGGCCGGGCAGTCCATGATATAATGCCATTCCGTTTCCACACACCTCAATGTACAAAAACAACATATCCTTTCTGCCCACTCCTCTTTCGGCCTTGTCCACCTATCGGTTTCACACCTAAGCTGGTGTGAACCGGTCCTTAGCTGAGCTATTAACATTTTCGCTTTCCATTTTATTTTTGCCCCTATATATGTCTTTTGTGTGTGGTCATATGAAGGGTTAAAATGCTTGATATAGTACTCTCTTTTCCTCCCAAGTTGCCTCACCCACATGCTTGTTTTCACTTTTTCCCGGACGTACTGCTTCATTGCACCAATCATGGACACTCTTGCATGTTGTTATCCCACTTATTCATCCACTTGTCATTTTGTTTCATCCATGTGCTCTTCCTTCTATCTAATTTTTCTTCTGCTGCCATTTTGGGCCAACGTAGCAGCTCCATGTTCTCAATCCTCTTTAAATAGCTTAGCAGCCGAATCAAAGCCGACGCTTCCAATGGAAAGGCACCAGCCTCAGCTAGCGCGATCTCATATGTGACCGACGATTTTGTCTTAAGGTTGCTCGTGATTAAGTGCTTTTGTAACCTCTCTATCTGTCTCCACTTCAACGTTCACGTGTTGCCACCCCACACCTCACACCCATTTAACACCACCGGAACCACCAACATCCCGAAAAGAGTTTTCTTAGTTTTCCAATCCCACAGTTCAGCGTTTCTGCATCTATTCTACAATGAGATAAGGCTTTCCATCCTCCTTAAAGTCTTTTTACTCTACACGTCTCCCAACTAAGTTTATTGTTGAAATCAAGGCCTAGGTAATTGTACTCATTAACCACCTGCAAGGGGCTGCCTTCAAAAACAAAATCAATCTCAGCCTTCTTTCTCTTCAAGGTAAAGATCATAACCTTAGTTTTGCTAGCATTCACCTGCATGCCAACAAAACATTTCTAGAGCCTTCAGGTGTTCTCTCAAATCATGGGTTGTTTTTGCCATTAGAATAAGATCATCCGCATAAAAGAGCAACTTTATAACATAGCTCGTCAAGTGAACCCCTCCACCACCAAACTTGTCTATCCAATCCTCTAATTTGTCAATGTAGAGCCCAAACAAGGTAGGCGATAGCAAGCACCCCTGTTTGCTCCAATGTCACTCCCAAAGCACTCTAAGAAACCTTGCTTGGTTCTAATCTTGGGCCGAACTTGATCATACAACCTATGGACAACAACCGTATACATTTCCGGAATCCCCAATTCATCCATTCTACTCCATAATTTGCTTCTAGGAACGGTATCAAATGCTTTCTTGAAGTCGACGAAGCAACAGAAAACCTCTTCACCCTATTTGTCCCAAACCTTCTCAATCAAGTGTCTGAGGGTAATGCAGTGGTCAATTGTAGAGTGTTTAGTTCTAAAACCAGCTTGTCCTTTAGCTCTCTTTCCCTCCTTTTCTGCCCAAATACTAATACGGCACTCTACCATACTCCCAAAGAGTTTTCCAAAAAGGGGATTGATCATTATGGTTCGGTAATTTGAAGGATTGTTAACATCCCCACTTTTAAGCAAAGGAATAATGACACTGGTTGTCCAATCCACTGGAAAACCATTTTGAATGACCCCTTTAAATATTCTTTTGATGTGTGGCGTGAGGAGTTCCATCCCCCATTTAATATATTCTGCTTGTAGGCCATCTATATCTTGCACTTTACCCACAGCAAGCTTTTTAATTCCTTCCTTGATGTCTTTCTTGGAAAAGAGTTTGGCCATCGAATTGATAATTGGGGGAACATCTTTGTTTTGATCTCTTTCATAAAGCATCTTTACATAGTCAAGCCATTGGACGTCCGTGATATTGTTCTTCTTAACTGTGTTTTTTCATTGTAATTCTTTCCAGAAGCCCCTCGGATTGTGCTTCCCAAGATCAATCAGATCTTTCTATCTTGTTTGCATGTAAACCTCTTTTTTTGGTTAATCCTCAAAATGTGGTGCAAGTGATTACTGTGCAGCAAATGTTTGTAGAGCAACAGGTATGTTGGTTCAATCTACATATAGGCACATCTATTGGACCCCTTATTGTGTCCTTGCTATGAACAATGCACTCAAAGACATTGGAGAGATAGAGTGGGTGAAACAAGTGGTGGGGGATGCAAGGGAGGTGCAAATGTTTATTTGCAACCACGACATTTCATTGGCATTGTCTGGGACCTTTGCAAAGAAAGAATTCATCAAACCAGTTGAGACTCTATTTGCTTCCTATTTCATTCTACTAGAGAAGATGCTTGAGTTGCAAGAGCCATTGCAACTTATGGTTATGACACAAGATTGGAACAAGTGGATGGAGTCAAAGACTGAGCAAGGGAAGAGGGTGAAGGAGATTGTGATCAATGAGGCTTTTTGGTCAAATGTGAGATACAAAACATCTTTTGTACAACCTGTTTTCACTATCATCCTATTTGGGGATTCTAATAGTCTTAGTCTTGGAGAGATGTACAAGTGCATTGATAGCATGCTTGGCCAAATGAAGGCCACCATTCGTGCGAAAGACCCCACCCTAGAGTTCTAGGGTGATGCAATGTCCCTTTCCTAAGCAATTCAGAGTTTACGGTCAGTCTTTCAGCGGGTTCCCGTAGACTAACATGCATGGTTAGGAGACCCATGTTGGGGTTTGCACCTCTGGAGGTTCAGTCGCACTTTGGGGATGTTTAAATAAGGCTCTTCTTGGTGAGATATCTTTCCCCACTCTCTTGGGCGCAGTTTCGGAACCCCGTGGCCGAATTTACTCTTCTTAGCAGGGGTCTCGAAATTCGGTGCGACATATGCAGATGTACTGAACTTCATTCCTTTTCATGTGATCAGTTTGGCGGTGTTAGGGAATCCATTTTTAAAGGTCAAATCAATTTAATTTTAATGGTACATCATTTTCCTACGCTAAGTTAAAATATTTAACTTAGTAAAATAAAGTATAATGTGACTTTATATTATAAGGGACATATAATATAAAATATAAAGTCATATTTTATGAAGTTGAAGGAAGCAAAGTGAAATAATAAAATATTATTATAATCCCAAAGTGGGCGTTGGGTTTGGGAGAAGAAACAAAAAGGCAAAATGAACGCTCATTTTCATTCATTCACTATTCTTTGCTTATTTCACTAAGTCTGAGCTTAATCCTTGGAAAGCAAGGGTTTGTACCAGCAGCTTTGGAGACAGAAACCTCCATGGTTGAAGAGCATCTACGGGGTTGGACACTCCCAGGGTGTTGTTGAGTGGCTTCATTGCAGGTGATAGCAACGATTTTCAAGGTGTTTTGAGGTGTTGTTTACCTCCTTGGCTGGCTGTACCAATCCCATAACTGGCCATACCATTGCAGCAAAGATATAGAGTTTATTTGGCGTGTTTGGACTGATTTATCCTCTCCAGTTTGGTCGTTGGGCATTGACAGCTAAGCAGGGGTTTCAAGTGATGATAAAGGGCACATATAAGTAGTTTGTGTGCTGATACACTTCCCAGCAGGGCCGTACTACACCACACATGGACATGGGTCTGCTAGACAGCACAAAACCTTGTGATTCAGTCTGTATTTCAGCCTCTATTTAAGGCGTCTAGAGTTTCTAGCTGCTGTAATATTGTTTTGATGTATTGGTTTCCAGTATAGCATCATTCGGAGCTCTTGTACCCTCATAGACTGATGTACATTCATTTCCAGTAATGTACTTTCAGGACAGCGAAATGGGTATGTGAGATACTCCTTGACTTTGGCATTTCTTCATACGGGTATTCGATAATATTGTTGTTTGACATATTTCCCACATAAATAAGCATTTGGGTATCTTTATTTGTTGTTATTTTCAAATATATGCGTATGCATGTTTTCCATGTCAAAAATGCAAAAAACCCAAAATGCACCAAGTATCAACTCAACCACAGATAAACAAAAAATTGAGTCTCAAAAAGGGGTGGGGCATTATAGTATTATCAAAACTGGTTTTTCTGCCAGCCTAATAAATTTCTACAATTGCATGTCAGTTGTGAGACTACCCATATACTTGCATGTCAATTTTCATGGCCGAACAGTGATTGCATGTGAGCTTCTATGAGAGGCAGTGCCAGAGAGCAGAGATATCTTTAAAGATTACGAAAGAAAGAAGTTGAATAGGAATAGTGGGAAGAGTGGCCTTCAGGGCTTCAGGAACAACAGATAGTACTTTACAATGAAGAAGAAATCGTTACAAAAACCATCGGTGATCGGGAACGCAAGTCTAGTAGAGAACATCACGATGAGGGAAGAGCTGATTTGACGAGTATGTTACATGCTCTAAATGATTTGGCTAGACGGCAGCATGACATGTTTGATAGAATGGACCGTTCACAAACTAAACTAAACCAGATCCTTGCCCGCTTAGTACCTAGAAATAACGGGAACAATGACAATAATAATGGTGGAGTTGTGATCAGAATGCCAAAGGGAACAATGGTAATAATAATAATAATAATGCAACCAATGGCAATAATGGAGAGCACTCGATTAACAAATAGGTTACTCAGCAGCGTACCTTCACTGGATCAGCTAGCACGAGGCCTCTAATGCCTCAGTTTATTCAGGAAAACAATATACTCATACTCAGCCTATTGAACAGGTTCAACATACTCAGTATTAGAGACTTGAGAGCTATGGATGTAGGGTTCCATGCAGATATGCCTTTTCAGGCTTACTTGACTTTCAGGGAACGAAGTAGACCTGAGGGATGAGGAGTGAGGCAACAAAATCATAGAAGAAGAAAGGAAAAATGTCCGTTCCCTATTATGACGGCTCAGGTAAAACTTCAACCAGAGCATGGGTTCAGAAAGTACATACTTATTTACTACTTAATCCTATGACTGAGCGGGATGCCATTGAGTATGCTACATTGCAATTGGATGGGAGTGCACACGAATGGTGGTACCATGGTCTAGTCACATTGGGCCACGATCAGATTGTTTCTTATGCAGAGTTTACTGATAGGTTGATAGACAAATTCGACAAAGTACAATAAGATCTATATGCTTAGAGGGGCTAGAATTTTTTGTTTTGCTCCCAGTAATCATTGCAGATATTGTTGCAGAAAATTTTAGCATAGAAGTGTAAAGTTTGGAAGACTGACCTTGGAATAAAGGAGGACCTGGGCTGTCTGGTGCTTTTCATTTGGAGTAGGAAGTGCTTCCAAGTTCCCAATAGATGCTTCATGGAGAAGTTTAAAAGAATTGTGTAGAGTAAGCTGTCATGATTCAGAAGAATATGTAATTTTTTCCTTTTCATGTGTATGCTCGTTGAAATCTGTCGTCTAGTTATTGCACATCTAAAACATTTTGAAGCTGATTCTCAGGATCTTGTCGAAGATCCTCTAGTCCTACAGAAAAGATCTGCAGTGTTTCTGCTTTTGGCTTGGTTGTGGTTGCAGTCCTAGAACAACAAGGACGCTGGCAAAATGACCGTGCTCATGATAGTTTGTGCATCTGAAAGATATGTTTTCATAATCGTCTGTTTGTTCCCATTCAATTCCTGCCACGTCAAGAATAGACCTGTCAGGTAGAGGCTTTTCCAACCTATGTTTATCCATATATGAGCATGGTTTAATGCTCCTGCTTTGAGAGTTATCTCCGTGACTGCTACATATTCTCCAATTGCTGATCCAATTTTCTTAAGATAGGACTCATACTAGTATTCACTTAGAAGAAGAGGCAGTCAGACCTAAACCAGAACAATGGGATTGAATGCCACAACAAATGATTCATAAACAGCCCAGATTCACTGAAAACTCAAAGCCCCCTAAAAGACTTTATCTCTTTCCTGCTGAGAGAAGAAAATAGTCATAAAATATCCTTTGGGAAACATCAGAATTTCAATAGAGCCCATAGGATTCCGATTTTCTCAAATCCAAGATTTGAGAGTTTTGGGACCATGTAAGGCTCCCATGAATCCTCAAATTAAAGCTTTATCATTCAAAGTCCAAAGTCTATGTTCCATTTCATCCACTGCGGATGAGATTTTAGGAGGGGTGTCCATTTTAAGGTAGCACGCATTTTCATTTTTGAAGGAACGTAAGGCCTTATTGTGTATTTGAAAGCAAAACGTTGTGGTGATGTTTTCAGATCTGTGTCGTTCTTTGCAGTAATTTTGTAATGTCCCTTTTTTATGGCCATTCTAACATCCTTGGAGAGCAACAACTTTTTCGGGATGAAACTCTGATAGTGGCAGTGAGCTCAGGAGGTGAGGACAAATCCAATGGTACTTTCCAGATGCAGTTTTGACATTCTAGGAGCTCTCCACATTTCTTGGAGAAGCTTACTATTTTTGGAAGGCACCAATTTTCACAAAGGTTGATTACTTGAGGATGCAAGGGTATGTTGGCATAAGCAGAATTCGCATATAGGCCATTTTAGTATCTTCTGCAATTTAATAGTTGTGCCGAATATATAATCATTTTAATTATAAAGTGACTTTATAGTTCAAAGTAAATTAAAATAATAGTCACTTTTTGAAGAAATGAAGTAAAGGATTATTTTAGAAAGTTATTAAATGATTAAAAAATATAACTTCTAGAAAGAACCCTTGGAGTTATAAAAAGAGGTTGAGGGAAGTCATTTCCTCATTCTTGATGATTGATAATTGATATTTTCTGAAAACCCCAGTTTGGGAGTTGAGCAAGTTTTCTGCAGCCCTAGGACCAAAATCCAAGGGTGAAGATTGATTTTGGGGAAGGAATTTCTCCCTAACCAATGCAGAGGTGGATTCACATAGGATTCACATTTGTACAGAATAATTGAAGTTTGTGCTGAAGAAGAAGATTGTGCAGGCATTGTTGTACTTTCTAGCTTCATCTTTATTGCAAGTGGTGAAAGGGGAAATCGTCATTATTTGCTCACTTGCCAGATGCCTCAAGATTTTCCCCAACAAACCCCACAAAGTAGGGTTTGCTCACATTTACTGTTTAGGATCATATCTACTCTTCTTCAATGTATGCTGTGAGTAAATATTATAGATTGGGTTTCAGCTGTAGCACAGTGCAGAAGACAAATTATGCAATAACGGCCTACTCGCATTTTAGACACAAACTGTGAAGGAGTACAGATGGAGCAAATAAAAGCTTTAAATCTTTTACATCCTTAAAAAATCCTTATATTTCATGGTTTTTTAATTTTTAAATTTGCCCAGTCTGAGTCCGAGTCAAAAATCAGCGAAATGAGTTTGTGCCAAGTCTGAATCTTGTGACTATGGCTGCTATGATACAAACCATTTTGATTTATCTTTAAAATTTATGATTTGACAAGTGACATTGCAATCATGGAGAGATCATTCTATAATTACACTTGAATCTTTTCATTTTTAGAAGATCCCTAATGTGTTTCATTGATAATGTGTTACATACTTGTGAGTTGTGACATTCCAATCCAGTCTTAATCGTCAATGACTTATGGTAAGAGCATTTTTGTTGGAAAAAGTACAAAAAAAAATCTCTCTGCAAATAACATCTAATTTTTGTGTGCCTGAAGAGACTGATGCAAAACCCTATTTCATCTCATTTACAAGGACTGATACTAGAAAACTTACTTTGCTCTTCCCTTAGATTTCAGAATTTCAAGAGCCAGTGAAATATTCTCCTCTATCTGCCTCCGAGTATAGTCTCTTACCATATCAGCAGCATCCTGCAAGATGTAACACATAGAAAACTGAACTTCAGAAATCACAACTAATGACTAAGTTTGTACATAATGAGTTTTCACGGTTTTGTCTCAATTTAATTTCATATGAAAACTAACCTCATCGGGAAGCTTGAGTTTAATTTGTTCCTCCCTCAATTTCATGAGTTGTCTTTCATCGAGATCTAAATCAAATTTAGCTCATAGCAAATTTAGCACATGAAAAATCAATTGTAGAGTATAAATTTCAAAGAGCTGTCATCTCCACAATTTATATCCTCTTCAAAGAGATTGGGACTACTAGAGAAAATTAGCTTGACTCTACCTATTTCATAGATCTATTAGTAAATGTGGTATAAGATGAATGAAATGAAAAAAGTAAAATAAAAAGCGGCAAGAAATAACATGGTAAGCATGTACACTTAGTTGCTGCAACATTCAATTTTTAAACACAATTGCTGGAAAGGTAGAAACATTTCAAAAGGAAATCTTCAAAAAACATGATATATATAGAAGCTCAGAAAGACATGTTGGCTTCTTTGGAGCATCACTAGAGTTAGCAGGAGTAAAAATTGACTAAATGCTCCCTATGCCAGCTGTATTAGTGATGTAGCTAAAGGTCATAAATTTAATGATTGATAATTCCCAATTTGGCTATGTCAGTGGTACCACTAGGGTTATTGGCAATTGATGTACCATTAAGATCAGCATATATCTTAAAGATCATGCGTAGGTGATTAATCAATCAATTATTACAAAGCAAATATTATTTTATTACAATCTACCCTATCTTATATTATGCCCAAGTATTGTGATATTTATGCTAAGTATAAATAACTGTGTAATGGTTATTTGGAATAATTGAAAACCTTGATATGGACTCGGAGTGGGGTAAACCCTTATGAAGTGATCATGTAATGTAAGAAAAGCAAAATCAGAGTACTCTGTCAAAATTTAGTTTTAGTGGGTTATTCTTCTCCGAAAGACAGCAATAGGGAATCTTTGTTTGTTGTATTTTGTCACCACCTAAGAGATTTTTACCCTCGGCAGGTATTGAATTTCTCAGAACCAATCGCATGTTTGTATCAAAAATTAGCAGGATTCACACTTTTTTATTTTCTTGATTCTGCTACTTAAGTCCCAAAAATTGAGGTCAAAATTTGTTCCAGTTATTCTTTAGAAAGTCAAAATTCAGAATTTCCAAATTTCAGCAGAAAAAATCTGCCACTATCAGCATGCCAAGTGGCATTCGTGGCTGTTCTGACTGATGACTTTTTAGAGCATGTGAGCAGAAAGTTAATAGTCTGGCACTACATTAGTGGGGGGCTTAGGCGTAAGCGCTCTTTTATACAGTGTAATCTGTATTGTGGAACAATGAAGATTCACTTTTTGAAAAGGCAGGTCAAAAATTCAAATTTCATGCACTTATTTTCAGCACTTCAAGAACAAAAAATTAAATAATATTAGCGCCACAATAACTTCAAGTAGCACTCAGACAACAACAGCTTAGCCAAATGAAAGCTCAAAATGTAGAGTCCTGTTGAATCCATTTTATAGACAATGAATCCATTAGAGAGGCCGCCCACAACACAGAAATGCGGCAGCCTGCCATTGGCTGCTGCATTTTGAAGGAGCATGGTGAGATGTGAGTGAAAGGTTGGAAACACATGCACTCCAAGATTGGCTGACATAAAACCCAATCTTTCTAGTGGTGAATCACAATATGCAAAGTGGCAAATATGTTTCCCATGAATCAAAGCCCAACTGTAGGGTGGTCAGGTCTTTCTATCCAAACTTTTGTAAATTTGAACTTTTAAAATTTGATGTTTTGATACGAAAACTGAGCAACAAAACGAAAATGGCCTCTACATATGGAAGCATTTATTAATTAAAATGTGCTACATGCCTCGTGGTATGCACAATAAATATATTAACATATTAAACACTAGAATAGATAATTTGATGAGTGAAAATGTATATAAAAAACAACCTTGCACTAGAACAAAGGCATAATCGGGGAAGGGATCAAGAGACTCAAAAATTGGGCATTTCAAATGTACAAGGTGAAGTGGAGGAGTCTACCTGCACAAGCAACCATGGAGAACAAGGATTTCATAGGAAAGTGCCTTGGGCTGCCATTTCTAGGGAAATCAGCCCAAACTCATGTAAGTGGCTAAGGATTGAAAAAAAAAGCCCCATTCTTATTTGATAGGAAAACTCGGGAAGGAAATGAATTCTACATATGGAACCATTTATAAATTAAAATGTATTAGATGCCTACTAGGTTGCATAATAAATATATTACATGTATATATGAGCATATTAAACACTAGAAAAGAATATATAATTTGATGAAAGGATATATATATAAAAAAGACAACCTTGCACTAGAACTAGAGGGCATATGCAGGGAATGAAGAAAAGGCACCAAAATTAGACAGTTCTATGATAACATAAATTGCATACCCTACAACTTCTGTTACTGTTTTGCACTCATTTTAGGTGTTCCCTTTTGCATGTTCTTTTACCCCTTGTGTAACCCTTGTTCACACTTTGTCTAGCCTTATGCATCCTTGTTTTGCCCTTGTTCACACCTGTTGCAAATATGTGCCTAATTGGTGTTGTCATTGATGTCAACATGTCTCTGTTGCTATTGGTGTCAACTGTATCCTATTTTATTGACTGGTTAGAAGACTGAAATGTTGAGGATATTGAGAAAATTACTGAAGATCTAAGTACGCAAACCATACGGCTGTGTAGAGGATTGTCTGAGGAAGCTCCAGCTAAGATTTGAGAGGTCCGCATAAAGATTTGAAGAAGTTATGGCCTTTTGAGTTGACCCGGGTTTTGCAGTGTTTAGAAAAGAAAGAGTGACAGGAAATTGGTCCGAATAGCTCCGCAAATAAAACACTATGATCTGCAAATCTAGAGACATGTTTGGGAAGTCAGTGTGTCTCATCAACTTAAGTGGTTCGTGGTTTGGAGGTCCACAAGCAATCTTTCTAGTGTAACAGTCATGACAGACAGTGTTCTTAAGGTACCGGATGAAGATGCAAGTGATTATGTTGATTTGGAGTAGTGCGGATGTTATTGTTGAATTCAATGTGCGTGTGGTGGTCTCTGGATCGTGTGCCTACTGTGTTGGAGGTCTACATTGAAGATCGAGCTCGGTGTTGAAGATTTCCCTCTTGGTGTTGTTCTTTCCAGTCTTGGCCGACCGGATGATTCAAGCGTGTTGCGGATGATTTAAGAGCAATTCTATGGAGCGTGGCGTGTTGATCAAGGAAGATTTGAGTCGCAATTATTTTTGGCCAACAGCTTAGTGATTCGCATTAAGTCAGATGTTTGGTGTGCCGACCTTGATGTTTATTCCAAGGTTGATGAAGCATATAAAGGTGTGCAGTTGAGTTGTGGAAAATTATCCTTGAGCAAAATAATAAATTCTGAAGAAAGGATCAGAGGCAGAGCAGAGCAGAGGAGGAGCAGAGGAGGAGCAGAGGAACAAGAACAGTAAAAGATGAAGTGATAGTGAAGAAGTATTTGGGAGAAAAACAGAAGTTTTGTGAGCATTCAATGAGACTAAACCAGGCATGAAGAAGATGTTATTTCTCAGTTAATTCTTTCTGTATTAAACATAAATTTCTGTAGGCAATGAGCCTCTTTTGAGAAGTGAGCTCTGGGCAGTGCGCTCGAAGGCAAGTGCCTTCCCATTTTAACAAGGTACGAATCTTGTGGGTTAACCCCCACCATGGTTTTCCCTTAACCGGGTTTCCACGTTAAAAATCTTGGTGTCAAGTGTGTTAATTGTGTTTCTGCTCATGTGTTATTGTTGCATGCTTTAATGTTTACATCATTAATTTGTTTATAAGTTGTGAAAGAAGATTAAAAGAAAGAAAAGGATAATTTTGTGGGACAACTGATTCACCCCCCCCCCCCCTCTCAGTTGTTTGGCCTAATTCCAACAACACCTTCTCTATACTGGTGTATTTTTGTTTAGCCTTATGTGTTCTATTTTTCCCCTTAGCATGTGTCTAGACACTTGTATAAGCCTTCCTTATCTCTATCCATGTGATGTTTATCCTTAACGTACCAAACATTTAATTTTGGTGTCTCCTCCTTCATGTTTAAAACCATTGTTTCCACCTTGTTTCCATCATATCTCACTCCATGATGATCAAATTGACGTGAAATCACCTCCTATAAGCCTATTTTTAACCCCTTTTCCTTTCTGCAAAGTTTGGGTGCTCAGTCATTAAATGTCATTTGCACCCCCTAGGACATTTGCGCTACCAATGCACCCCTTAAGTAGCATGTTTGATGGTGAGATTTGCCACCAAAATCAGCGAGGACTTCATTAATGCCCCACCTACTCATTTCCCATGTTTGTCTACCCTGAACCATTGGAAAACCTATAAATAGACCCCATATTCCTATCATTTTCCTATCCTTGCAATCAATATTTACACAAGTGCTTACACTTTGAAGAAATGGCTTTCATCTTGCATGTGCCCTATTGAGGAGATATTGTTGAAGCTTGGTGCCAATGGACTTCATGCCTTTGAAGATTGCTTTGCCTTTAGTCTCTTTCTCCTCTTACCCCTAGATATTGACCATCCATTTTCTCCATCTCCATAGCCATGAGGAACCCCATACTCCTTGTCCAATTCTGCATACTCTCTTCCCCTCACCCTCCATTGTCTTCCTGTTACCTCCAAGCCCTCATCCTTGTCCATTTGATCATCTCCATGCCATTGTTTAGTGTTGTACACCTCTCAAGGTTAGCGTTTAACCCCTCGGGTTTAGCTTGTTTCCACCATTGTCATCCACTGTAGCCACTTGTTTCCATTTCCTAGATCTGCATACCATTTGCCAAGTGTTCCATATGGTTTTTTCTTAAAATAACCCACAGGAGAGTTGACTAAGGCAAGCTACCCCTTAACACTTTCCTTTTGCAAAGTTTTGTTGTTCTACAAGTGCTCAAAGCAAATTCATGTGAAGCACCAAATATAATAAATGAATCTAAGGACCACAAAAAGCCTCTCACAAAGTTTCAGGCCATTATGTAACAGTGCCATCCACACCCCACAAGGCTATCCTTTTACTAGACTCACCCCTTTGTCAAAGGACTAATGCCAAAATCACCAAACTTCTCTAGAAACTGGCTTCTGTCATATTCGGCTAGATTTTACTTTTGTTTCAAGTTTTTATCATCTATAGCATGCTCAAAATCTCTATTTTATGTTTAGTTTCTTAGTGTATTGTGTGTGCTTTTACCAATTTGACTATGCTATTTGTCTCTATCTATGCATCTCAAGAACAAGTGTCTGTCACTTTCTAGACCGAGGAGATCTCTAGTTTCACCAATTTCAATCTAGAAGCTCTCTAGCACAATCGCATTTGAAAACCTTCTTAGGACATTTGCACCCCTTCGTCAAAGTACGAGTCCCAAAGTCTCCAAACTTTCTAGGAAGCTTTTGCTGGTCATCCTAAGCATTTCATTTTCACACATCTCTCTTCTCCTAGGTGCACAAATTTCTCTTTTGACACTTGCAAAGTTTAATTTCCTAATTAGTTTCCAAGTGCGTTTCCAAAATGTTGTCACTCTAAACTCTAGTGTATGTTAGATTAATTCAAGGTAACACTCTTTAGTTTAAATCTGAACATGTCTTGATTTGATCTATATTAACTTATGAGAGGTAAAAAATACAGCCAATCCTAATGCAGCTCACATTCCCTCTAACCTACTTGACTCCCTAGGTAATCTAATATTTACCAACCCTGCCAAGCTTGAAATGATGTGGAACGTTGGAAATATAGTGCATGCTCATGCCCATCTTCTGCCCTAACAAGAATCCTAAAAATGCCTCCACCTCCACCGCTTCTTCTACACCTACTTGTACTACTACCTTTCATACTCCACCTACACCTCCACAACCTTCAACCATCCCCATTTCTGCTATCATTCCTCCTCCTTCTCAGCCCTTAATTCAAACCTCTACTCAAGTGCCCATTTCTAATTCTATCTCTTTCCCTTGTTTTGCTCCTCACACCTTAATTCCTCCCCCTCAATCTTTACCTTTCACTACTCTACCTACCTCTAATTTTGGCCATATACCTTTCTATATTAATGTTTCCATGAGCACTACTGCTATCATTCATTCTACTTCTATGCCACCCACCTCTTATGCCACTCACCATACCTAACAACCCACACCATCCTATTCTATGACTATACCACTTATCCTATGACTGTAATGAAATAACTTGCACAATGGAAGAAGATGATATGAAACATTCTGCAAATACTTGATAATAACTGAGAATAACAGGCCACTTCGAGTGGGCAACCTCCAAATATCTCCAATGAGAACACACTTGACAATATGATGATGAAATAAGACTCACATCCTCCTATATATACCTAATTATGCTTAGGTTGAATAGACACACCCCTATATAAGACCTAGTCTGACCTATCTAACTAAATAATAATATAATAATGATAACATGACTTAATTAGGAGTTAAGATAGCCACAAGTCGACTATTCATAACCCAATGTACACCAATATTAAGGGCGTAGCATGCCCCCCCCTCTTCAAAGAAGCATTGTCCTCAATGCTAACCAAATGTGGATTCTTTTGAATGAACTCCTCCTCCCATGTGGCCTCTTCAACTGGTAAATTCTTCCCTTGGATGAGATACTCAGTGAGGGTTCTATTCCTCAGCTTCTTCGTGCGTGTTTGAAGAATGCACTCTGGTTCCAAAATGATTCTTCCTTCTTCATCGAGCTCTGGTAGTACTGTTTGAGTAGGAATATTATGCCCAATTACCTTTTTCAAACAAGAAACATGAAAAACTGGATGATTCTTTGTTGTTGGTGGCAACACTAGCTTGTAGGCAACACTACCAATGTTTTGCATGATTTGGTATGGCACATAATATCTTGGAGACAACTTATTATTCTTTTTTTGTTGCTTCAGTGAGATTTGCTTATAAGGTTGCAATCTCACGAAGACCCAATCCCCAACTTCAAAATTTCTTTCACTACGATGTTGGTCTGCCTATTGTTTCATTCGATTTTGTGCCATGGCTAAATTCTCCTTGAGTCCTGAAAGTCCCTGTTGTTGATGAAGCAAGTGGTCCTCTACTGCCTGAACTCTTGGTGACACCTTTAATGATGATGTGATGGAAGGAGGATGATATCCATAAAGTGCCAAAAATGGAGACATTTTTTATGAGCTATGAAAAGAAGTGTTATACCACCATTTTGCAAGTGGTAGCCAATCTACCCATTGAGACTGTTTCTCTGAAGTGAAACAATGTAGATATCTTTCCAAACACTTATTAACAACCTCAGTTTGCCCATCGGATTGAGGGTGGTATGAAGAACTATGAGCCAATTGAGTACCCAAACATGAGAATAAATCTTTCCAAAAGTGGCTAGTAAAGATAGGATCACGATCACTGACAATAACCTTTGATGTACCATGTAGCTTTTGGATATTCTCCAAAAAAACTTTTGCCACTACACTTGCTGTAAAAGGATGTGATAATGCGATGAAATGTGCATATTTAGTGAGGTGATCAACTACTACCATGATGACATTATGACCTTTAGATTTGGGAAGCCCTGTGATGAAGTGCATGGATACCTCTTCCCAACGCTGGCTAGGAATAGATAAGGGCTGCAAGAGACCTGGTGTCTTAATTGTCTCCCCCTTATTTCTTTGACAAACCAAACATTCAGCCACAAATTTTTGAACATCACCTTTAAGCCCTTCCCAAAAAAAATCTTGCTTGACCGGATGATATGTCTCCAAAAATCCTGAATGACCACCAACTGAGGACTCATGTAGCTCTGTGAGAATCTTGTGTTTAAGAGTGGAATTCTTGCAAAGATACAAGCGCTCTTTATACCAAAGAGTATCCCCCTTCAAACAAAACTTATCTAAACTACTAGGATCACTTTTTAATTGTTGGATGAGATTACTTGTCGCAACATCATTTTGCCTCTCTGCTTTGGCTTCTTCCACCCAATTTGGTTGTAATATTGAAAGGGCACACAATAAGGCTTCATCTTTCTCATCCTTCCTAGAAAGTGCATCTGCCACAATATTTTCCTTCCCTTTCTTATATACAATCTCAAAGTCATATCCCAACATCTTAGTGACCCATTTTTGTTGCTCTTCAGAGGATAATCTTTGTTCCAAAAAATATTTTAGGCTATCATGATCTGTCTTAACCTTGAAGTGTCGACCCATTAGATAAGGCCTCCATTGTTTAAGTGCGTGAATGATCGCTAGCATTTCCTTCTCATAAATAGGTTTGAGTTGATTCTTACCCTTTAATTGACGACTCTCAAAAGCAATTGGTCGACCTTCTTGCATGAGAACTACTCCTATCCCATTTCCAGAAGCATCACATTCCACAATGAATTCCTTGGTGAAGTCTGGAGTAGCAAGCACTGGAGTTGTACACATAGCCTCCTTCAATTTCTCAAATGTTGCATTAGCGGACTCATTCCAATGAAAAGAATCCTTCTTCAATAGAGTGGTGAGGGGTGCTACTATACGACCATAATTCTTCACAAATCTTCTATAGTACCTTGTCAATCCTAAGAAACCCCTCAGTTTCTTAATGGTTTTTGGAATAGGCCATTCCATGATAGCCTTAATTTTGTTAGGGTCCACCTTTACTCCATGTGAAACTATGTGTCCCAAATACTCCACCTCCTTAAGACCAAAACCACACTTGGATGGCTTAACGTAGAGTTGATGATCTTCGAGTAATTGTAATGCTTGATCTACATGCTGCAAATGTTCTTCCCAAGTCTTGCTATAAATCAATATATCATCAAAGAACACTAACACAAACTTTCTCAAGAACTTCTTAAAAATGGAATTCATCAAACTTTGGAATGTAGCTGGTGCATTGGTAAGACCAAATGGCATCACCAAAAATTCATAATGACCCTCATGAGTTCGAAATGTCGTCTTACAAATATCTTCCTCCTTAATCCGAATTTGGTGATATCCAGATCTAAGATCTAACTTGGTAAAATACATAGCTCCATTCAATTCATCTAGCAAATCTTCAATGACTGGAATAGGAAACTTATCTTTAGTGGTGTACATGTTGAGCACTCTATAATTCGGACACATGAGCCAAGTTTGATCCTTCTTACGCACCATCACCACAAGCGAGGAGTAAGTACTTTGGCTATGCCTGATAACTCCTGCCTCTAGCATCTCCTCAACAATTTTTTCTATCTCACTTTTTTGTATGTGTGGGTACCTATAAGGCCTGATGTTCGATGGTTGGCTCCCTGGAACTAGTTGTATGGCATGATCGTGATCCCTCTTAGGAGGAAGTCCTTTAGGCATATCTCCAAGAACCACTGAGTGACGATCAGTTATTGCTTGTAAATCTGGATGAGTAGGAGCATTAGATTGAGAGACTTCTAATGAACATAGGTGGGCCACAAATCCATCCACTCTTTTCTTAAGCAACTTTTGCATTTGATGAGAGCTTACCATCTGTGGGGATTTTGCCTTCAACCCCATTAGCTCGACTACCTTTCCTTCTGATTGAAATCTCATGAATAGTTCTTGGAAGTTCATCTCAATTGTTCCCAATGTATTAAGCCATTGTACTCCCAAAACAATATCTGTTGCACCCATGGATATCGCATACATTGGGGTATCAAGTTGATAATCTCCCATGGATAATTTAATGCTATGACACTTCCCCGAACAACTAACTGCACCACCATCTGCAATCAAAACCTGGAACTCTGGGGCTGGATATATAAAACAATTTAGACGAGTTGCCAACTTTTTGTTGATGAAATTATGAGTACTACCCAAGTCGATCAACACTGTTACTTTCTGATTCTTAAAGAAACCCACTACCTTGAGAGTTTGTAGCGCACTGAAACCTGAGAGTGCATGACAAGAAATGATTGGTTGAGAATCATGTGATTCCTCACTTGACTCCCTATCCTCCTCTAATATGGGTTCCTCCTTTTCTTCCTCACTTGGACCTTCAATATAAAACAATTTCTTTTCACTACATTTATGTCCTCGACTGTATTTGCTATCACAATTGAAACACAACCCTTTTACTCTTTTCTCCTCAATTTGTTGTGGAGTCAACCTAGTAGGTTGAGGAAGAGAAGATGTTGAATATCCTTTCTCTCTTGTCACATTAGCCCCTTGCTTCTTAGGAATCAAATACTTCTCCTCTACCCTGTGTGCCAAGATAAAACTCATTTACCGATCTAGGACTAAACATGTGTACCTCATGTTGAATGTGATCCTTGAGACCACCCAAGAACAAATCATTCAAGTTCTCCTCTGTAATTGTATCCACTCTTAAGGATAGATTTTGGAATTTCTGAATATAATCCTTAACTGATCCTGGTTGTTGAAGTTTAGCAAGCTAGCTGAAGAAGTTGTCTGTCACACTATTGCTATATTGTGCTTAGAGTTCCTCTGTAAAAATTGACCATGAGACGGTGAGACCCTTTTTCCTCCGATGAGTACAAAGCCAACGATACCAAATGAATTGATCTAGTTCTAGATATAGGGAAGCCATCGTGACCTTTTGTCCATATGGGGTTTGATGTACTTCAAAAAAATTCTCCATTTGGTTTATCCATGTTAGAGGATCCTTGCCATCGAACTTGCGCATATCAACCTTTGGAAACAAATTCCTAGATCCCATAAGAGTATTAAAATGTGTCAGTATTAGCTAACTTGGAGGTTTCACCTTGGTTGCTTGAGAACTCCTTTCTTGGTTCATTCATATAGGTGCTTAACATGCTTCGTATATCCAATATATCTCCTCTTAGATCACACATCCACCTTAATTGAGGAAATGTCTTCCTTGACCTTAATGATTTCCTCATTAGGATTAGTATCGTCTATTGTTACCCCATCCTTATCAGGAGTCTTCCCCAGTGTGACAACATTCTCTTTGCCCCTTGTTGCAGGCCCTGTCATGATCGGAACCAATAATTTTGAAATAAATCACACAAATGAAACCTAAATTATCTGAAATTTTTACTGTAACTTACTAGGGTCAAAATACCTCTCACCCAGAAAAATCTCCAAGAAAAAGCAGATTTGCAGCCTTGAGAGCGAATTTTGTGGAAACACTAATTTTGCAATAACTCGCTTATTTTTGCTCCAATTTATCCAAATTTTGGACTATAGTCTCCTCTGGTATGTCTTCAAAAACCCAATAAAAATTAGGCTCCAATTCAACCGGATATGAGAGATATGTAGATCCCAAATAAATTGTGTAGAAACCGTAATTCTGCAATGATTTGCTCAATTTTGCTCCAATTCCTCTGAAATCTGGACTGTAGCTTCTTTAATATGGTCTTCACAAACCCTTTAAAAATCAGAAAAAAATTCGCTAAAATCTGAAAGATATGCTCTTCCCAAAATCACTTCCAATATTGAAAAAAAACCTTGCCTCTACGGTGCCAAGATCATGCTCTGATACCACTTGTAATGAAATAACTTGCACAATGGAAGAAGATGATATGAAATATTTTGCAAGTACTTGATAATAACTAAGAATAACAGGCCACTTCGAGGGGGCAACCTCCAAATATCTCCGATGAGAACACACTTCACAATATGATGATGAAATAAGACTCAAATCCTCCTATATATACCTAATTATGCTTAGGCTGAATAGACACACCCCTATATAAGACCTAGTCCAACCTATCTAACTAAATAATAATATAATAATGATTACATGACTTAATTAGGAGTTAAGATAGCCACAAGTCGACTATTCATAACCCAATGTACACCAATATTAAGGGCGTAGCAATGACATCATTTGTTCATGTATGGAGGCCAAGGCTATGTTTATCTTATATTTTGTATGAATGTTGCCATGATCTTTTGTTTCTAGGAAACTTGATGTACCAAGAAAACTAGTGTTTATGGTACTCTCCCCATTTTTGTTTCATAGCAACTTAGACTTTGACCTAATAAGACTATAAAACTGGTCCTACACCACCTGCTATTAGACATAGAATATATTTGAATGTTGTAAGTTAAAAATGTTGACTACCAAGTTGGTAATACAACCTATGAGCATCATTAGATTTACTAAATAAGGTAAATGCAATAACAAATGTCTATGTTACCGCTTCACTCCTGTTGCCTTTTGGATCCAAGTACGATCTACTCTGAGGTTAGATCCTGGTCTAATGTGGATGGAGATGCGTCCAAGAGTCGTGATTTAGCCTTTGGGTTCATCCCATATGAACCTAAGTGAACCCACGTTGAATCCTACGAAATTTCACTAAACCTTTTTCACACACCAGACATTTTTAAATAGTTTTTTTCTTTTCTTAATTGTTTTTGGATGCATAAAAACAAATCTGTAACCCTAAACAAAAGACTGTTGGGCATAGTTTCTTGCTTGCATCTTTGTTTTTGCTGCCTTTGCCCTCCCAATCACATGTTGCCCCCTATCTCACATTTAATCATTTTTTCCAGCTCCAATGGACATGGACTCCCTATAAGTTATACTCTATTGAAGTGTGCCTTGAGAGATGTTGGCGGACTCCTTGCACGTGATTACGATGGCAAAATATACCGTGGCAGTAGTTTTGGTAGCGCATAAGACCAAGGCAAAATATAAACTTTATTTAGTTATTTATTCATTAATATAAACTTTATTATAATTTATTATTACATTATATAATAATTTTATTAATATTGTATAAGGTTCATAACTATTTTTGTACATTAAAAATATTAAGAAATAATAAATATATATATTTTTGTTATTAGGCTCTAAATATGTATATATTTATAATTTTTATATGTTGTTGTATGGGCAAACCCAAGACGAACCCAACCCCAAAAACAAAAATTGGACCGAATCCGCAAACCAAACCTCCAAACCAGTACCAAGATCGGTAACTTAGACAAATGTTAAAAGTTTTTTCTAAACATCATATATGGTCAAACACAATTGCAAGATACGCTAGGGTAGAACCCCAACACATGTACCACCATACCAAGTATAGGATACGGCCCAAGTACCATACCCAATCATAACCAAAAAACCCTGATTATTTTCCCATGCCATATACACACAGATACAACACCCTTGTCATATGTGTCATATTCAGGAAAACCTAACCCTAAAATGTAGAAAATGTTGCAGCAGAGGCATGGCAGAGAATTTTCCAAGCCTAGCAAAGGAATGTTTCACCCACACCTTTGCCATACACTACTATGAATTTTGCCCATGATTTCTAATTATCGCTGTTATTTTTCCTGCCACTTGTTGCTGGTACGTGGTTATCTGTTTCCCATATTAATATTTGTTAGGGGTTTAAGTTTAGAATTGCCTAAAGTGGCTCAAATAACTCTTGTACAAGATGGTGGACATGCACTCTAAGCTCTCAAGAATGAATTTGCACCATACACTATTTGGTTATTTGAGCTCCCTAAGTGAATGCCTTTAAGTTTAGGCTTTTCAGTTATTTGTTAATTGTATTTTAAATTTTAATTATTTTTATAAAATTATTTAAATTTATTTTGAATCAATGTTTCAGATCATACTCAATGATCCATCATCAGTGATCTATTTTGTTCTCATCCTAATGATGATCACTGAGTGTGATCCAAATCATTGATAAAAAACAAATTTACACAATTAATTCCAGAAAGCTCTTCTCATCTTAATGGACTGTTGAAAAATCATGAATACTATTATTTAAATTTAGTTTTTAATTTATTATTTTACTCTTTTCAATTTAATTTAACTGAATATTAATTTGTTAAATATCTTTTTTATATTTTGTAATTTTTAGTATTAATAAATATTTGTGTTTTAAGTTATATAATTTTATTGTTTTTCATTTAATATTGCATTCTATTTATTTTCATTATGTTTTTGTTAAAATTTAAGTTATGTTTATACAAGATTTTTATTGTGTTTCTATTAAAAATTCATTATAAATTTAGTTCAAGTTTTTTTAATGATTATTTTAAATATATATGAATATACATCTATCAATATATTTGTTTTGATGACGAAATTATATCTACATATAAACATTTTGGAATATAGTAGCAATTATTAATCTATATTGCTTCTAATGTAACGAAAATCTCCTCTAAAGGCTTTTTTTATAGCTACATATAAACATTTTCAAATATAGTAGCAATTGTGTGTCTATATTGCTTCTAAAGTAATGAAAATCCCCCTAACTATATTCCAGAATGTTTATATTTAGCTATAATTTCATCATTAAAACAAATACATCGATAGATGTATTTAGATATATTTGAAATAATCATAAAAAAAAAAAAACTTGAACTAAACTTATAATGAAGTTCGAAACAAAAACACAATAAAAATCTTGTATAAACATAAATTAAATTTAAACAAAAACATAATGAAAATAAAAGCAGATTTAGGAAATAAACTGAATCATGTCCCAACTTACATATACAGTAAAATAAATAAAATGAATCCACCCAGACAAATGTTAAAATAATATTCTAACATCATATACAATCAAATGAAAAGCAATTTGAGGGGAAAAAATTTTGAATTATCCCACAAGTCAATTATATAGTAGAACAAATAAATAACAATAAAGGGTCAGTTCCACACAAAGCGGTCTTAAATTGATAAGATCACAAACCTCTTCCAAGCAAGCTCAACGTGGACTTGAAAAGTCTCTGTGCATTGTCTCGTATTGCAACCTCAATCTTTAAAAAAGCCACATGACAAACAAGTAATCACTTTCTGAACACATTGACTAAAAGCAATAAGAAAGCTAGTGAGTAAAAAAGACTATTTTCAAGTATATTGTATTGAGTAATGCTGTAAAACTAGAAAAGGCCACAAATAACTACACCAGCAATAGCCAATAAATCATATTATATGCCTAAAGAAGCACATTACAATCAATAACACAGAGAGGATGTTCATGTGAAAAAAAAAGCCCCTAACTAGAACATAAATACTAATTTATGAATACTCCATTATTTCCAAAGTTAAAATACAGATATCAAATTTCTTCTAGTTTGAAACAGTTTTTAAAACATTGCTAGTAAATGAATATATATCATATACTTGAGCATCAGTAATGTTGAAAACCCGTTTCCAGGGTAAAAGGAATTTTGATGCATCTCCAAATATAATATTTGAAATGTAAACCAACTTTTGAAATGCCTGCAATGAGACACCAGAGAGATCAATAAGTCGTCATGTACATCTGATCCTAAGAGATTTCATGCAATCTCCATAACATATTGCTTGCAATAGCTACCACTGCCCTAAATAGTGTACCTACCCTGCGTTCCTCTGTTACAGCATCACGATCTCCTGTTTCAAGTCTCTGCCTAAACATGCGCCTTCCTATCTATGAAAATTTAAGTACCACACAACAAAGTGAAAGAAGTGTTACTCCAGGTGACAAATGATCATCAATCAAATTTACTGCTTAGCAAAATGAAAAAGAAATTTTACGATATGTTCATGTAAAGGAATTGATCAAACCATACATACTTCTATATGCACAGCTGCTGCATCAGGGTCATCAATACCCAGAGAATTTTTAAATTGAGTTATTACATCTGCCTCATTGCCTTTAAGGTCCTCATTGCCAGGAGGAATGACAGAAGAAACATACCTGAAAAACAAATTAAGAAAAAAACATGCACAAAAAGAAGAATCAGATCCTAAGCATACAACCTGTTAAGGATATTTGGAGTTACTAGAGCACTTTCAATCTTATTTTATATTTATCTAGTCAATGTTGTTGCAAATAACTAAAATAATACAGGAACAAATTCTTCGTAAACCTAACAGTGGAATCCTCATGCTGGAACTAGGAAATGTCCTTCCATGCATATAGTTGAGGTACCAAACATCTTGAATGCTTCTCTCATCTAGAAGAACACCTGATGTTTAAATTGTGTGAGGATATGTTGTCACACTGTACATAATTGTTCAGATACGGTCCATTTTGTTAATTTTCAGGTAAAAATAACTTGGCCACTGTAACATTTAATAAGAAATGAAACTCATTTTGAGTGGTGGTTAGGTACCATGAAACTAGAAGTGAAATGTCTTCATTGAAGTGAGGGGATAATTCAGAATTCCTGAGTTCTTTGGAAAGATAAGGCTCAGAAAACAAACGAGTTCCCTTTTTGTTCAGGATATGAAAAAAGCATATAGAAGCTAATCTTTGTGTTTGATCTGTAATTGCATCGTGCAGTTACGTACTGGGACAGATTGCCAGCAGAGGAGTGCAGTGGATTAGAGACTCAAGGAAGGGTGCGTCAACCTGCAGGGCCTATCTCAGTGGTGGGGTTGCTAATCTGCTAATTTTACATGAAATTCTGCGATGCTGATAAGAAAAGAAGTTTGTAGATTGAGGGATTGTATGATGCATTCCAAAGACTTTATTTTTTTAAGTAATTTTTATATAACAGCAAATGGGCCAATGAATCGCTGCATATGTCATGGTGAAGATTCCGTTGAGTGAATGAAAAGCATGAAGAATATGGAAGTATTCAGAATCAGAAAAGTAAATGAAATCAGCGATATGAACTCATTGCTTTTGATATTTAGTGTCTAGACAAAACTCTCTTTTTACATGGGGATTGGTATTTCGGTTCCCTGTAGCTCACTACTACATGATTCGTTTTTTTTGCAGGCAGCACGTGAGTTAATAGGGATTACAAATGGTTGGGCAAGGAATTGTCATCCTATTTTTTGCAGGCCTGGGCCAATCCACGTTATCTTTAGTGATTAAAAAAAGCTTAGAGAAGAATCCAGAAAGGAACAAAAGTTTTATTGTTTTGGACTGCAGTAGATCAGGTATGGCTGAGTAGCAACCATCTGAATTTTCAAAAACTAAAAGCAAACCATTTTATAACTTGGTTGTTGAATGGTCGGTCGTATTTGCTATGGCTATTAGTAAAGTAAGCATTTCCCCAAAACAAATGTTTGATTATAGCGAGGTTAGCATTTTTCAGTTTTTTACAGAAAAATAGCCTTGCTATTATATTAATCTCTTAGAATACAAAAACTATCACTCAAGCATAAAAGTCCAAGGTTTGATGAAGCAGTTTAAAGTTGGACGTCACTTCAAAAAGTATTAGTGAAGATTGTCCAGTTGCATATGACCATAAAAGTAAGTGGTCTGTTCAACAAGCTCAAAAAATGAACTTTAAAATGTTCTTATTATACTATACTTCTGGGACCACTTGAAAAGTAGGTGCTAGCTCAAATAAATTAACTTAAAAATGTTTGCCATACCTTGATTTCAATTTTTTCTTGTTCCATGGCGCACTGTAATCAACAGTTCTGTCTGTTACAACTGTGTCTTCTTACCACACTCAACTTTATGCAAAATCATATTATTCCCCAAAAACTGGTGGTTCAAAATTTACACTTAAACATCTATTTATAGTGATAAAGTTATTTCTCTGGATTCATTTCCTCAACAAAATGAATCGCATGGTCCAGCAGGTCATGCATGGTCTAGCAATGAGGTGGAACATTTATGTTTGGCATACCTTGATTTCAATGTTTTCTTGTTCCATGGCATTGTAATCAACAGTTCTCTCTGTTACAACTGTGTTTTCCTACCACACTCAGCTTTATGCAAAAATTATATTATTTCCCAAAAACTGATGATTCAAAGTTTACGCTTTAGCATCTATATTGTGACAGTTATTTCTCTGGATTCATTTCCTCAACAAAATGGGTCACATGGTCCAGCAGGTCATGCATGGTCTAGCAATGAGGTGAAACATTTACTGCTTTAATGAGCTGTTCGATCCTATTGGCCTTTCTTCTAGCATTGATTTTTCATTCTTTCACACAGCTAAAAAATTGATCCCTAATTAGCATAGATATTCCATAATTAATTCATTAAAGCCAATCCTCATCTTTCCAACTAACAACGTATTTGATTTATTTCTTGTTCCCTCTATTTTTGCTTAAGAAAATTGCTACATACCCTAGGGACACGTCCCCTATGTTTTTTGACCCCGTCCCCCACTGGAAATGTTTCAGGAATGCGGGAACAGGTAGGAAACATCCCCTCGCCATCCCCTACTGCAGAAAATTTTGGAAACATCCCAGGTACTTCTCAGAAACAGCAGGGTACAGCAGGGGGCGGCTAGCCGTCCCCATGACAACCAGGAGATGACTAGTTGTCGCCCCACTGTCCCCTACAGCCCAGACTTTAAAAGAAAGCAAATTTAGAAAATAAACACAAAGAAAAGGATGGTGCTGATCATCCAGCTAGTGTGTTTTTGAATGCTGATCACAAAGCACATCTTAATCTTAATGAAGAAGGAATCCAACAAGATATTAACTAATGAGAAGAAACTGAGTCCAGTTACATTAAAAACACAAGAGAAGAAGCATGGATAATGCAGACCATTCACTACCATTTTTCATATACAAGAATTCATAACACCATGGTTCCATCAAAAACATGGCATGGCAGTAGACAACACTTCCTTCAAAGTTGTTTGTAACTTTGCACGCTTTATATTTTTTCATAGTTTAAAGAAGTGTTTTTGCCAATCAAAAATAGACTTTTCTACAGCTAATACTATTTAGCAATGCATTTTCTATAATCCGTTATCAAGAAGATTGTGTACTTGTGTAACTATAGCTACAAAAAAGTATGTATGCTTAAAATCAATTTTGGGGTTATGCCTATTTCATACAAAATCTTTTCAAGAATTGTCTATAAAGTTAAACCATATTGTAGGCCAGTCATTTTCCAAGTCCACACCTACACATATGTTTAAAAATTGAAAACCAATGATTTTTTCATTTTCCCATAATTACCAGACCTCAAACATGAAGCATGTTTAAATTTGACAGAACAATTATTATGGTGAGGTCTACAGCTATTATAGTTTCAGATTGGAATCATGATACAGCATTACAAATATTTACAACACATGAAAAGACATAGCATACACTGGAAGTAGCCAATGAAAAGATATTGAGATAACAGGCATCACATCTACTCACCTATCGTAAAGGTCTCGAAGCTCAGCATTAAAAGCCTCATCTTGTTTGCTGACCCCATACCTGTGGCAGTTTATTAATGCCAAAATATTGTTAATGTTAGCCATTAGAGTGAAAGATGTAAATCAGCATTAAATCTATCTTATAGCATGTGTAGGTGAAAAGTTTCTTTCTAGGTGAAACTTTTACATGCTGATACACTAATATTTATCAGCAAATGCAAGTAGACATCATTTTCCATTGATTTAGATCCTTCTTCAATTTTTAATATTTATATTTTCCTTCAACTGGAGGAAAAGTCAAAAAAGTGATTGTATATTTCCTCTTTAAAGAAAAATAAGCATTGGTCCATCCACTGTCAGATATACTAATGTATTCCATGCTGGCAGGTCTCTTTCATGCATTATATCATTTGTTTTCTAGCAAGATATATTGAAGATGCAGCTAGAAATTTCCTCGCACTAAATAAAATAACCACCAATTAATTCAACCAAGGTAAACCAAAAAGTATAGTATCAAGCTCCACGAAGCTCGATAAATAAAAAGTAGTTTATGGTTCAATGTGGCACTGTGGACAAACTAGATATAACATAGATTGACCCATTTTCATATGGGCCAATTCCCTATGACCGTCCTAGTAAATAACCGAATAAAGCATCCTTCTATAAAATATGCTATATCAGGATTCTTAAATGAGCTAGTAACATGATTTAAAATCTGCGCAATTGAGTTTAACTCCGTCAACAAGTTATAGATAAAGCACACATAAACAACATGCAATTGAAAGCTACTTCAAAGCTCAAACATTATAATCATCCATCACTCACCAGCCTTACAGCCACTTCACTTTTGGCTGATACAGAGAGAAATTATATCGATGTCCATAAATGAAAAATTTAGATCAATAGGATTCAAAATTATAATAAGTTACGACAGCAAGTAGGAGAGTTAATAAGAACTCCAATAGCAATAAAACTTACGCTACACCCTAAATGACCCTAACTAAAGCAAGTGAATCCAAAGCTGGTGAAATCCTAGATAAGTCATCATTAAAGATAAAGCTATGTGATACAAATACAAATAACAATGTGAACAGAAGGCCCTTCAGTGCAGCCACCTGAAGGGGGCTGATGGAGACAGATGTTGGAGATTATAGTTGGCTCCAATCTATATCCATATACGAGCAAAATGATCAATAGATTCATTATCAATCACCGTGAAAGGAACAATACAACATATAATGATGTCCATAAGAGAATGCTAAGAGGACCTAACTAGGCAATCGTAGGAGGAAGGAACATAATCACCCAGAACATCTACAAACATCCATAGTTATCAATCCTTTTAACGTAGAGAGAAAATAGGTATTGTGTGCTGGTCCTTGTAGCTTGGAATGTAAGCAAGGAGAACTAGCTGACAATTTACATTGTAGAGGAGCTAAGCTAAAATGTCTGCTGCAAGAATAAGAAGACTGGGGTGCCTTGGTCCAACTTGCAAAGAGGGATGTTGTCTTGCAGACTTGTCTCCATCTATGTGTGAAACCATAAAATCCAAAAGGGAAATTGACACTTGCAACAACATGAAGAGGCTAAAAATGGTAATTAACATGGCAACTTCAGGAGTCCCTGTATGCACCCAAAAATTCACAGTTCCACATTCAAGTCAGCTAATGACTTATAGACCTGCCTACTATAGAAGGTGTACCATCACCATATTCAACTACTTTCTCTCAATTGCTTGCTTCTAATTTGACCTCATCTATTTTCTTGAGCTTGTTTCCCGGAGTTTCTGTGTTTTGTCTTTCTCCCTCTAGATGATGACAAGACCAACATGCCACAAGTGTAACCACCATGGCAATTTCATAAATGCCTTTTCCATGTGTTTATGGCATGGCGGTTTTACCCTACAGTTTTGTCACCTTTGCCTTTAAAAGAAAACCAAGTGTCAAATTTAGATGATGAAGGTATCTTGTGAGTTGCTTAATCATTCCACTTGTTCTTCATTCAGAAGTGTTACACATTGTTACAGGATCATTCTTAACAAAGAACACTAGTGTTTTGTACAATGTCATTCCTAGCTTGCATATTTATCATTTGACCTCTCGTAGCCTAGTTACTCTTCATTTGCATCAGTATCATCTCTAGCATCACACTTTCGAAGTTTTATTCAAATCTAAGAATTTCTTTGAGAGTTATAAAGTTTTCTTGAGCTATCATGCAGCACTTTGCATTTGCAACAAAAATAAAAATGAAAAGATCTGACATGTTTCTGCATCCGTCTAGCCATTTTGCAATTAGATACATTTTGCTTGATTCTATTTTATTGCTTTAGATTTGAGAGATCTTGTGCACAGCTCAACTTGTATACTTGTTCTTTGGTTTATAGCTTGCACTAGCATAGACTTTGCTTTTTGAGCATTTAGATTAGAATTAAAGAGGCATATGCTACCTTGCATGTGAGCTACTCTTCTCATTCTTTTGTGTTCTGTCTACTCTATCCTTTCTAGCCTATTTTCTAATAGAATTGGCCTAGATTGTGCCACCTCCTCCTTTCTCTTATTCCAGTCATTCGATGACTGCCACCATACAGGACCAAGCACTCAGAGTTTGGAGGAACCCCTATGTTATGCATCCTGGCTTCATGAACTCAAACCATAACAGTGTTGAACAATGGCTCTGTCAATTTGTTCTCTAGTCTACACCATTCCCTTGCCTCCTAGCTCACCAATTTGAGGTTCTCAATGATATTATAAAGAATCCTAACAATTTTGGGAAGAAAGAACCTATGGGCAACAACTACTTCAAATATAAGCGAATCATCCCAATGAATCAAAACATTGAGGCCAATCTTTTGTGTGATTTAGCTATCTCAACCCAACCTTAGAAACTCGGGTGTGTTAAGAAATACACATAATTTTCCTTGCATATGGTCCCTTGTTAACCTTGACTCCTAAAAGTGATAACCTATGCAAGGTCAAGAGCTAAGCAACTCTATTCTGAATAATGGAAAAAGACGGCTAGGGAACCTCTAAAGTCTCAGTACACACAGTGATATCTTCCCAAATCTCATAGGATAGATGATACCAGAAAAAATAAAGTGTTCCTCTGCCTTCATTTCTTGGAGAGAACAAAGACATCATATCACCACATCAAAAATATAGTGCTATGTTCACAACTAGTCAGAATATACCCTCCATTATCCAAGCATAAGCCTAAGATGCGATAAATAATGTTGGAAATAGTTGGAACGAATGATGGTGCTATCAACAATCTACTAGAGATGCTTAGCATAGAAAGACATCTTGGGGCTAATAGAATGCAAGGGAAAACTGCGAGAGCGCTCAACCTGAATTGAATATATTTTTTAAAAATGTCCTCCTTGACAGATCTATCAATCTAAACCTGAAGATCGGAGGTGTCCAACGAATATCTCAATGGATGAAGTCAACCTACGGGGATTCCAATGATCTACATGTTGAGTTTTCTAGCTCAGTTTGGAACTTTTACACAAGTTTAGTGTGAACGTGCAAGTGGTTCAAGTTAATTCTATTTTGCATTTCACTTAAGTGAAAAAGTGAAAGTCTTTTATTTAGCTAATTAAGTTTCAAAGAGTCAACTTCCAAGTCATCTCTTGCGAGAGATAAGAAGTTTTTCAAAGATTAGATTTTTAGCTGAATAGTATAAAGATAGGTGCAAGATAGAAGAAAAATTAACTCAATGATTAAGTGTGATCAAACATAGTGATATAATTCTATGCAAGTGTCAAGAACAGTTTGTAGAGGTTTCCTTGTAAGCTTTTGAAGGAATGTAAAGCTGATTTGAAAGTGTAAATTGTTTGTGTACTTGTCTTGCTTTCGTTGTTTGAGATTTTAATTGTTGTGTGATTGATGCAATGTTAAAGAATTAAATTCTTAGAAGAACATTAGGGCATTGATTGCATTATTGAAATTTCTTCACGATATCACAACAAGGTTAAGCAGGAGGCAGGAACAAATTCGTGGCGTCAATCTTGTTGAATCGCACAGGATTTTCAAGGTGAAAATCGCGCCTTTTGTGGAAGAATTCATGCTGCCAAAAAGGAGTGAAAATTGCAGCCAAGAAGAAGCTTCTAAAAATAGCGCAAGATTTTTTTTTTAAATCGTGTCTTTTTTAAAGCAAATATTGGAGACATTTTTTGTGACAAATTGCGGCAGCCTGAAAGATTATAGAAATCGCACGAGGGTTCAACAAAATACGTGGCACATAGGGAAAAAAAAAAAATTTTTGTGTAGGTAAAAGGAAAAATCGTGGGAGAAATCGCGTCGACTTTCCAAGTAAAATCGCACATTTTTTCTTCGTAGAAATCATGTCATTTTGAAGGTGAAATCGCACCAAATTTTTTCAAATAGAAATCACAACAGATTTTTACAAGAAATCCAGCTATTTTCTCCAAATCGTGAGCCCAATTTGTTGCAGAAATCCCGACTGAGGTTTACAAATTTAGGCAGATTTTTGGCAGCTAGGGTTTGGCCTATTCTAGCAGTTTTTTCTGCAGCCATTTTCACAATTTTTTAGCTGGTTCCAACTACCTGTGACTAGGGTTTTCAGAGCAGCAAGGGAAATTTTTGCACGTATTTTAAAATCTGAAGAGCAATTACTACTTTCAGATTTGGAGGTTTTCAGCAAAATTTTATTTTTAATAAAACGGCATCAATTAGCCTCAGGTTTGAGGATAGACTAGAAGGTGCTTTAAATTTCTTGCCTTGGAAAGTCAGGGTGACTTTGTTATTGGAAGAAAATGATTTCTGGGATACTGTCAAGGATCAGGTGACTCCACCTACTAATCTGCAGGAATTGGCAACTCATAAAAAGAAAGAGAGAAAGGCCAAGTGGATGACCATGGATGCAGTAAAAGATCATTTAATTCCACATTTATCTTAAAGAAAACAGCCAAGGAGATGTTTGATGCTCCAGTTAGTCTTTTCCAAAGTGAGAACATAAACAAGAAAATGATTTTGCGGAATAAACTTGAGACTCATTGAGATGTCTAAATCGAATACTGTTACCAATTATCTAATGAAGGTCATACAACTTCATGACCAACTTGCCGCATTTAAGGAGAAGGTTGAAGATGCAGAGCTAGTTGTTACCCTATAATCGAATTTTTGAGTTATTCATATGTTAAGTCAAAATTCCCATTCTTATTCTTTATTATTTGTTGCTCCCTTTATAAGTCGTGGTCCTTTACTTAGCCATTTTTCACTCTTAGTTGGCGATCTTGTGCTTTTCTATGCTATTTTTCATGAGTTCCGGAACCATTCGATTCCCCAACTCTTCACCCAAGTCAACGTCCTAACCTTTTGTTGAAGAGTCCTTTGAGGTTGGAGAGTCGGAAGTTCTTTAAACTTCCAAACTCTCAATTTGTTGGTTTGTTACTTCTTAAAATTACCGACGCCCCGACTGAACGCACTTTCACTTCCCACAGCATCGTCTTTTCAAACCATTAGTATGCACAGAGTATTGATACCTGTCAGTTCGCAATAAATTCGGAATGAATTGGGAAAGGTGTTCGCACACTTTTCGGAGGGAAATCAAAAGGATCATTTATGAATCGTCTTGTACCTTTCGCCGCCAAATTTAAAGAAATTTAATAAGGACTTAATGGTTTTGATACAAAGCTTTATTGAAGCTACCACCTTGCGAGTAAAGACTTATTTTACATTGTGACGGGAGTGTGCTAAAGGAGCTCTGAGCCTCGCCATTAACAGAGAACTTGCAGAAGTATTTGCAATCAGGTCAGAATAATCAGCTCTTTTCCTTCCTTTTCTTGCTGTGATAAATTGAAATCTTTGATTTATCTGGGTGAAGAAGAACAATTTTCCATTCATGAGCCTGGATAGTTAGTTTTCCCCAAATGTTCTGCGGACCTCTCTGGTGTCCCTAACTTGTTCAAAAGTTTTCACTCTTTGGTTTTCGAAACAAGTCAAAATGAAGTATAAATATCAGGGGTTCCCAATTGCCTCTGTAATTGAGAATGGCTTGTCCAAAGTAAGGGATACTGACCTCGGACATGTAGACTTGGAAGATTTCTAGAATAGAGTGCAACAAGAAAACAGGTCCTCAATTGTAGAGAAAATTGTGCGCAGTGGGTTAGCCTGTGCTGGGGGTTTTGCACCCGCCATGCCATGTCCAGATTTGATTATTTCCTGTGCAAGAAATTATTGCCCTGAATCATAGGAAATACAAGCTTTTGATGGCTCTGTAGTAACAAAGGTTGATTCTAAGGCTGTATCACATGCATTAAAGTTACCAGACCATGAGGAGTTTGTTGACATGTCTGTTACCACTAGTTGAGGATATTTCTGGGACAAAAAGGATTGATGCCAAAACCGTATTGCTAAGCGCTGGATAAAAATTGAAAGGAAAGGTAAATCTCGGCTTCCCACCAATTTGAAAAGAGGGCATTTCAAAGAAGAAATCTCCGACATGATTACCCTGTTGCATTGTGTTGTCGAGAGTGCCGAGTCAGACTCTTTTGAAAATTGGATGTGTCAATTTATTCTAGTAATTTGTAGTGAATCTCAGTATGTGGATTGGGTGAAATTAATAAGTGAACATATGAATGAGCAGCTAACGAATTTTCATCAGAAGGTGTCGTTCCACATGTGTTCTCTTCTGGTCTACATTTTAGCCAGTAAAGAGGTTGTCTGGCCTAGTTTGAGGACTCAAGGGCCCTTTACGCCAGATACACCTATGTACTGTTATTTTCTGCAATTGCAGAAAGAAGTTGGGATGAAAGATTTCCGTCGTGTGAACGACGCTTTTCTCATGTTGTCTGTGAAGAAAATTGAAGGCTCATCGAAGAGGAGAATTTCCCCTGAAGCGGTGGCATTGATTATGAGGTTTGGAAGTTTCTACATCCAGTTTGATGGATTTACTTATCTACGGACTGGGGGTTTTGAAATTGCCTAGATACCCTTCGGATTTTCTTGTTCTTTTGGAAGTTTGTCGCCATATGGCGACTGTGAACAACAAATATCACACTATGAAAAAGAAGGTATATTCTTTCCCCTTGTCCTTGTCTTTCTTTGTCTGCAAATGCAATGATAATGCCAAGAATATTGAGAAAATTTTTGCTGAGTATAATTTTCACCCATTGCCTGTGAGACCATCTTTTGATAGTAAAAACTTTATTAAGAAGAATTTGCATGGAGGTAGCCTATATCAGCATCAGCCTCACCTTGAGGATTATTGGGAAGATTGTGCTGACGAAAAGGAAGTTCAAAGGAGAGGTTGGATGAGATTGACAATAGACCAGGTCAGGGCTTTCAAGTCCCTGAAGGTACCGATGATAGTTCTCAAATTTTGAACGAAGGCTATCAGAATGTTGTTTTGGAACCTTTGCCTCAGGTATGTTGGCCTAAAAAAGAAGTCACACAAAGGATAAGGGAACATGTTGGATCTTCAATACAAAAGGAATCTGCCTTTAAGGAACAGAACACGTCTCGGGTCTCCCATACTCCAAGAGCTACAATGAGTTTGGATACAACTCTTCATAGAGTTGGCTCACAATCGAGAGGAGATGGAGAACAACCCGAAGATAGTAGAAGATTGAAGACCACATGCGAACAAGATGGCCAACCTACGTCTGTAAGAGCAGGAATAGAAGAGAAATTGGACGCTCTGCAATAACTGCAAGCAAACCATGTGGCTTCTCCCAACTCTATGGTGCCTGACAGTGACTCTTTAATCTTCAATCAAATTGGTGAAGATAGTGTTTTCCAATCTCTGTTTGGTAATCCCAATTCTCCATTGTTAAGTGAACCCCCAGAGCATAATACTCCTCCTTTGCAGTCAGATAATGTTATTTTGAATACTAATGCTCGTGTTAGCATTTCTACCTCTCCCTCTCCCTCATGGTTGACAAAGGTAGTAGAAAAGAAGAACAGGTATGCTGCTATGATAGACACAAATATAGACATTGTAGCCAAGTTGCTACAAAGATACATCTAAGCCCAAGAGGGCTAAGAGGATGTCAAGAATGGTGGCAGATCCCTCTACTAGGGACCGTATTTTGGAAATTGCAATTTCTATTGGTGAGAAGAACGAGGATGAGGTTACCGAAGCAGATTTTAACATGAGCAGAATTGATATGGGTCCCTCTACAGTTGAAGACGATATTTACCATGCCAAGTTTTCTGTGAGTACATTGTCAAAAAGGGTAAAAAACTAAGCAACAAGAGAAAGCCAAACTATAGGCTCAGGTGAGAACTTTAACTTCATTTTAATTTATTCAATCTATTTTGAAGATTACTGCTCAGCCTTCAGATGAGACACTGAGCATAACTATGGAAGGTCTAGACCCCAACTTGTTGCAACAAATCAAACGATGCCAAGCCATAGGTAAAGTCATTGATCAATGGGTGGAGAAAATTACTCTTGATGGTTTATTCTATATTGAAGAAGCTGTGAAATTGTACACCTTGATCTCTAACAAGAGGAAAACATTGGCTGCGGAGCTGCAAAATGTTAGGAAAGACAACAGCAATTTATTGATAATTTTTAAGGAGGTTCAAGAGATAACAGAAATTGATACAAGTATCCTCATAGCCAAGAAGGTTTTTGGTGACCCTAAAGAAAATGAATCTATAGTATGGTTAGACACGCTCGAATGGAGAATGACTATGCTTGGAGCAGTTGAAGAAGAATTGAGGGATACATTGACTCGATATTTTTCTGATCAAAAAGATCTCAAGAGTAATTCCGCAATCTTAGACATAGAAGCCTTCGGCGAAGATGAAGATAAATTGCTCGAGATCAAAGAAATAAAACAAAACTTCAAGAAAATGATTACTAAGGAACTTGTGGGCACCAACACAATGACTTGTGAGTCAGTAGGAAAACTTGGAAGGGTGGCAATGTATCTCCGAACTTTCAAGAGCGAAATCGAAGAAATTCATAAAAAGTGGTGAATGCAGATCGAATGATAAGCAAACGAAAACTTCGGGCTAATATCACTAGCAGTCCAAGTGGCAAAATGCTGACCCCAATCATTACCAAGTACAGGGCCTATAAGGTGAAGTTGCGGGCACTGGCAGCTCAAACGCCACAGACGAACTCAGCTACAGGTGAAGGACAAAACAAAGAAAAGGAGGCGACACAAGAGGAGGACGTTACAATTGTCAATTGATGACTTTTCATATGCTTTATTTTTGTTTCTTGCAAAAAACGATTGGCTCTAAAGAGCTTTCTTTTAAGTTTAATGACTTATTTTAAATATCTTTTAATCGGCTATCCCCAAGAAGCTGTTATTATTTTAAAGACAGTTATGGTTGGCAAGGCTATATATATTGAAAGTCTGTCGATGCATAGAATCTTTTGGCAAACTTTGTTTTGGTAGAAGGTCAATTTTGATGTGATGTTACTTTTCAGTTGCTTTTAAATATATGAATGGAAGTTGGTGCAGTTGATTTCTGAAATCATAAACTTTGTGTTATGGTGAATGAGTGTTTATTCTTCTTATGTTGAATATACTATCAACTTATTAACTTGCAGTCTATATCAAAGTGATTGGAGATTTATATTCTGGCTCATTGTTGTGGATGTTCTTTCGATTAATGGTTCATGGTGATGATTATATGATAATTGATATAAGTTTGTGATGGTAGTGATCGAAGTCTTTGTGCTTCTTTGTATTTCAAATTATATGGTGATTCATTGCCTTTAATGCTTTCTGGTTAAAAGCACTACCTTTCTTGTTTTTTTGGTAAAAAGCATACATTATTTTCATTCTTTGTATATCATTTGAAGGTAGTTGTGCCTTGTAAAATAAGCAGAGAATCATTGCAAAGTACCATTGCAATTGATTCAACTGTTGGTTCAGTTGTCATCTATTTGGACGAGAGAATATAGAGTTACGTGACAAAATCTGTATACCAACACTAGTAAACTTGGCATTGAATGGTTTCTCATCTTCATGGCAAACATTTGTTTAGGGTATTTGTGCTCGTGAGAATCTTCCTTCTTTTAAAAGACTGTGCAATGACTCTATCCAAGAGGAAACTCTAATGGAGTCAAAAGCCAGCAAGAAGGGTAGTGATGATAATTTAGCTCTCTTTGGACAGTCAAAGAAAAGTAAAGTAGAAGAGCCCAGTAAAGGTAAGAGAAAGGATGAGGATTCAACCTCACAGTCAAGGAAGGACTTGAGTAAAATCAAAAGCTTTATTTGTCATTATGCATCACAGTGTCCAAACAAGAAGAAAGTCAAAGGGCAGCAGCAACAGAAGCAAGTGGTAGCCTCTGCAAAAACTCATATGAACGAGTTTGCTACTAAGTTTGAGAAAGATGTCAATGGTTTCTTCTCTTTCTACCACCACGATTGCAAGGAATACTTGGTATGTGGACAATGGAGCATCTAGACATATGACATCAGTCCGACAGTGTTTTACCGAACTAGAAGAACACAACTCTAGAGTTCAAGTTGAGCTTGGTGATGATGCCAAGTATCCAATAGCAAGAGTTGGTACAATTCCTTTTCAACTCCAGTCAAGTAATTCTTTAGATTTTGATGATGTTTTATTTGTTCCTAGTCTCAACAAGAATTTATTTTCAGTTTTTGGTTATGGACGATAAAGGCTATGCAGTTGAATTTAAAAATCAGCAAGTCCTCATCAGGCCGAAAGAATCTAGCATAGATAATGCACAAGTAATAGGGGTGAGATAAGGCAATTTTTACAAGTTACAAGGAGAACCAGTTTTAGCTCTAGTTCATAACAGTGACAATTTGTACAAGTTATGGCATAAGAGGATGGGGCATCTGCATCATGCAATGTTGGAGATTGTCACAAGACTTCCAAAGTTCAATATTGAACAGCAGGGACTATGTTGAGAAAGCACACTTGCCAAGCATGCCAAGGCTGCTTTCCCAAATAGTGAGCGTAGATCAAAGGAAATTCTAAACTTAGTGCATTCAGATGTTTAGGATCGATGTCAATAGCATCAATTCAAAGAAGCATGTATTATGTTTCCTTTATTGATGATTTCTCTCGCAAGACTTGGATTTATTTCTTAAAGACCAAGGATGAGGTCTTTAGTAGCTTTCAAGAGTTCAAAGCTCTAGTTGAAAATCATACAAGGAAGAAGATTCAAGTCTTGGGATTGAACAATGGGGATGAGTATACCTCCAGGGAGTTCGAGAGTTTCTGCAAGTAAGCAAGAATTAGAGGGAGTTAATTGTTCTATACAACCCATAGCAGAATGGGGTTGCAAAACGGAAAAATCGATCTATAATAGGGGCTGCTAAGGCCCTGATTCATGATCAGGACCTTTCAATGTTTCTTTGGGCAAAAGCATGCAATATAGCAGTCTACATCCAAAATAGGTGTCCTCGCGAGATCTTGGAGGACAAAACACCAAAGTAGGCATACACTGGTGAAGCCAAAGGTGAGTCATTTCCACATCTTTGGTTCCAGTTTATATTCCTGTACCTATAGAGAAGAAGAAAAAATTGCAACCTTCAATCAAGGAGGGTTTATTTGTGGGTTACAATGAAACTTTTAAGGCCTACAGGGTCTATATTCCAAAACAAAGGAAGTTATAATCAGTAGGGATGTAAAGTTTGAGAACTTTGCATCTAGGAAGTCTGATGACTCCATTCTAGTAATAGAGGATGAGGAGTAGGAAGCTCCAAAAATTAAGTCTTTGAAGATGCCAATTGTTTCCAACTCAAAATAACAATCTTTAGAAGAAACTTCAGCCCCTTCTTCTATTAGCAAACCTTGATGGTTCACACAGACATTGAGGGATGCTCAGGAGCATGTTGAGGCTCCTAGGAGCACATTCGGGGAGAGCAAGCCTTCAAAGAAGTTTCCTAACTACATGGCATTGATGAGCAATATCATAGAGCCTTTTAGCTTTCAGGAAGCAACTGGTTAGCAATTAGCTAATATTCTAACCAAGCCCTTAGCAAAAGGGAACTTTGAAGCATTCATAAACATATTTGGATTGGTGCAAAATTCCTACCTCACTAAGAGGGAGTGTTGACTTTTCTAGCTCAGTTCAAAACTTCAACATAGGTTCAGTGTGAATGTGCACGTGGTTCGAGTTAATTCTATTTTGCATTTCACTTAAGTGAAAAAGTGAAAGAGTTTTATTTAGCTAATTAAGTCTAATAAAGTGTAGATATACACTAATGATTTAAACTTATCTTCCAAGTCATCTCCTACGAGAGATGAGAAGTTTTTCAAAGATTAGATTTTTAGCTGAATAGCATTATGATAGGTGCAAGATGAAGAAAAAATAACTCAATGAACAAGTGTGATCAAACATAGTGATATAATCTCGTGCAACTGTCAGGATCAATTTGTAGAGGTTTCCTTGTAAACTTTTGAAGGAATGAAAAGCTGATTTGAAGGTGTAAATTACCTATGTACTTGTCTTGCTTTCATTGTTTGAGATTTTAATTGTTGTGCGATTGATGCAGTGTTAAAGAATTAAACTCTTAGAAGCACATTAGGACATTGATTGCCTTATTGAAATTTCTTCACTACAGAACATATTGTTCTTGGAATTGTGAAATCATTGCCAATAAAGGAGAACCATGGAGGCAATCCTCTCCAAAAACCAAAGGGCTAAATATGGATATCCCTCCTAACCTAAGGTTCAAACATGCAAAGGCATGAATTTGTACAGATAGAAAATGACTTGAATACATTCTCAAGATGAAGAGGCTGCAAATTTTTCTTTGAAAATTCATTGAGGAACTATATATTTATAATGGATCATACATTGAAACATGAAAGTTTGTACCCACTCAGGATGCACCCAGTCAACAAAACCTGAACTAGAGCATAAGACCTTTTGACCTATAAGGAATGGTAAGTTTGATTGTGTTGAAGAGACATCTTTGAAGGAATATACTAGAAATATAATTGAAAGCACTAAAACTCCAAAACAAAAAGGGAGACATATCCCTTTGATCCAAAAAAGATCATGTTCTAATGTAAATCCACTTTATCAGGTTCTAATCTTTACTTGTAAGACTCTAAGATGCATGTATAACCCTTAAAGCATCAATTCCATTTGTGATATGACAGCTCAACAACTTGTAATGACTAAGCCAAAATTTTATAGAGGTCTAACCATGTTGTAAATGACATGAAACTATCTAGGAAGTAGGAAGGTTAGGGAAACCTCCTTGAGGTTTTGTTTTACTTTTGTGACAACATGTCTTCGAGACCAATATGTTCTACACCAAATCCATCCTCATGAATATATGACGAAGTCGTCCAAAAACAGACTTGTCCCTAAAACAAACAACACATATACAAGTTCAAGCATGAATAAGCACGATGCTAGAACATTAACAATCGGTTCATTCAGGACAAACCCTTTTTTGAATAACACGGGAGCTCAAAATAATCGCCAACTTGATATGTGAATATTTATATATCGATTGTAGTGTTTTTTTATTAAACTTTGGGCATGATTTAGTTAAAAGTAAGCCTTATAAACAAGTTGAACAGTCATTTAAAGACATCTAGAATTTGAATCTAATTTGGAGATCACTAGGGAAGAGGATGGCATAAAAAGGTATTTTTTGGAGATGTGGAACAAGGGAGATAGGCATTTGGTTGTATGCCATAGCCTTACGAGCTTGTAACTTCCATTTCTTTTTGTTAGTGGATTAGAGGTAGAACACCATGTTGGCACTAATTCTTGTATGTCCTAAAATTGCAAAATTCTCTAAGTCTAGTGCCCCCTTTGTTGCCTTGGCCTTGCTCTGCCCATCATTGATAACGGATTAAAGAATTTCTTCAATGGGCCCCCTTGGTTAATTTGTACTTGGTGTTATGTTTTGCTTCCCCTCATTTCATTGTCATGTGCCAAAGTTTCAAATATTTCAAAAAAAATCTAAGTATGAGAGTATTTGAGTCAATTTATGGCCTTAGGCGGGTTTTTAGGGTTTTCCTTACCTTGGTACCTTTTCCATCACCCCAAACCCCCATTTCCCTTCATTTTGAGATCCTAGGATTTTCCTTCCCGACATGCCTTCCACCCAATCCCTAAACCCCTGCTTCTCTCAATCCCAGGCTTTCAAGCTTTCTCATGCCAGCTTTCCTTTTCCTCTAAGTCCCCAATCCCCACTTTCCCCCAAGTCTCGATTTCACACTTCTGGTATTTCCCTTCCTAGCTTGCCCTTCTTCAGAGTTCTTTCCACTGGCAAGTGTTCATCCTGATCTTTGCTTCCCCACTTTCCCAATCACTTCTTTCTCACAGGCTTTCAAAGTTCCCCTTCCCTCTTTGCTCTAATCCCAAAGCATTTGATTTCTCAAGTCCCAATCTCCACTATGGCGAGCTCCTGAACTTTTCCCTACCTTCTTACCTATAGGAGACGGTATCCCATTTTCCCAGTCGATGCCACCCTAGCAAGCTTTCATGTTTTCCTTTCCCTCAACATTGTGGTACCGGGTATGCCCAAAATCCACTCCCTACTTCCATCGAGTATTCCCAAGTCTCGATCCTTGCCCACATCAAGTATTCCCAAGCCTCTATTCTCGCTTCCCCTCCAAAGTCACCAAAGGATGTTCGGACATCTTCATTCCTCTCTTCAACTTGCATGAAGTATTCTGAAACCCCGAACCTTGCCAATATGATAGGCTTTACAAATCTCTTTTCTTACAAGGCAGGCTAGTAGCGATTGTCCCGATTCCTTAGCCTTTTGCAGCATAAACTCTTTAATGGATTTCGGACCTTCCTCTACCTCGCATGGCATCCCGTTTTCTCAACCCCTGCTTCTCCGCCCATGCATTCTTCACAGACCTTCGAAGTTTTTAATGCCAACGTACCTTTTGCAAAATTGATTGAATGGCATCCCAATCTCTGCATTCTCGCTCTTCCTCCGTCCCAAGCTCGTAGACCTTTCCTTCTTCGTTCACCTTGCATCTTAGCATCCTTGTATCCCAACCTTTGATTCGTCGCACCTTCGACATGCAATTCCGCAAACCCCAACCATTCAAACGTAGGGTTTCACCTACCTCCATGCACGACCCAAGAAGCCATTAATGGTCTCAAGTGGATGCGATAAGACAAGGGATTGTTCTCCAATGCCTCTTTGTACCTATGGACCCCTCAAAGGCATGGCTTATGTACAAATGGGCATGGTTTCAAGCACAATGCCATGTGAAGATGACTCAAGCGAACATGGGAAACCTACAAATTCATTGACCATTATGGCATTCCCACCCAACTTGCACAATGAAAATGTAATGCTATTTATACATGTTTGTAAGATGTTTTAAGTGTTGGTCTCTAAGCCAATTTCCTGTCCTGGTTGTTGAGGGTGTATTATAGGGGATCAACTGCTGTATGTGTAGCATTGTAAGGGATATATCTTGTTTGTATGGGCTATAGGAAGGTGTAGTTGGGCTAGGCAGTTGCATGCTCATATGTCTCCATGGCAAGTTGTAATATTTCAGGGGTATCTTTGAACCTAGTTGTTGGTTCTCTCTTGTCACATTTGTTGGCCTGAAGTAATGAGGAGGTGATTAATGTTGTAGCATTATAATGCATTACAAACTATTTTACAATGGTCTCTCATTGTTGCATGTAGGGTATTGTCGATCTGCTCGGGAAAACTAAGCATGTATGATGTGCAATGTTCCCGTGTTTTTATGATTCTATTGTATTCCCATATGGCAATCTTTCTTTTTTGCATGTTGTGACTGTTTCCCAATGGATTTGGCACCAGTCAAATTGGCTTTGGTTCCAATCATTTTCATTTGAGAACATTTCTTTTTTCCTGTTTTAGTTTTCCCCCCTTGTCCTACCTACAGGCACAAACCACTTTTATCACTTTTGTCGTACCTTGTGTGATTCACATTTGAATGAGATGTTAAGAGGTTTATGCATGCAGAAGTGCTACTCTTCCTTATAGCCCATTGCTCTCTAAATCTACATCTTCAATGAGCTTGTGTCAGATAGATATCCAGAGGGCTGTGATGGTGAGATTGCAAGATGTAAGTGTGTATGAGACTTTAAGACTATTCATCTTTGGTGAGTGAAACTTGTTACATCCGTGGCTGCACTTATATGCTTCCTTATATATGTTGTTAATGAGGTCTAGTAGGCTTCTTCCGCATTGCCATTAGGGCATGGTAGTCAAAGCCTTGTTCCAATTTTTGTCTTGTCTTAAGGCCTCAAGGGAATCTCCCCCTAGGTTTTGTAAAGCTTGAAGAAGAAGAGGATTTGCCCCAATCCTATGCATTGGTTCAAAACTGTCCTCTCCTTGTGGATGTGTCATTCTCCCTACCTAAGACACCTTGCTACCCTTGTCTCACTTTGAATAATGGTGCTAGAGGAGAGGACATATACTTTTGAGCACCAACACACCACTTGTTGGAATTTTGCCTAAGTAGGTTTTTCCACAATAAATTTGTGTGTTTCCTTTTGTGTGTATTACATACTTCTTTTCAACTTTTACTAGTTAAATTCTCAATTCTTCATTTGATTCATGCAATATGGCCACTCTATGAACAAATATGCATAGGCATAGTACTAATTCCTCACATAAATCCATAAGTTAGTCATAAGATTAGATAAGAGGGGTGTAAATGAACTAGACATCGATCAAACCAAGATAATTACAAATCATATTGGTATCAAAGTTGTGTTCCTTAAGGTGTGCATTATGCAATTTAAGGCTATAGTTGATGCCAGTAACTAGAATCACAAAGGTAGGAGGTGAAGGCAGCTTACTACCATTGCAACAGAATGTTTCTTCAAGGAGTAATCGTCAAATCAAAGCAAGCATGGCTAAATACGGAGAAATGTCCTAAGAATATGAATAACAAGAAGCAAGAGCTCTGAAGTTCAAGGTGGAAGTCAAGTACCTGCCAATCATTGGGCAAGCTAGACAAGGATGGAGTAGATTATGGAGGCGCTCACTATTAAACTTGTACTATAATTGGAAACACCTAAGGATTGTGAGGACAAGGACTGATTCTCCTTGAGACTAAGTCAAAGAGCAGCCGCAAAGCTATTCTACTAGGCCCCCAACTCAACCACCTTTCAAAGTATAAGGTAATGTGGACCTCAATTCATGTGAAGGCAAAGTTGATACTGAGAAACTTGACAATCTGTTGTCACAATTGGAGGGACATTTCAGATTGCATATTATAAGTGAAAACCAACAAATTTCTGTTGTGCATCTTAAGCTTTCTACTAATGTGTTTGCTTGGCGAAAGAGTTATGCACATTTTTTATCTTTGAAGAAGCAACCACCTATAGGTAAGTCTTTTCACCAACATAAAGACACAAGTCCTTGTGGCGAAGCCAAAGACCAAGTTGAAGCATGCACCCCAAGCCCATTGCATTGAAGTGGATAGGAAGAAAAGACTTGGCAGATCAGCAAGGTGCATCCACAAGCAAAGGGAAGAGCAATGAGACAGTTAAAACAACATACCACTTTGATTTACAAAGATTATTAGAAAAATTGCAACTTAGGTGATGTAGAGTCACATTCTGATGCACAATACTAAAAATTGCACCCATCTAAAGAATAAAAGAAAGGTCGGACCAAGAAGGACATGACAGCCATGATAGTGGGCAAAGATATTGAAGCACTTCAAATGGGTGAAAGAATAGCTTGCACTTCATGGAAAAAGGAGGTTAAATCTAAGTAACATTACAAAAGATCAAATTAATTGATCCAGCTCATTCTTATGAAAGCCCAACTAAAAAGGACAAAGGTAGATGCACTCTTTGATTCTTGTTTTCAACCAAATCTGATTTTCCAATTGCTAGTAGAAAAGCTTTGATTAGAGGCTTATGATCACTCTCGCCCATATTCTTCAAGATGGATTGAAATGAAATTACTTAACACAAGAGAAGAAAATAAGAGAAAATAGATGCAAATATTTGATTATAATAAGCCACTCCAAGGGGGCAACTTCCAAAATTCTTACAATAAGAACAAAACTTGCAATATGATGCGAAACAACTACTCGCTACCATTTATCTATAGGCATAATCGGGCAATATTATTACCCTAATCCCAATGAAGACAACCTGGCTTATAATAAATGTACTAGGAACTAATAAATGACTCAAATAAGGATTATGTGAGCCATTGTTGGTTATCACATATCCCAATATAATCAACGGATTAAGGGTGTACCATGCCCCCCCACCCAGCTTCAAACAAGTGTTGTTGTCAAGCAACTCAATTGTGGATGCTTTTGCATGAAAGCTTCATCTTCTCAAATAGCATCTTTGATGGGCAAATTCTTCCACTTGTTAAGGTACTCTATGATTGCCTTGGTCCTCAACTTATTCGTGTGCGTCTAGAGAATTAATTCAAGATCCAAGATGATTATGCCCTATTCATCGAGTTCAATTGATTCTGTCTATCCTGGAATATGTTGTTCAATAACCTTCTTTAAACAAGAAACATGAAAAACTAGATGTATTTTTGTTGTTGGAGGTAACACTAGCTTGTATACCACACTACCAATCTTCTACAAAATTTCATAAGGACCATAATATTTGGGTGAGAGCTTGTTATTCTTCTTTTGCTCCTTCAAGGACACTTGCTTATATGGTTGTAACCTCAAAAGAACCCAATGTCCTACTTCAAAATTCCTCAATGTTGGTCAACCTATTGCTTCATTTGGTTATGTGCCATGACCAAATTCTCCTTGAGACGAGAAAGTACATGTTGATGTTGAATGCGATCTTCCACAGCGTGAACTCTTGGTGGAACCTTTTATGATAATGTGATGAAAGGAGGATAATATCCATATAATGCCATAAATGGCGACATTTTCGAAGCACCATGGAAGGAAGTGCTATACCACCATTTTGCTAGCGGCAGCCAAACCACCCGTTGAGACTGCATATCTAAAGTAAAGCAATGTAGATACCCCTCCAAGCATTTGTTGACTGAATTAGTTTGCCCATCTAATTGAGGATGACATGAAGAGCTACGAGCCAACTGAGTACCCAAACAAGAGAATAAATTTGTCCAAAAATTACTAGAAAAATATAGGATCATGATCACTTACAATAACCTTTGGGGTACCATGTAACTTCTATATATTCTCCATAAAAGCTTTTGCCATTGTACTCAGTGCAAAAGGATGTGACAATGCACAAAAATGGGCATATTTGGTGAGTCTATCCACCACTACCATGATGACATTCTTCCCTCCAGATTTCCACAAGCCTGTGATGAAATCCATGGAGACCTCTTCCCACCATTGGCTAGGAATAACCAAAGATGGTAAAAGACCAGGGTCTTAATAGTCTCACTTTTATTTCTTGACAGATCACACAAGCTGCCACAAATTTCTTTGAACATTACCTTTAAGTCCTTTACAAAAGAAATTTTGCTTGATCCACTAGTATGTCTTCTAAAATCCTAAGTGACCCCCTAATAGAGAACCATGGAGCTCCTATAGAATCTTTTGATTGAGGGTTGAATTCTTACACAAGTACAATCTCTCTTTATATGAAAGGAGTTGCCCTTCCAACAAAACTTATCTAAGTTGTTTGGATCATTCTACAACTACTAGATGAGATTCGAAATAGTAATATCTTGTTATCACTCTAATCTTGCTTCTTCGACCCAATATCCTTGTAAGATTGAAATCGCACACAACAATGCCTCATCCCTATCAACCCCTATAGATTGTGCATTAACCACTACATTCTCCTTCCCTTTCTTAAAATGATCTCAAAATCATCATATCCCAACATCTTAGTGACCCATTTTTTGTCATTCTTCAAAGGCTAACCATTGCTCTAAGAAATATTTTAGGTTACCATGATCTATCTTCACTTTGAAGTGTCTACCCATCAAATATGGCCTCCATTGTTTGACTACATGAAGAATAGCTAGCATTTCCTTCTCATAAATAGGTTTGAGTTGATTCTTACCCTTCAATTGGTGACTTTCAAAAGTGATGGTTTGTCCTTATTGCATGAGAACTACTCCTATACATACCTTGAAGCAGCGCATCACACTCCACAACAAAAATCTTGGTGAAATATGAACCGGCTACAACATGAGTGGTACACATAGCCTCCTTCAATCTTTCAAATGTTGTATTTGTTGCCTCACTCCATTAGGAGTCCTTTTGCAAAAATGTCACAAGAGGTGCTTCTACGTGGCCATAATTCTTGGTGAATCTCTATAGTATCCAGTGAAACCTAAGAAACCTCGCAAGTTCTTGTGGGTTTTAGTAGTTTGCCACTCCATCATAACCTTGATTTTGTTAGGATCAACTTTGACTCCTTCATGAGACACAATGTGACCCAAATACCCAACCTCTTTGAGTCTAAAAGCACAATTAGAAGGTTTAGCATAAAGCTGATGTTGTATGAGAACTTGTAACCCCTAATCAACATGGTGCAAATGGCCTTTCCATGTTTTGCTATAAATTGATATATCATCAAAAATACTAAAACAAACTTCCTCAAAAATGGCTTAAAGATGGATTTCATCAAACTTTGAAATGTAGAAGAAGCATTAGTAAGAACAAATGTCATCACCAAAAACTCATAATACCCCTCATGAGTCCTAGATGTTATCTTAAGAATATCTTCTTCCTTAAGTATAATTTGGTGATAACCTAATCTAAGATAAAGTTTTATACAAAAACATAGATCCATTTAGTTCATCTAACAAATCATCAATGACAAGAATGAGAAACTTATCTTTGATAGTGAGCTTATCTAATTTCCTGTAGTCTGGACACATGTACCAATTATCATCCTTCTTACGAATCATAACCACTAGAGAAGAATAAGCACTTTGACTAGGACAAATTATACTTGTATCCAACATCTCCTATACCATTTGCTCGATCTCCCTCTTTTCCACATGGAGGTGACGATATGGCTTGATGTTAGGTGGTTGGCCCCCTAGAACTAACTAAATGCTATGATCTTGATCTCTTTTGACTCATAGACACCTCCACATCTCTCCAAATGTTATTGAATGCTTATCAATAATGGTTTGAAAGTCTAGAGGTGTTTTTTATGTTTACTTTTGAGCCTCTAGTGAAAATAATTGTGCCACAAAACATGTTGACCCTTTCTTGATACATAATATGATTTTTCAATTATATAATTACAATCAAATTTTATCAAGGGAGTATCATTGTACCATCTACTACTTCCTCCAAGGTTTGTACACATCGAGTCCAACCACCTACAGTTCCAAAATTTGAGGTGAGGGGTGGAATCAAGGTGGAAACAAAGGGCCGTAGGTTCAAAATCATTGAACCCAATTACAAATTTGTTCAATGTGCAAGCTAGAGCGATGTAAATGAGTTCATTGGCAAATCCTTGTTTGCTAATGGTATTCCTTTCCATGTTGTTCAATCTCCTTTATATGCCTCCAAGCAAGACCAAAATGGGGACCGCACTTTTTTTTTTAAATTATTCCAAGGTTAACCTATAAATGGAGGAGAGGAAGGCTAAATGGATATCACATGGCTACAGCATAATCATGAATAGGTGAGTGGACATTAGATGCCACAAACTCATCAACATCATAGTTACATGTAAGGATGAGACTTACTTCCTTAGATGATTGATTGCTCTAGAAAATGCAAGAATGTTGAATATAAGTTTGAAATCCTAAGAGATGTCATTGAGGAGGTTGGTCCTCAAAACAAAGTGCAAGTGATTACAAATGCAACATATGTGTACAAGGCAGCAAGCAAATTAATTCAATCCACATATAAGTACATTACAATTACATGTAAGGATGGGCCTTACTTCCTTAAGGTGATTGATTGCTCTGGAAAACACAAGGATGTTGAATATTAATTTCATATCCTAAGATATGTGCCACTGAGGAGGTTGGTCCTCAAAATGTAGTGCAAGTGATTATGGATGCAACATATGTGTGCATGGCAAGAGGCAAACAAATTTTGTCCACCTACAGGCACATCTATTGAACTCCCTTGATGCAGATGAAGCCAAGCTGCCTAATAAAAGGCATTTGGGTTTGGAGCTTCCATTGTCAAGAAAAATTCTATCATCTAAAGATTTCTTCTTTTTAATATCTAAAACTTAAGATAATTCTAGATATGAAAAATAATCAACAAAACTATTATGTTTTCAAGAGAACACCACTTATAGTCTACCAACAATCTAGTCCAACTGTAGTCAAAACATACTATTGTTATTGATGTTGACCAGCTTATACACACACACTACTCTACAATTGCTCTTAAGAGACACAATAACCAGACTTTAAATCAAACACATACTAAACTACAGAATATTCAGACAGTCACCTACAACCAACTAAACAATCAGCTCACACACAAGCTAAGTCACATGATTCGTCGAATTTTGGCCTAGAGATTCGAAAATCGGCGGATTTTTAAAAAGTCCAAAAAAATTGTTGAAATTCATTAAAAATCCGTACGCCCAGTTTTCTGAACGACTCCCTGCATCGACAACTTCGGCGCGGGCTTCTTTTTGCTCAGTGACGAGTTTGCAGACGGATTTGTAGATGATTTTGCAACGCTCACAGTCACCTTGAGGGTGCAGGTTCCTGAGGTGGGCGCAGTCGCAGTCACCTCGTGGGTGCAGGTTAATCATTTCCGAGCACAACCACAGGCCCGACATAGGGAGGCTTACCTTGAAAATTTTTAACTTTTGTAATGTAAAGTTTTTAGGGTTTTTTAAGTTTAAAATAAAATTTATTATTTATTATACTTTTATTTTGTTTTTTAATTTTAAGTTTTATAAATAAAATTTAGATTTTTTATTTTGCTTTTTAAACTTTAAAGTTAAAACTTAAAACGTATATTTAATATATTTTTTATTTTTATATTTTTAACATAAATCTAGTATTTTTTAAAATTAAAAAATAAATTTAACATATTTTTATTTTTATGTTTTTTAAAATAAAATTAGTAATTTTTTATTTTATTTTTTGAAGTTAAAATATAAATTAAATATATATTTATTTTTATATTTTTAAACTTAAGTTAGTATTAAAGTTTATTATGGTTTATAAATGTGACATCTATTTAGCAATGTTTTCTGTATTTATTACTTATAATATTTTTAAAAAATTCAAATTTATGTAAGGCGAATTTTGTAATATCCCCCGCGGGATAGATCTAGTACAGGGGATCACTTAATAAAGAAAGCGAATAAGAGAAATGAATAAGAATAAATAAAATTGAAGATTTAATCATAACACTGAAGAAAGTAAAAAGAAAAAGAAGATAAGTCATTAGTTGTATGGGCCGACCCATAGCCTATGGCGCCCAAAACAAAGAAATTTAAATTTATTTTTAAGTGGTTGACTCCCTAAAAAGGCCGACCTTCTTGATAGAGTCGACCTCATCATACATGGCTGACCTCCCTTGTGTTAGCGCCCACATTTGCCTTGATCAAATATCAATTCAATGAAGTCGACTCTCTAATGTAAAGCGATCGAAATTATTGTGAAGCAGATATAATATTAAAGGAGCAGCGATTATTTTAATTGGGAAGCGATTCATTATGATAGTGTAATGTCCCCTTTTTTATATGCCCTAGTTTTTGCCCTAAAATCACAATTCCAAACAAAGCAAGAAATGAAATAGAGTTAACGATATCGATTACCAATTTAAATTGTTGAACAAGATAGATCCTGGTTGAGAACCCACAATCATGTTAGATAATCATTGAAAGCATGATCCATAAAATAGATCTTTCATACTAGGGTTAGGAACATTATCTTAATCATATGGGATTCCCTTTAAGGTTCTATCCAAACAGCCCATCGTCATTATAAAGCACCACTTGGGAGATCATACAAGGCACCTCGAGCCGTTCCATCCAGCCCAGGAGCATGGAATGACACCCGCCATTCGGCCTCCCAGCCCCACTTGAGGTGTCCTTACCGGAATGGAGTCCTAGCTACTTGCATTCCTTATATGCACTATCTCCGCTCCAAAATGAACTAACCAATTGGATGAGAATCTTAAGGAAGTTGTTATATTGATTCTATTGTGCATAGGCAAAATTATAGCAAGAATAACAGTATTAGGAGAATAACAATATCTGCTGGTATTAATTACTGCATATATATCTCTGCTGGTGTACATATATATATCACTGCTGAAGTCTGCAGATTTATCTCTGCTCTAAATCAGTTTGTATTCCATGTATTTCTTCTTCTTATTCCACCTTCAAGACACACGTTCATTATGCATTTATACATTCCTCAAAGGAGATGTCTTTGTGTCCTTTCATAATAAACACAACTCTCTGACTTAAATCATATTTCTTCTTGATAGATCGCTACCATTATGTATTAATCATACCTCTTGATAAAACATACATTACTAAATAGAATCGCACCGTTTTGATGGCTGCACTTTATAAAGCAGATCACACCATTTTACATAAACAAATCATATCATTTTATTATATTGATCGCTGCCTTTTGTCTTTTTCTGTATACCATATATGATCGCTCACCTTCATTCAAACAGACCTTTGTCTTATATAAATCGTTGGATATCTAATTTGTGTTAACCGCTCCATATTACTTGATCGGTCTTTATCATCTCTTATTGATCGCTAAACATCACACATATATTTATTTGGTAGTTTTTACATTATATGATGAAGTCGGCCATAGGTAAGTATTTGATTTATGCTTTGCATTCCTATTTCGGGGGCATGACAGATAACATGTCTTATTAAGGCAGCGATCATCAAATATATAATAAGCAGTGAATAATATAATGAGCAATGATTAATATAATGAGCAGCGCTTGTACTTATTAATAAGAGTCGCCTCTTTTATGAAGAGGTATGTGTTGTGATGTTTTCACACATTGCCACATTGCAAATGGGGACCCCCCTTTTTTCTTGCTTTTTGTCTTCGTTTTGCCTTTAGGTTTTAGAGGTTGTTGGTTTGGTAGTATAGATTTGCCCAAGCTTCACAAAGTTCTTGCTCAAATCCATTAAGTAATTGAAGAAATTGCCTATGGGATGGATATTTCACTAAAGAGTCCATATGTCTTCACCCAGACGCATGTCCCTGAAACCCTAAAATTGGCTAAGTCTGATGTCCTGAAACCCTGAAAAACTGACTAAGTCTGAAATCTGGTGGATCCTCAAAAATCTAGAATTTGCATGTTCAATCCCATGGATCCAGGACCTATCTCAAACATCCTAACAATATATTTCAAAATATTTAATATATTTTGAAATATACATCAAGCAAGGACCTTCAAAATCTTGTTCGAAAAATCCAATTCATCAAAGAATGTGCGACAAGGAAAATCCATGACTTGATGAAATGTGCGACAAGGAAAATCCATGACTTGATGAAATGTGCGACAAGGACAATCCATGACATCATGAAACTTGCGCTAAGGAATTTGTCCAAGAGGAAGTAAAAAGTGTGACTTGGATTTTGTTCCAGACACCCTCAAAAGTGCGAAAATTCCATGATAAGACTTGCGCTCATGGAATTTGTCCAACACAAGCCCAAATTGCGAAATTCCTTATCTTAGCAAAAGGTGCGCTCACGGATAAATTCCCTAGCATGCTTAAAAATGTGAAATTCCATGACAAGGGAAAGGATGCGACTAAGGATTAAGTCCAACGCAAGGCAAAGTGTGATCGAAGATCAATCCATTACTCCAAGGAATTTGCAACATGGAATAATCCATGAGATGATGTGCACTCAACAAAATAGTCCAAGGCATCCAAAAAATTGCGACCAAGGATAATCCATAATATGATCGTTTCCAAGGATGAAGTTCCATGACTTAGTAAATCATGCGACAAGAATGAAATTTTTCACTTAATAAAATTCGCAATCGAGGGATCCTTAACATAGTTCCAAATGCTCCTTAAGGAAAATTCCTTATCCTAGCAAGATGTACGACAAGGAAAATCATTGAGCACATGGAAATTACGACTAGGATGGAGCAAGATTTCAAGGACAAGTGAAGGTTGCTCCTAAGAAAATCCATAACACCCTTGAAAATGCGCCTAAAACAATCCAAGGTAAGGAGAAAATTGCAATGAGGAAACAATCCACAACAAGGCCAAAAGTGCGAAATTCCATAACTTAAGGAAAATTGCGATGTGGAATTCATCCAAGACTCAACGTTGCATCAAGGAATTTATCCAAGACAAGGAGGGATTTGCACCTAAGATAGATTCATCCCGGACATGAAGAAAAGCGCTACAAGGATGTAATCCACGATTCCATGGAAAGTGCGACTTGAAGAAATCCAATCCAAGACTCAAAGTTGGAACATGGAATTTATCCGGGACAAGAGGGAAAGTGCGAAATTCCACAAGGAGGTGAAAATTGCACTCAAGAAGAAATTCTAGGATAACCTCCAAAGTGCAAAATCCTCAATGCAAAATCCAATCTAAGGTGAAAAGTTAATGAAGAAATCTATCCCTAACAAGGCAAAAAATGCAAAATTCCTTAAGGGAGAGAAACGTGTGATTGGCATTCTCTTTGATCCCTCTAAAAATGCGATGTGGAATGTAATCCAAGAGAAGCTTAAAATTGTGAAATTCCATGACTCAAGGAATTTGCATGGAAAATCCACATATGAACGAAAAGTAGGACTAGGAAATTCCTTTATTCATCTAAACTTGCGAAATGAACTTGTCCAAGACCTCCCAAAACATGCGACTTGGATTTTGTCCTTGATCTCTCTAAAATTGCGACTGGGAATTGTCCTTGACCTCCTTAAAAATGAGAAATTCCAAGAGGTTAGTAAATTGGCAACAAGAAGTTATCCTTAATAATCACACAAAAGGTGTGAAATTCATAACTTCAAGGAATTTGTGATGAGTAAAATCCACAAGGAGCTCAAACTTGCGACAAGAATTTGTCCAGGAGGACATTGAAAGTGCGAATTTCTATAATCTCATGAAATGTGCGCTTCAAGACAAATCCAACACAAGGATAAATGTGTGCCAAGATTTATCCATGACTCAATGAAATATGCAACTTGGATTTGTCCAAGACATGCTAGAAAATGCGAAAATCATTAACATCATGAAATTGGCAACCTGAATTATCCTTGCTCACTCAAAATGTGCGAAATCCTCAAGGACCTTGAAAGTATGAAATTCTAAGAGATAATAGAAAACGCGACTTGGATTTTGTCCTTGAACCCTCAAAATGTGCGACCTAGCCATCTGAGCCGAATTGAACATAAAGAAACCACTAAAGTTCAATAAAATCCAAAGAAAATTATCAAATCCTTATTCTAGTCGGCCTGGTAGATGAAAAATCGCATGAAATATTAAGAAATCTTTTCCTAGTTGGCCTACTTGGAAAAATTGCATGAGACATGTATTTAAATGAGCTTTCAAATTCATTATTTCCTCAAAGCAAATCATAATTCGATTTTGAAGAGAAGACATATCCTTAAGGAAGGCAAATTTGTGAAGAAGTATTTTTCAAGAATTATTTTATTCATTTCTTCCAAATTAAATCATTTCTTGAATCATGCAAGGTTATTCATGTTTTATCTTAGTATTGCATTACATTGAAGGGTTTTATTCGCCATGACTACTCGAGGTCTTATTTGTTTTGCAGGTATTGAGGACAAGGATAACTTCCATGATGATGATGCACAAGGATGATCAAAGTCGTTCGAGAAACATCAAGGAGACTATCTCAAGCATCAAGAAGTTCCAATGCCAGAGGAGACTACTTCTAATCATAAGGAATAATTCACTTGAGTTCCACAAGGAAGATTAAAGATACTTCAATGATACAAGGAAGGCTAGCATCAAGGTCATCAACGGAATAGAGGATACACTTCAAGTCCAACATCAAGGATTCCAGTACCAAAAGAGATCAATCCTTGAAAGTCCAAGAATCCAGTACATCATTCATCAAGAGGATCGAGTTCAACGTCATGAAGTTCAGGATTACACCCAGAATCCATGCCAATACCAAGAATTCCAGATGAAAGTATAACACAAGGATGAAATTCCAAGTTCAAAGAACACTCAAGGGATAATCATGCTGAGGTGGCATCCAGCCATTGTCAACCAATCCAAGTATGCCACATCAACATGTCTAGGTACATTGAACCTGATCGTCCAAGATAGAGATAAGGATGGAGCCCTTCTAGAAGATCATGTGTTGTTGAAATTTCATTGGTCGAAAGTGGTGGTAGTTGTAACTACCTTCCATTAGGGTTGTGTTGTCATAATCTTAGCCATTGATTCTAGAATCAATCTGGGCCCTTGGTTGTAATTTTGAGCTCTATATAAGGCTCATTCTCTTCATTTGTAAAAAGATTGGACATAGATGGTTAGTTCTAGATCTTCTCTTTAGAGTAGGAGCTTTTGAAGAGTTGGAGAGACTTTGTGAAATTGTTGTAAAGATACTACCAAAATCAATACATACTCATTGAAGCTTGGTGAATTTGTGTTCTTTTTGGGATGTTAGCATGATTTCCAATTTCTTGAAGATGATTCAAAGCAAATTAGATAAGCTTTAGTTGTAGTTCATTGATATGGTGAATGAATGTGTAGATATTTGATGAATTCCTTGGTTCATACTTTTTGTGGATTGTTGATGGTAATTTGCAATACAAAGTTAGTCTGAACCGCATTTTGCAATAGTTCAATTCTGGATATTTGTTCAAGTTGCGCTAGCTGTGGGTATTTGAATGCATATTTGCAATATGAAAATCCCTCATTACCTTTGAAGATTGCACTAGTTTCGAGTAGTTGTTGTTCTCATGGCGAAACGAAGCTTGGTTCAAAGGAATTTGTCTATCAAAGCATTATTCATTATCTCATTGTCCTTAGATTAGATTTCTCTAACCCTTTCCCTTTTGCCATTTCTTTTAAGTTTGTTTGAAGAAGTTCCATTCATTCACAAGTCCGAGGAGTAATGAATTTCATCCATGTCCATGAAGAAGGAGCAATTTAGCGTAAGTCGCTTTGTGATTACCAGCAAGATCACATCATTCCACTGAGTCTATCCATGTGCACATCAAGACTTGACATTCAAGGAACCTTGGAGTACTCTCACTTGATCACATTGTTTAGCGTTTGAGATACTTTGTTCAAGAGAGGATAGAATACTTATTCTAATGTTGTTGCTGTCATAAAAAACACATCAACAGTATGTTGTTTCATGAAGTCGCCTCTCTCTATAGATGCATCAAGGTATATAAAGAAGTTTGTGAAGTGTAGAGAAGGGGCATGGGTTTGATATAAAAGAAGCAGAATTAAATATAAAGGCAGAAAGGAATATATCAGCAGTATTTATAGCAGCAGAGGTAGTAATGGATATCATCTGAATATTGAAAAGAGTAAGAGCTGAGTAAGTGCAGGAAAAGAATGAAGTGTGACTCAGATTTATATTGAAGGACATATGCAGCAGTATATGAAGATGATGTACAGATGTATGATGAACAAGTGCAGATATTTATGCAGAGATATATGTTGGTTTGACAAGATACATATGCAGAAATCTAAAAGGGAAGTGCATACTGACTTCATAAAGAAGGTCTAAAAGAACGACTATTTGATAGAAGGCAGATTATTGGGAAGGTATTATCAACTGATTTAGAACAGATATCTGAAGCATAACAGCAGAAGAATAAATGGCTACTATAGAGATTTGAGAAAGGATGTAATTGGACAATGAAAAATGATATATAAGGAAATCAATCAAGGAACTATTATTTGCAATATAAAAAGCAGAAATAAATAAATAAGAAAAGCAGCAGCACTGGTCCCTTCATCAAGTAGGCCACCCCAAGTTGGATGGACGGGAGCTCCTGCCACTTGTGGGCCAAGGAGTGGAATTATCCGGGATGGACGTACCGCGCCCTTGGGCTTGGTTGAGGAGAACAGAGAAATGCATATTAGGGGACAAGCAGCAAGACTGGTCCCTTCATCAAGTAGGCCACCCCAAGTTGGATGGACGAGAGTTCCTACCACTTGTGTGCTGAGGGGTGGAATTATCCGGGATGGACGTATCGCACCCTTGGGCTTGGTTGAGGAGGACAAACTCGCATCGCCCTATATGCTTTCTCATATATTACAAATTACAATCCTTGAACCGAACTTGAAATCCATCAAGAAGTAATTTATATTACCCAATGAACCATCACATTTAAAATGAATATGAAAAGTAGCATTGGTCCCTTCATCAAGTAGGCCACCCCAAGTTGGATGGACGAGAGTTCTTGCCACTTGTGGGCCAAGGGGGGAATTATCCGGGATGGACATACCCGCCCTTGGGTTTGATTGAGGAGGACAGTGAAATGCATATGGGGGGACAAGCAGCAACATTGGTCTCTTTATTAAGTAGACCACCCCAAGTTGGATGGACGGGAGTACCTGCCACTTGTGGACCAAAGGGAGAATTATCCAAGATGGACGTACCCGCCCTTGGACTTGGTTGAGGAGAACAGACTTGCAGCGCCCTATACGCTTTCTCATAGAATTTCATTATGTGGTTGACCATTGGGCATAACCTTGAAATGATTATATGTCTGCTTCATGTATGATGTGTATACTTTGTGCTTGTTAATATATGTATTAAACTAAATATTGATTATGTTATGATGATTTGATCTCATTATTTATGTTATGAAGTATTGATCTCATTAATGATTATCTAATTTATTGATCTTTAATATTTCTAATGTCCCTTTCTAGTGATTATTATTGTATGCAGGTAAAGAAACCAGGAATATCCTAAAAGGGGTCATTACAAATGGTATCAGAGCTTTGATCCTGCCAGCCTGATGATCGAAGATCAAGATGTTTTTGAGGATGAGAAAAAACTTAAGTTAGGGACCTTACCAGTTACCAACTCTTGGTTTTGTTGTTGAGAGATATTGGGAAATACAAGTACAAGAACCAGAAGAATATTGGACAATAAATTGTCCTCATACTTGAGAAAAGGTTATCAACCTTATGATCTTAAAGGGCTATGTCGGTGGTTGGATGGAGAAGAGTATACTAACAACCATACTTGAAGGAGGATTGATTTGGAATGCTGATTTCTTAAAGAGCGTCCTAGTTTGTAATTGCTTGGGGACAAGCAATCTTGGGAAGGGCGAACTGTAACATCCCCCGCAAGATAGATCTGGTACAAGAGATCACTTAATAAAGAAAGCGAGTAAGAGAAATGAATAAGACTAAATTAAATTAAAGATTTAATCATAACATTGAAGAAAGTAAAAAATAAAAACAAAATAAGTCATTAGTTGTATGGGCCGACCCATAGCCTATGGCGCCCAAAACAAAGAAATTTAAATTTATTTTTAAGTGGCTGACTCCCTAAAAAGGTCGACCTTCTTAATTTAGTCGACCTCATCATACATGGCCGACCTCCCTTGTGTTAGCGCCCACATTTGCCTTGATCAAATATCAATTCAATGAAGCCAACTCTCTAATGTAAAGCGATCGAAATTAGTGTGAAGCACATATAATATTAAATGAGCAGCGATTATTTTAATAGGGAAGCGATTCATTATGATAGAATGTCTTATTAGGGCAGCGATCATCAGATATAGAATAAGCAGTGATTAATATAATGAGCAGCGCTTATACTTATTAATAAGAGTCGCCTCTTCTATGAAGAGGTATGCTGTTTCATGAAGTCGCCTCTCTCTGTAGATGCATCAAGGTATATAAAGAAGTTTGTGAAGTGTAGAGAAGGGGCATGGGTTTGAATATAAAAGAAGCACAATTAAAAATAAAGGCAGAAAGGAATATATCAGCAGTGCTATATTTATAACTATGAACAGCAGAGACATTATTTATAGCAGCAGAGGTGGTAATGGATATCATCTGAATATTGAAAAGATTAAGAGCTGAGTAAGTGCAGAAAAAGAATGAAGTGTGACTCAGATTTATATTAAAGGACATATGCAGCAGTATATGAAGATGATGTACAGATATGTATGATGAACAAGTGCAGATATTTATGCAGAGATCTATGCTGGTTTGACAAGATACATATGCAGAAATCTAAAAGAGAAGTGCATACTGACTTCATAAAGGTCTAAAAAACAACTATTTGATAGAAGGCAGATTATTGGGAAGGTATTATCAACTGATTTAGAGCAGATATCTGAAGCATAACAGCAGAAGAATAAATGGATACTATACAGATTTGAGAAAGGATGTAATTGGACAATGAAATATGATATATAAGGAAATCAATCCAGGAACTATTATTTGGAGTATAAAAAGCAGAAATAAATAAATAAGAAAAGCAGCAGCACTGGTCCCTTCATCAAGTATGCCACCCCAAGTTGGATGGACAAGCGTTCCTGCCCCTTGTGGGCCAAGGGGTGGAATTATCCAGGATGGACGTACCGCACCCTTGGGCTTGGTTGAGGAGGACAGTGTAATAAACAACCCCAAATTTTTTTTTTTTAAAAATATACAATGATATGACAGTGTTAGCTCAAAACCTACCCAACTAAATACCTCACACTTCTGATCACCCAGATCCCAGAATGGGCAAGGTGAGAGCATACAATGATTTTGGCTTACAGTAGAAAATATGCAATAAAGAGATACACTTCTTCCGCTGCGGCGGGCATCCACATTTCGTGGGGATTCACCACTTTATCAGTGGGTATAAATATGCATTAAAACTTACAAAGTCATCCACTTATGCAGTGGGAATTCACCACTTTCGTGGGTAGAGAGCAGAAAGAATTACAATGCCATCCACTTGTCCAGTGGGAATACTCCACTTTCCAGTGGGTAAGAAAATAAAGGAAAGGTTTATTCTCCACACTGGCGGTAAACCATCCAGGGGCACTTAATGTGAAATTGCATTATAATGAACATTTTAATGATTATCAAATAAACATATTCAATGTTAGAAATTGTAGACTTGATAAGCTACCCTTGAGCACCAATGATATAGAATCATACCCTGCTGATTGGATTAACATTTGACATTCTAAATGGCTGATCAAGAAGACACAACTCTGATTTTCCTGTCTGATCCCTGTCACTTGCAACTTGTTGGCTGATTATACAGTACGGCAGCCATGAAGGAACATAAAAAAACTCATAATCCACACACACATCTGATCAGCAATCAACTGCCACTAGTTTGATATGACAGTCCAAACTAACATTCCTGAGCACTTAGCAAACTGAAAACAATGATTTCTGATCAACAGTAATTAATTTCCTTAGACAGGACCGTACGGCCTGGTACAGGTACGGATGCTCCTAGCAATGTTAATACTGTAGCAAAGAACCTCAAATCACTCCCACAATGGGCGTCTAGACCAAACAAACACTATGCAAACAATAGAAGATCCAAATGCATCACATTGAAATTTTTATGTGCATCGATGCAATCAGCATGGTACGGCCCAGTGCATAGTACGGATGCTTCTAAAACTCATAAGACTATACCAAATTCACTCAAACCACTTGCAATGAAGGTATTAAGAATAGTAAATCAAAATGCAAAGAAGGAAACCATCCAATATATCATCTATATTATTTATGAATTTTGACCCAGCATATGTACGGCCTAGAATGGTACGGCCAATACAGAAAAATTTCCAGAATCTCACCACACACTTCAAATCACACCAAAAGTTTATAAGAATATCTTATTCATCATTCTAAACTGATCACAAATTAAAAAAACCTCACAAACTTCAAAATCCATTTAGTTCCCTGTGATTCCCTGAGTGGAAATCATCTCATACCAGCTAGGGTGGATTTCTCACCACCGAAACTGATCATCCTCGAGTGGGTTTCCGTCCACAAGAAGGCACAATTGATCTCTGGTTTCAACCCAGCAGCATAACATTATCAAATTCCAAGCATGCCTCCAAATGAGCTCATATCTTCTTTTTATAAGCACCTGGGAGTTACAAAACCAATCTTTCTTGAAATTAGAGCTTTTTTGCACTTCCCTTAGAAATAATTTCTAATATCAAGTTAGGTGCACACTTAAGTGACTAGGGAATTAAAAATTATAACATTTCCCTTTTTCCCATCAAGTCATAACATTAAGTCACTTTTTAAAATAACCCGCCTTAAACTTTAGTGCACTAAAAATAATAAAACTTAGTTTAATTATCAAATTAAACAAACCTTATAACTCCAATTTGATAATTAAACTAAAAATGATCCCAAACCATTCCCTAGCCCATCGGGATCATGAGATAGGCTAATGGTCCCATTCTGACTAGGCTTGGAAAGGGGACATTACAGACAGAGAAATGCATACTAGGGGACAAGCAATAGCACTGGTCCCTTCATCAAGTGGGCCACCCCAAGTTGGATGGACGGAAGTTCCTGCCACTTGTGGGCCAAGGGGTCGAATTATCTGGGATTGACGTACCGCGCCCTTGGGCTTGGTTGAGGAGGACAGACTCGCATCGCCCTATATGCTTTCTCATATATTACAATCCTTGAACCAAACTTGAAATCCATCAAGAGGTAATTTATATTACTCAATGAGCCATCACATTTGGAATGAATATGAAAAGCAGCATTGGTCCCTTCATCAAGTAGGCCACCAAAGTTGGATGGACGAGAGTTCCTGCCACTTGTGGGCCATGGGGGGAACTATCCGATATGGATGTACCCGCCCTTGAGCTTGATTGAGGAGGACAGAGAAATGCATATGAGGGGACAAAGCAGCAGCACTGGTCCCTTCATCAAGTAGACCACCCCAAGTTGGATGGACAAGTGTTCCTGCCACTTGTGGGCCAAGAGGGGAATTATCCAAGATGGACGTACCCGCCCTTGGGCTTGGTTGAGGAGAACAAACTCGCAGCGCCCTATAGGCTTTCTCATAAAATTTCATTATGTGGTTGACCATTGGGAATAACCTTGAAATGATTATATGTTTGCTTCGTGTATGATGTGTATACTTTGTGCTTGTTAATATATGTATTAAACTAAATATTGATTATGTTATAATGTATTAAACTAAATATTGATTATGTTATAATGATTTTATCTCATTATTTATGTTATGAAGTATTGGTCTCATTAATAATTATCTAATTTATTGATCTTTAATATTTCTAATGTCCCTTTCTAGTGATTAATATTGTATGCAGGCAAAGAAACCAAGAATATCCTAAACGGGGACATTATAAATTTAATCACGAATTTTTTTCCAAATTATTCCTTATCGAATTTATTCTGAATTTGATTGTTGCTGAATCCAAATTTGAATTCGAATCTTGTGACTTAGCACACAGGTATGAATACTGACAAGATATGGAAAAAGACAAAAAATCAACCCACTAACTTTATCTCCCAACTGTATCAAAGTCCTCACTCTACATGTCTCCAATACCAACAAACGCCAAAAAATTCCCTCAATTTGACTCAGCTAAGCAACTCTATCACACTATTCTTTTTACTTTTCCTTCATTTGCAGACACACTTTTTAGTGTGGAGGTGACTCAGATTTTAAATAAGACAAATTGATTCTAGACTTAGAGAATCCATCCAAAATTAGCCACTGCCAACAGAAATAGGTAAAACCCTTTTTAAAATTTGCCTGGCTTGACTACCACTAAATTGTGATGTTCCCTTCTCCCCACTGATATCCAGGGGTAACCGTTAGCCTATTCTGGAGGCCCATAGGCTAATTGGAGGCAATAATTAGGGTTTCCAACTATGTGGTAATCTCTTTTGAGTTTCAGGGATTGGTTTGTCAATGTATGATGATTTGAATACTGGATTCCTTCTGGGTTTTCAGAGAGCTTCAGGGTGGTATGTTCTGCATTGGCAAATAAGGACTTTATTGAGCTTACTATTTTTAGTAAGCGCTATTTTTGTCAGCATGGACTATGGTAGGGTACAGCATGGATTCTTCCTTGACAGTTTATAGCTGGAATGGACAAGGACATTATAATATGAATATTTTATTATTATATTCACAAAAGGCAACCTAGGCATAATTAAATATTATAAAGTTATAAAGTTAAGTTGTACCCTATACCTAGGAGTAACAACTTAAAGTTGTTTTAAAAAGAAGGCCATGTGAATATTTAATAAATAATAAGATGAAATATTTATGCAAAAGAGGAGGAACGCCTAGGGGGGAAAAAGCAGAGAAAATGGAAATAAAGGAAAAAAGATAGAAATAAAGAAAAGGATGGAAATAAAAAGGAAAAAGATGGAAATAATAAAAAAAGATTAAAAAATAAAGGAAAGAATGGAAATAAAGGGGAAAAAGATGGAAATAAGGAAAAAAAAAGATAGAAATAAAGGAAAAGATGGAGAAAGAATGGGAATGAAATGTTTTTTTTCTAATTTTCAAAAAAAAGAAGGTTTCATTGCTGGTTTGACAGGGCTCAAACAAAGTTTTGTTCGTGGAAGAAAAACGAAGACATTACTCCTTCTAGGTATTTGACCCAATTGATTCTCATACCAAGGTGATCATTTTCCTAAGTTTTGAGGAGCTTTCGTGAAGTATTTAATTTGCTGCAAAAGTTTGCCCCTCTAGAGGTGTACGGCCAGCCTGGAAGGCACATTGGAATTCGTGTCAGGCCATTTCTGCCATTTTCAGTCAGTTGTCTACATTGGAGTTTAGGCGCCTAAGTCAAAGGTGTCTTTTGCATTTGGTTTGAGGTCATTCAGAGACCTGATGTGCATTTGGCGAAGGATTTAGTGGTTTCCAACATTCATTCCGTCAAGCTGGAATTCATATCAGATTGTTGTGGTTTGCATTTTCTTAGTACTTGCACTTTCATTTTGTACAAAAACTCATTGGAAGATATCAAGTAATAAAGTTCTTGCTCCAGCATATGTGTATCTATGGTTTTGTGTTTGAATTTCTATGTGTATATGTGTTTTGTTGCTGCTGCATTTATATAAAAAAAAATTAAAAAAAAAAGTGGCTCATTATAGTGGTATCAGAGCCACGAATCTTGCCAACCTTTGGGTGTTAGTCAGTTGTTCATGCATCAGAGTGACAAAGAAAGAAGGTATCTTGAAAGACAGAGGAATAGAGAAGCAGAACTTTGGGAACGTTGGCCTCCAAAGATAGAGGGACAACAACCAGATCATCCAGGAAGTATGGGTGATAGGAGAAATAACAGTCCTGAACGTGAAATGGATCGTGAGGTTCATGAGGACCGAGCTATCATGAGAGGTCTTGCAACAGGGCAACAACAGATGGCCACAGCCCTTCAGCAGCTTGCAGTTACATTTCAAACATTAAATACAGGAGCTAGACCCCATCATGTAGAGGTCACAGCTGATAATAATGGAGCAGAGGCATCCAACAATGTTAGAGGCCCCACACGTGGTACAGATCAGCCAATGAGACCTAACTTCTTGCCTCGAGAAGTAGAAGTTGAACATAATCAGTAGGAGATCGTTGTTGCTGACAATTTCATGACATTGCACGAGGAATATGCTCGTTTTCCACCACATGTCAAGGCGGACCTAACCTTCAATCAATACTTGAGCCAGTGTAGAGAGGAAAGAAGATCACAAAGTAATCGAGGTCCAAAACCGCAGCATAAGGATCACAAACAAGCCTTGAACAATCTTGGTATCACTCCATTTGACGAAAGTGGAAAAATCAGTGCTAGGGAATGGATAGATAAGCTAGACACCTATCTTACACTCAAGCCAATGTCGAAGGAAGATGCCATCCACTTTGCAACCATGCACCTTGAAGGAATAGCCTATAAATGGTTGCACTATGGCCTGAGATCATTAATGCATGGGCAGATTTGTTCCTATGATGAGTTTTGTGAGAAATTAATTGCAAGATTTGATAGGAAGGACGAAGAAGTTTACTATAGGGAGCTGGCCCAGCTCAAACAATTTGGAAGAGTGGAAAAGTATGTTGATGATTCCCAACAACTTGCTGTTATGGTACCTGACATGTCAGAGAAGAGGGTAGTTATGTTGTTTGTAGAAGGATTACAAGATAAATTGCGAGGATTGGTCAAAGTACTCAAACCACAAACACTGCAAGATGCTATTCAATTAGCACTGGACCTCAAGCCCTCTCATACTTCTTCATATCAGCCAATAAAGAAGAATTTCAAGGATTTTAAAGGAAATCAAAAAACTTTCAGCAGGCCAAAATATACATCAGCACCACCTAAAATGGATGAAGATTTAAGAAATGAGCTAAGGAGGAAAAATCTTTGCTTCGCATGCAAAGAACCATGGGCACCTGGCCATAAGTGTTTCGGGAAGGGCAAAGCACAACATATGGAGGCACTTTCAAAGGAAGAAAATGAACCTGATTTTTATGAGCCACAATCCGATTTGGATGAGCAAGAAGAAGAGGAAGCTCCGGTAAAAGAGGTAGAACAGGCAAATGAGGAGCCTCTAGCTCAGCTCTCTAGTTTTCAAAAGAATGAATCATTTAGAGTGCGTGGAGTACTGGGAGGACAGCGAATGGTTGCTCTCATTGACACAGGAGCAACTCATAACTTTATTGATGGAGGCCAAGTTGCTAAGAGAGGCCTTAAGGTAGAGGAGTTTGATAGATTTAAAGTAATGGTTGCTGATGGATTTACTATCTCATGCACGAGGAAAGTCCCTAACTTGTCCATTCAATTTGGGAACTACGAAGTCAAGGATGACTTCTATGTAGTTAGCATTGGTGATATGGATGCCGTACTCAGTATCCAATGGCTGCGATCTCTTGGTGAAATCACTCTCAATCTACAAACCATGGAGCTGAAATTTATGTCAAATGGAAAAAGGATTATATTGAGAGGGATGTCAAATGGTGGCCCTCGAGTGATTTCTTTTAAAAGAATGGAAAGGCTGATCAGACAGGACCAAGTTGAGTGGGCAGCAGAATGTATGATTTTGCCATCAAACCCAGTGGAGAACAAAAGACAGTACCATCCAGATATTCAAGCTTTGTTGACCAAGAGGAGTAAAGTGTTTAGCAGCTTGCCTCCTAGGAGACCTCCTAAGAGAGGAACCGAGCATATCATAGAATTAGAAGATGGTACCAAACCAATCATTACCACTCCTTACAGGTATGCAAAGAAGCAAAAGGATGAAATTGAAAAGGCCATCAAGGAACTCTTGGATATGGGCTTCATACGTCCAAGTAAAAGCCCCTTTGCTTCAGCTGTTGTTCTAGTGAAAGAAAAAAGATGGCACTATACGTATGTGCATTGATTACCGTGCTCTTAATCAAAAGACAATTAAGAATCGGTATCCCATCCCCAGGATCGATGAGCTCATTGATGAGCTACATGGTGCCATGTGTTTTTCCAAGATAGATTTAAGATCAGGTTACCACCAAATCAAAATGAGGGAGAAGGATATTGAAAAGACAGCCTTTAGATGTCACTTCGGGCATTTTGAGTTCCTAGTCATGCCATTTGGCTTGACTAATGCACCTGCTACTTTCCAATCCTGTATGAACAGGATCTTCCAGAAGCAAATAAGAAAATTTGTTTTGATTTTCTTTGACGACATTCTTATATATAGCAAATCATGGGAAGAGCATCTTAAGCATTTAGATGAGGTGCTTGGTATCTTGGAATTAGAAGGTTTGTATGCAAAAGAATCAAAATGTGAATTTGGAATGCAAGAGTTGGTGTACCTTGGGCATGTGATCAGCTCTAAGGGTGTTAGCATTGATCCTGAAAAGATCAAGGCTATTCTGGATTGGCCGCCTATGCGGATTTTACAACACACAGCTGAAAGGGTTCTTGGGTCTATGTGGATTTTACAGGAGGTTTGTCAAGGGTTATTCACAGATGGCTGCCCTTCTTACAGACCTTACTAAAAAGGAAGCATTTGCATGGTCAGAAAGAGCACAAGGGGTTTTTGACAAGTTCAAGGAACTTGTTAGTTCATGTCCAGTGTTGGCTATGCCTGATTTTTCTAAACCCTTTGAGTTACAATGTGATGCTTCAGGAGAGGGAGTTGGGGCTGTTCTCATGCAGGACAAACATCCGATTGCTTTTGAAAGCAGGAAGCTGAGAGGAGCTGAAAAGGCCTATTCTATTTATGACAAAGAAATGCTTGCAATTATGTATGCATTAGCCAAGTTTAGACAATACTTGGTGGGCAGCAAATTTGTGGTCAAAACTGATCACAACAGTCTCAAACATTTCATGCACCAGAAGGATTTAAATGAAAGACAACAGAAATGGGTGAGCAAGCTCCAAGCGTATGACTTTGACATTGAATATGTCAAAGGCAAAAACAACATAGTGGCTGGTGCATTGTCTAGAAGACCACATTTGAACACTATTGTGGAGTTAGCAGGTGATTGGAAGGAGCTAATACTTGTTGATTATGCTAAAAATCAGTTTGCAACCAGCATTATAGAAGGTACTATGCATGATGAAAGATATCAGATAGTTGATGGATTGATCCAGTATAAGGGTAGGATCTTTCTAGTACCTGAATCACAGCTGAAAAAGAAGATCTTACAGACATTCCTTTGGCTAGTCATCAGGGGTACTTCAAGACTTACAAGCAGGTTCGTGAAAGGTTTTCTTGGAAAGGATTGAAAAATGAAGTACTACGTTACATAAGGGAATGTCCAGTTTGCCAGGTGAATAAGGATGAGCATACTTTTCCAGCTGGTTTATTGCAGCCCTTGTCCATTCCTAATCAAAAATGGGAAAGTGTATCTATGGACTTCATCCCCGGGTTACCCACAGTGCAGGGTAAGGACTGTCTCTATGTTGTAGTTGATCGGTTAACTAAGTTTGCTCACTTCTTTGCCATTGCCAGTTCATTTACAGCAACCCAAGTTGCAGATTTGTTCTTTGGGGAGATTTTTCGGTTACATGGATTGCCAAAAAATATTGTTAGTGACAGGGACAGCAAGTTCCTGAGCACCCTTTAGCAAGAAATTTTCAGACTGAGTGGTCTTGTGCTTACTCCAAGCACTTGTTACCATCCACAAACGGATGGTCAAACAGAGATTGTCAACAAATGGTTAGAAGGTTATCTCCGAAATTATGTTTCACGGCAGCAAAAAGCGTGGGTGAAATGGCTATATCTGGGAGAGTATTGTTATAACTCTTCCTATCACATGTCAATAAGGATGTCCCAATTTTTAGCCTTGTATGAATACGAGGCTCCTAGATTTGCAGATTTGTTGTTTGGCGATAGTAGAGCCCCTCAGGCGCGAGATATGTTGCAGCAGAGTCGGGACATCTTGAGAGCACTCAAGGACAATCTCCATCATGCGCAAAATCAGCAGAAAATGTATGCTGATCAGTAGCGCACTGAGCGCACATTTGAGGTAATGACATGGTTTATTTAAGACTCCATGTTAGAGTTGGCTATGATTGGAGCCACCCAGAATCTAGGACTTCATGAAAGCACAAGAGAGATCAAATGAAAGAATGATGCTATTCTATCATTGAACGCAAAAGAAGGATTATTGTTGTTACAATGTACATGATATGCCTTGCTTATAAAGGCAAGGTGAGAGCTAGAAAGGTGGAGTGGAAAGTGAAGATATTCCTACATATGCCAATTAGAGGATGATAGCTAATTGCACATGTGGAGGATAAGACAACTCACTCCAACTATTAACAACTCAACACACAACTAGACTTAACTAGACACAACTAGACGTCTAGAAGACTCACTAAGTCAACTTAACATGTATGATTAATGTGTGATGTGTGAATATTATTTAACTAGTAAATAGTTAAATAAGATGAATTATCCACACTAGGGTAAACTTGTTAGGTGATAACCCTGTTCACACCAACACTCCAGCCCTATAGACAATCTTCTCTCAAGAAGAGTGGAGCGGAAAAGCTCAAGCCACGTTTCTATGGACCCTACAGGATCATCAGGAGAGTTGGGGAAGTGGCCTACAAATTGGAGTTACCAGCAGACAGTAAGGTGCATAACGTCTTCCATGTATCTTGCGTTAAGAAGGCGCTTGGTCACAATGTGGTGGCTACACTAGTTTTACCTCCATTGGATGAGGAGGGACAGTTAGTTTTGATTCCAGAGGTAATACTAGATACCAGGGAGCGTTCGTTGAGGAGGAAGACCATCACAGAAGGATTTACCACTTGAGGATGCCACTTGGGAAAGTGATCAGATTTTTCAGCATCCTAATTTGCAATTGCTTAAGGACAAGCAATCTTGGGGACGGCGCACTGTGATGTCCCCTTCTCGCCACTGATATCCAGGGATAACCGTTAGCCTATTCTGGAGGCCCGTAGGCTAATTGGAGGCAATAATTAGGGTTTCCAAGTATGTGGTAATCTCTTTTGAGTTTCAGGGATTGGTTTGTCAATGTCTGAGGATTTGAATACTGGATTCCTTTTGGGTTTTCAGAGAGCATCAGGGTGGTATGTTCTGCATTGGCAACTAAAAACTTTATTGAGCTTAATATTTTTAGTAAGCGCTATTTTTGGCAACATGGACTATGGCAGGGTACAACATGGATTCTTCCTTGATAGTTTATAGCTGGAATGGACAAGGACATTATAATATGAATATTTTATTATTATATTCACAAGAGGCAATCTAGGCATAATTAAATATTATAAAGTTATAAAGTTAGGTTGTACCCTATGCCTAGGAGTAACAACTTAAAGTTGTTTTAAAAGGGGGGCCATGTGAATATTTAATAAATAATAAAATGAAATATTTATGCAAAAGAGGAGGAATGCCTAGGGGGGAAAAAGCAGAGAAAATGGAAATAAAGGAAAAAAGATAGAAATAAAGAAAAGGATGGAAATAAAAAGGAAAAAGATGGAAATAATAAAAAAAGATAGAAATAAAGGAAATGATGGAAATAAAAGGGAAAAAGATGGAAATAAGGAAAAAAAAGATAGAAATAAAGGAAAAGATGGAGAAAGGATGGGAATGAAAGGTTTTTTTTTCTAATTTTCAAAAAAAAAGAAGGTTTTCTTCTCATTTGGGTCCCATGTTGAGGAAGTTGCTAAAATTTTTGAGGAAAATATAAAAAAGAAAAGAAGGCTCTTCATTCATTATGTTGAATATTTGCTGATATTGTTATGTTGTTGGCTTGTCCATTGATCCCAGGGCTTTGAGGACGAAAACCCTCATAGTTAACATCAGTTTCGGATTTGAGAGATAATCCCTAGCTGATCATTCAGGAGTAGCTTCACACAGAGGTTGCACGAGTGCAAATTGAAGGATTTCAATGAAATTTCAGAGTGTTTGCATCATTCAGGCATTGCTGGTTTGACAGGGCTAAAACAAAGTTTTGTTCGTGGAAGAAAAACGAAGACATTACTCCTTCTAGGTATTTGACCCAATTGATTCTCATACCAGGGCGATCATTTTCCTAAGTTTTTAGGAGCTTTCATGGAGTATTTAATTTGCTGCAAAAGTTTGCCCCTCTAGAGGTGTACGGCCAGCCTGGAAGGCACATTGGAATTCGTGTCAGGCCATTTCTGCCATTTTCAGTCAGTTATTTGCATTGGAGTTTGGGCGCCTAAGTCAAAGGTGTCTTCTGCATTTGGTTTGAGGTCATTCAGGGATCTGATGTGCATTTGGCGAAGATTTAGTGGTTTCCAACATTCATTCCGTCAAGCTGGAATTCATATCAGATTGTTGTGGTTTGCATTTTCTCAGTACTTGCACTTTCATTTGGTACAAAAACTCATTGGAAGATATCAAGTAATAAAGTTCTTGTTCCAGCATATGTGTATCTATGGTTTTGTGTTTGAATTTCTATGTGTATGTGTTTTGTTGCTGCTGCATTTATATAAAAAAAATTTAAACAGAATAAGTGGGTCATTATTTAAATAAAGGATGATGAAAAATAGAAAAAATGCCTTTTTACTTGGTCACTGCAAAAATAAAGATGATGCCACGATTTAAGAAGTGCCTCCACGTTCCTTACTCCATGATCTCATAATAAAGGAAATCGACAAAAGAATCCATTCAGTTCATTTTTTGAGCTCCGCAAAACAATAGAGTTGAAGAATCTGCAAAAGGAAGAGATCCTGCAAACAAAACAAAAAGAAGAAAATAGAACTCGTAAACTTTTCTCAGGGCTATACAAGCTTGTTTGATCCAGGTATGCCCCTGCATCACCCCTATTCTATGCATGCTATAAAGATATTATCAATGCATCCAAAGGTATTGGAAATTTAGAGTTCATTAAAAAAGTGGTGGTAGATGCAAGGGAGCAATTGTTCATTTGCAACTACCACACCTCATTGACATTGTCTCAATCCTTTGCAAGGAAGGAATTCCTCAAACCAATTGATACCCAATTTGCTTCATACTTTATTCTACTACAGAGGATGCTTGAGTTGCAAAAGCCCTTGCAACTTATGATTATGTCAAGAATGGAACAGGTGGAAGGAGGCAAAGACAAAGCAAGGGAAGAGGGTGAAGGCACTTGTGGTTAGTGATAGCTTTTGATCAAATGCAAGATAACCGGAACTTTTGTATCCCTTATTTTCCATGTCAACAAATTTGAGGATTCTATCAGTCCTAGTCTTAGGGAGATCTACAAGTGCATTGATAGCATGCTTGGCCAGAGGAAGGTCTCCATTCATGAGAGAGACCCCACCCTCTTGTTCTACCATGAGTATATTTAACCAATCATCCAAAAAAAATGGGAGAAGCTGAAAACCCCTTTACAAATGGCTTCATATGCATTGAATCCATGGTATGTGGAGAGACCTGGCAGAATTGTTCCCATTGATGACCACGCGGTGAAAAAAGGCCTCATGAAGGCCCTTAAGAAAATGTATAGTCCAGAGGAAGCATCATTAGTTAGAGTTGAGTGGATAAGGCTTACTAAATTTGATGGCTACAAGAGTTTAGCAAGGATTGATGGGAACATTTTGGCACAACACAAGCCAATTACTTGGTGGCGACTACATGGACTTCCAATATTGTTGCGTACACTTGCCATTAGTCTTCTTACATAGGTTTCTGGTAACTTTGCTACTGAGAGGAACTAGTCCACATATAGCTTTATCTAATCTCTTAAGAGGAACAAACTTACCTCTATGAGGGAGGAAAAGCTTGTTGATGTAATAGTGCTCTACGTCTCATTGACCACAAGACACCTAAGTACAACCACAACCTAGCAACATGATGGGATGTAGAACCTAAAGAGTTATAACATATTGACAAGCAAAGGGATGTGTAATCAAGATTGGATGGGCTCACATTGCAAGATGAGGATAGGGTTCATTCCAACACTTCCAGTGATGAGCAGGAGTTTCGAAGAAATCCAATGGATGATGACTTTGCTTTGTGAGCTTGTTTTTCAAAAAAAACTAGTTATGCATATATATTTTTGGCATTCCTATTTTGTCACTTTGATGTATGTCACTTGTAGACTTTAGTTGTCATGCTCAGCTTGTTTGTACTTTGAGCTTTCAAACTTTGTAACTTTCAAGTTTCAACTCTCAGTCTTTCAACGATATAAATATACTATATAATTGAAAAATCATATTATCAATGATTTATGAAATTATGATTATCAAATGGATTATTCAATCTCTTCTTTACTTACTTTAAACTTTTTTAATCTAAAGTTTTAAATATAAAATATTTTTAATATTATTTTATTAGTCGTCCCCAAAATTTTGTAAAAATTTTACCCTCCCTGAAACCTCTCCCCGCATCCTGGAAACTTAGAGTGGCACTACTTCTGATTTGTCATTACTCCTTATTGTTTATTGCTTTGAAAATTAGAACTTAATGTTCACAGTTTGATCATTGATGTACTTGCTACCGCTAATTGTATGCCAACGGTTGTAATGTGCCGTACCTGTTTGTATTTTTTAATGATCTTTTATGTGTGATTTTTATTATTATTTTTGTGTTCTTTCAGACTAGAGAGAAGATGCAGAAGGGGTTTTAGTTTTCCTGCAGATGTGTGTTGCTGGAGCATACAATATAGAGCATATATAGAAAACCCAGAAAAAGTACAATGAATTTGCACAAATAAACATTGACCCAGCTAGAAGAATGGCCAAATATGAATTACTATGACATACCCATATGGAGATTTACAACTTCATGTCGTGGCTGTAGCCGGACCAGCCAATGGGCATAGCCAGAAATCACTCCAAACACCAAGAAATACAAGTGATGAGCATACAAAGGAATATCAGCAGTAGTAATGCCCTAGACGCCTCAAGAAGAATACATACTTCTGCTGCAAGCACCGAAATTGGTCCATGAGCAGTCCCACGAACCTCCAGGCAAGGTGTACGGCCTGGCTGTGACTGGAAATCAGTTAATAGCTACTGCAAACTCCTTATTAAACCCTCTACCAATACTGAAATCTGCTGCAGCCCTTAGGCGACCAAGTTAATGATTAAACAACACACAAACAGCTGCTAATAGGAGGTACAACCAACAAAGAGTACGGCCAGCAAGTGCAAGTGATAAACAGCTCCGAAACCCAATGAAAATCTGCCCCAGTCATCAAACACTCCTTTCCAATCTGCATACATAAACTCCTGATAAACTACAAAGGATGTATCAAGAATTGCATCAAACCTTCAATTCGTCAACTCCATTGAAGCACACTTGTGAACACTAAATGTATCCACCATAGAAGGCACCGTTGGGTGATCTTTCACACCTGTGGGATATCGCTACTCAGGGAGGTTTTTGTCTCCAAGAGCCTTTGGTTTGAATCCTCAAACCCTAGAGCCAAGCTCCAAAACCCTAGCAAGGCAAATCTCAAAGAGAGAAGAAAATAATAAACCAAGCATATTCAAATGAGAGCACTTTCCTCCTTTTATACTTTTCCAACTGGGAGCTTCTAAAATCCTCTTGCATATGGGATAAAACATGAGAGAGAAATACAATTTAAAGTATTATAATTCTCTTTAATTCTTTTCTCAACATCACCCTCAAAGTCCCCTCTTTTAAAACAACATTAAGTTGTCATGCCTAGGCACCAAGGTCCATTATTAAATAATAATGTTTAATTTACGGACTTTAAAACGGAGGCCAAGATGATGTCGGAAACCAATGATCTATAGCTCGTTGGAGAGGTCTTGACAAGACGAATCCAACCCCACTCTCAAAATCCCGTTCCGGTGCCAATCCCGAACTTACTAAAAATAGTAACGGCCATAAGCAAACTGAGCCAACTCAGAGGGTGCCAACTGGATTCACAAACCATCTGATAACTCCGAGCTCAGTGCAATGTCTATGAGAGCCAATAGCCGACTGCCAAGTTGCCCAAACAAAGCCAAACTGCCATTTACTAAAAATAGTAGAGACCATCGGGGACCAAAGAGAACAAACCCAGAAAAACCCAGAAAGATTAACGACATGCAAGCACTTACTATAAATAGTAAGTATGGACAAGTTGTCTGAAAACCCTCTAGAAAGTGTCAACCGGTTCCTCTGAAACACCCGAACACCCTGGTGACATAGAAATACTTCTCTAATTATGCTGTCACCAACCCAGAAAGTCAGCTCTGACTGATCTGCAAGAGAATCCAAAAATGGGGACATTACAACGGTTTTCAATTTTTCTGATTAATAATTCATAATTGAAAGTTTGATGCTTGATTATTATGTTCAAATTCTAATTTTTATGCTTTAGAGTTTAAAATAAAACTTAGATTAATGTGTTTTTATTATTACTGTTTTCCTATATATTTTTATATATATTCATATATCTTGTACCCACACCTATATTCCCAAGAAAGCGTCTCTCCATCCCACAAGAACTTTGTGGAACATAAGTATAAATGAAAATTTCATAGGTGAAGTTGTAGACGTTATTTCTCTTGACACTTATGGTGTGGTGTTTGGCAGTTCCTATTTATATGAGAGAGATGCAATCTCCATGAGAAGAGTCAGGAAGTACAGGCTGATCAAAGGAGGAGAAAGTTATCAATGCTTACCATGTAGAATCAAAAATCTCTCTCATTTCAGCTAACCAAGAAAACTGAGTCTTCTTAGAAATTAATTATGCCCTAACAAAGAACAGCAGCAAATGAATGAGTTGTTGCAGTCCTTTACATAGGTCTTTGAAGAGCCGAAAGGCATACCACTCATCAGTTTTAGTGGCAGATTTGCATTGCAATTGTTGCGAAACAAGGGTAATGATAGGTTGCAAACTGGGTCTTCTAAAAATATATTATGCCCTAACAAAGAACAGCAGCAAATGAGTGAGTTGTTGCAGTCCGTTATGTAGGTATTTGAAAAGCCTAGAGGCATACCACTCATCAGTGTTAGTTGCAGATTTGCATTGCTATTGCTCAGAAACAAGGGTAATGATAGGTTGAAAACTGGGTCTTCTAAAACAAAATTATGCCCTAACAAAGAACAGGAGCAAATGAGTGAGCTGTTGCATTAGGTATTTGAAGAACCTGAAGGCATATCACCCAAGAGATGGTTGACTATTAGATTTATTTGCTACCAGATGCCCCACTCCCAAACATTAGGCTGTATAGATAGTCTTTATTGGAATCAAACTAAGTGAAGAAGCAACTCCAAATATTGTTGGAGCAAGGAGTTATCAGGCCTTTCATGTCGGTCACTCACTGTCACTATGCCAAAGAAAGCTGAGCTATGCAAGATATGCAGTGACTACCGAGTCTTAAACAAGATTAACATTAAGAATCATTACCCACTTCCACATAATAGATGAGTTGTTGGATAAGTTGCAACATAGAAGGTATTTCATCAAGTTGGATTTGAACTAAGGCTACCACCAACTTTGAAAGGAAGAGAAGGGTGCGTTGAAAACAACATTGAAGACAAGGTCTATATGAATAATTAATATTTCCTTTTGGTTTATGTAATGCATCCATTACATTCATGAGGCTAATGAATGATGTGCCTAGACCATTCATAGATTATTGTGTGATAGCATACTTAGATGACATTCATGTTTTCAACGAAACATATGAGGAACACCTAATGCATTTGACAAGTATTTCATGTGTTAGGACAACAAGTTACTACTAAACAGACGTGTGAATTCGTAAGAGTCCTTAATATACATGGAACATGTGATTAAAGGAAGAGAGTTGAGGCTTGATTCAGAAGAGTTTAAGACCATTCTCAATTGGCCCAGGCCTTCCAATGTGACTGGAACAAGGAATTTTGTAGATGTTATCCAATACTTGAGGAAGTTCATAATATCATTCTCATCAACTGCAATTCCTTTACATGCCATAAGTGTGAGTTTGCAAGAGTCCTTAATAAACATAGGACATGTAATTAAAGGAAGCGAATTGAGGGTTGATTCAGCAAAGTTTGATACCATTCTCAATTGACCCAAGATTTCCAATGTGACTGAAACAAGGAGTTTTGTATTTGTTATCCAATACATGAGGAAGTTCATAATACCATTCCCATCAATTGCAGCTCCTTTGCATGCCATAACTGTAGGAGATAATGTTGATTTTGGTAGCTAGGTCGGATCCCTCCTAGGGGCCGACCTAGTCATAAAATGCTGAATGGCCTATCGGCCTTAGCATTTTGAGAATCTCAGCTGTGTCATCCGATTTGAGGCAGGCCCTATTTGGGCGAATTGATTATGTGTAACTTGTAATTGCAAATAGGTCAGGACCTATTCAATGTAACTTGTAAATTATTATTTGTATTATTGTAACTTGGCGCCAAATTGCATAAGGCCGACCAAGGTTATTGGTTGTGTGATCTCCTGTAAATGTAAAGTGACTTGTAGTCACAAATCAATGATGTCATAACATCTGTTTCTGCTATGAGCGAACTATCCATCAGCGATCTGCATTAAGACAAGTAATATTCATCAGCAATCATCAGCGAACTTGTTACTTGGTGAAGCAAATCTGATCTAGCATGAGCGAAGCTGTTTCAGGCTAACTGAATGTAACCCTAGGTCTGCTAAAGATTATCTAAGGCTGCCGAACCTCTGTGTTTACTGTGCAATCACTCTTATGTGCAAGCGAGCTTCATTCTGGATATCATAATCAGTTTGGATCAGAATTAAGGTTCAGATAAGTTGTGTTTTGGTGCCTATGTTTTGTGTCCTAGCTGGGCGAAGTTGTAATCTGCTTCTGCTCTTAATTTAAATCAGATCTGAGATTTTCTTGCTGGGTTTTTCACCTCCAAGAGGGAGGTTTTCCCAGGGTATCATTGTGTTATGTGTGCATTTGTGTTTTTCTTGTTTCTTACTGTCAATCTGATTACTAAAATTAACAGATAAGTCATCTTCATGGATAGAAATTAGAAATTTGGTTTTGATTAGCTGAAACATAAGATTGGGATGCAACACAGTGTTGGCACAACCTAATTTGCAGCTACCCTTTGACACGGAGTCAAATGCAAGCAACCATGCCATGAGAGCAGTTTTGATGAAAGACTTAGACTATTCATAGATTCTTGTGAGATGGTGTACTTCAATATATCTAATGCATTTGACACAAGTGGAAAGGGTTGAAGGAGAATAAGCAGTTGTTAAATTAGAAGTGTTAATTTGCAAAACTATTTGGTGTACCTAGGTCATGCAACTGGAGAAAGAGAACGAAGAATTGCTCCAGCAAATAATGAGGCCATTTTCAATTGGCCCAAGTCTTCTAGCGTAACTGAAACAAGGAGTTTTGTACGTTTTGGCCAATATTTCAGGAGTTCCATAGAATTATTCTCCTCAGCAGGAGGTAAGTCCTTTTCATGGGGTAAAAACCAACAAGATGCCTCTGATCAGATGAAGCATACAATCAGCAATGCACTTAAGTTGGCACTACCTCATTTGCAGCACCTGTGAGGTGGAAATGGATACAAGCAATTATGCTATGGGAGAAGTCCTAGTGCAAGGAGGAAGACCAATAGGTTATCATTCTGAAACTTTCCATGGTATAGTCCTAAATTATTCTACTAATTCGCAACTATGGCTAAGTTTTAATTAGTCCTTAATGTTCTATGTCCTATTTCACACAGGATTCTATTATGTGTTTCCAAATCGTTTAAAAGCCTGATTTCATAGGCAGTTACTGCAATGCAATCATTTCAAGAGTTCCAAAAGTAATTTATTTCTACAAGGATATGATCTGAGAGAAGTAGCCAAAATAGGGCAGGAAGAAATTCAATCAGATTTGCTCAACTTATCCCCAAGAGGTAATATACACCCAAGGGATCGAATAATTCAACTCCTAGCACAGAACCAGCTAATCATTTAAATTAACATGGCGTCATACGTCTGCTGTAATTTTCAACATAACTTGTACACATTAAAGGAATTGCAGCTGCGGGCGTTTTCATGAAAGAATGCGGCATACAGATGATAGTACTAATAATAATAATAATTTTGTAAAATGAGATAAGTTCAAATGGTAAAACTATCCTGACTTCCATATTGGATCTCCAGGTTCAAAGCTCAAAAGACAGGATAAAGTGTTTCGACCTTGGCTATCATGGGGTAAATTTGATAAAAGAGATACTCATCGGTCATGACAACAAAGTTGAAAGCAAGAATTTAATAAACTAATCCGAAAGTACCCAAAGATAAGAATTTAGTAAATTTGATGGAAGACATACTCCATGATCATTACGGCAAAGATAAAAATTTAGGAAATTGAAAGAATTGATATCAAAATGAAATTTGATAAATGATAAATTTGCTTACTTGTAAAGTATGGAATTTATGGCTTCGTTGGTGAGGGCCGTAGGATGAGGGCAAGTAGCAACCGCATTATGCACAGTTACGGCGGCAATCCGGGGGACAGAGGAATTTAAGGCATAGGCAGTGGCTCCACCTGCGAGTCCAAGAGCCACAGCCCCTCCCACTGCGGCGTTTCTAGTGGAGCCCACAGCATATCCCGCCGCCATAGCCCCTGCTACTATTGCAGCACAGGCGCCATATCTAGCAGGCGCGGAGAGGCCTTCTAGAAGCTTCTCCGGCCCCGAAAGCTGTTTCTGCCCTCCGAATATTGCTTCACTCGACGCCTCCCCTGAACTTGCTGCTGATCCTAACACAACCCTTGCCCTGCGCCTCCTGTTGTTTTTTAAGGTATATTTGCGGTCACAGCGAGGTAAGAGCCTTGGCGCTGCCGCCACTGAGGATTTCAGCTGCCCAGGGAGGGTGGGAGCTGGAAATGCCATTGGTTTTTTCTTCTCCTACGCCCCTCCTCTTGGAACGGATAAGAAAAAACTCAGGCCTGCTTCCAACTGTTTGTCAAGGTATATCTTTTAACTGGATTACGTATATGTCTAAGGTTTTTTGCAGGGGTTTTAACGTTTGCAGTGCAGCACTTTCAAAGGCTTAAATTGGGATTTACAGAACAAATTTTAATGTATTTATCATAAACTTTCGTTTGCTAAAAACAAAAGTTGAGGATATCGTAGTAGAACTAGGTATTACGCTTATTGGTGGATACGATGCAACTCGAAGTATCTAGTGGTGTGAGGTGAAAAATGCATTTTTTCTTTGTGATGGTTACTATATAAATGGTATATTTTTTATGATGAACGAAGTATTTTATTCGAGTTTTGATTGAATTTACCTTTTTATATTTAAGAATCTAGATCCAAATTTCATATCACATGTGATGTTTGGGGTCAAATCTCATATTTGTAGTTTTAAAAGTAGCTTAGAATCATAAGTGCAGTCTTGACCCCCAAATTTTAAAATTAAATTTACTCATGGGCTTATGTTAACTCAATTGCAATTAGTCATTATCTGTTGACTCAAGTGCGAATTATTCAAGTTTATACACTAAAGTGTTGTATAAAAAGACAAAACCCTAAGTCATCTGATTATCTATGAATTATCTAGCAACAAGTGAGAACAAACATCATATCATCATTGCAAAGGTACTTAGAATACCATAATGTTGGCACCTACACTCGTTAGAACAAATATAGGCATTGCATTTGCTTGGCATGTATGTGAACTAATCAAACCCTTGAGTCAACCAAAGGGCTTGACTAAGGCACGAGGTGGGAATCTAGTTGACTTTCCTTCCTAGCATAACAGGCTCTATCAGTGCTCCTTGGCACCATGTGTCTAGATTATCAAAGGTGAACACATTTTTAAAGAAACTAGGTGTAAGATTCAAAGTCGCTTTTCTAGTTTGAGGTCGCATGAAAGTTTAGAGACTACAACTACAAGGACCAAGGTCACAAGTGTAGGAGTGAACCAAAACATAATACATGTTGTTTTATAGCCTATCAAAACATGGTTGATGCAAGCCTCTAATTGTTGATCACTGAGACAAACCATAGAACACAATCTAGAGTCAGATATTCCTCATCATTACTAAAGCTAAGTACACATACCCCTCTTTGTCAAATAAGCATCTATTTGCATATATGTTTGTATAGTCTTTCAAAATTAAGCTACTTTATCTAGGTTGATTGTGTGTCCACTATTGAGATTAATTAATTAACCTAGATAATTAGAAAATGAATCCTTTTATTTCTTTTCATTTTGGTGGACCTGTTTGATCTTGCACATGCCCTAGGGTTTTATTCCTTCGGGTTTATTCCTTCTATTTGTTATTCATATAAGATATGATTTACATTGGTTAGGGTTTGGGATCCATCCATGTGTACTATCATTATTATATCCTTAATCGTTGATGTATTTTCCTCTTTCCTATCTAAGCTCACTTCTGATTGCATCATGCTTTATGATGAGGATACCACCTTTATGGCATATGATAGTGACCTAGCTCTTGCTTCAACCCTGTATTCATTTTATACATCTAGGGATGATGCTTTGTGTGATAATGATAGATCTTTAGAATCTCGTGTAGATTCTATAGATATTCATGATAATACTTTGCTTTGTGACACATTATATTATGTTATTGTTGCTCTTAGTGAGGAATTTATGCTTGATGACTTTGATGGTACTAACGACGCATTCTTACATGTTAAGTCATTCTTACTTGTACATTGCGAGCATATAAATGATGATAAATTATTAATAAATATATTTAGAAGCACTTTAATTGATGACGCTTTGGAATAGTTTAATTTATCTTGTATTGCATATAGTTCATTTAATACATTGGCATGCATTTTACTAAGTATTTTCTTGCCCTAGAATGATTAAGTATAATATGGATGTGTTTGTGCCTTCTCATGCTATATCTTTAAATATTTATTTATCCCCTTCACTTGATGTTCATATGGCTTATGATTCTAGCCCTCCTGTGAGGTCAATGGTCTTTCACATTGCCCAACCTAGGAGAGGTTTTGTTTCTTCTTTTCCATCATCTTTTAAATTTTGTGTTCAATGCAATGCAAGATACGCCTAAGTATAGACCTATAGTATTTCATGTAGCACCTACTTCACAAAGTTATCATGTAGTTGGGCATACTTACCAAAGAGTGGTCGGGGGGGACCAAAAAAATACATCAAAACAACCAGTTTTACAACCTACAAATCTAAATTTGCCTCCTCATAAGTTGACAACCAAGGCACATAAAGAGTGTGATTTAATTGATCAACTTCAAAATACTCAAGCTAAAATTTCTATATTAAGTACATATAGCTCAATCTTCTACATAAGGCTCTAGAAAATATTCACATGAGTTCAACTCAACCACAAGCAATTTCTTATATGTTAGAATCTATTGATACTAAACAACACGGAATTTTATTTGATTCTATGGAAATTCCACATGATAATGTTATTAGAGACCATTTACCATTGTATATTGTAGTGGCTTATTGTGATTTGAACATAAAATGTGCCTAGGTTGATAACAAATTTAGTTTGATTATATGTAGTGAGGATTGTTTATAAAATTTCCAAGTGGATATGTCAAAAAATTTTAAAAATAGATGTTACAATCAAAGGGTTTGATAATATCGGTCATCAATCTAGGGTGTTGTTACTCTTCCTAGTACTTTAGGACTAATTACTCTTGATACATCATTCCATGTGCTTCATAGGCACTTAGTGTATGATATTGGGGCATCCATGGTAATGTAGCCTCGTCACCCTACATAAAAAAATTAAAATTTAATTATGGGATTGAGATATATACTACACATGTAGATGACCATCCATTTAGTCATTGTTAGATGGTTGAGGAACCTAAAGTTGTTTTCACATAGAATCAACCAACAAAGGAGGTGAGTACATAAGAAGAACAAAATCATAAAGAATACTCAAAGGAGAAACAAAAAGAGGAAGATCCCCAAAACAAGACAATGTTATTTCGGAGTTGGCTGGGGTACATTAGATTTCACGCCTTGCTTCATAGAAGAGTATGAGATTGATACTAAGGATTTTTTCGTTCCTCCTTTATATACAACCCATCTCTGTATGGCGATATTCCGCCCAAGAAGCAAAATGATAACAAGAATTCTAAATGATCTCATGTATGCGACGATGATTCAAAGACTCATACTTTACAATTGATTCTTCTATGTCTTATCCATTGTTTGAAAGTTATATGGTCCTAGATATAAAATAATGTAAATACTTGGACACAAAGGAAGGGGATTGGGACTTCATTAAAATGGTACTCTTGATTTGATTAATTTAAAAGAAAGCAAAAGAATGGAAGGTATCGTATATTTAGCACATGTTATAAAAAAAATGAAAAAGCACAAAAATAACAAAGAACATTCAATGTCTATTGTATTCATGGACTTGAGCTTCAGTGATACATCTTTTACATACATGGTTACATAAAATACATCATGTTATACATCAAGTGGTTCAATTACATTTGATTATGATGATATGATATGTACAATGATTGATTCATCTTGGAATTCAGATGTCATTATTATTTACAATGTTCATTGATCATGAGTGTATGGGTGTGTATTGTCAGTTATTAAAGACATGTCATTTGCATTTAGATGCGAGCATACAAGAAAATAAAAATAAAAATAAAAACCATATAAAAATACACGTGTCATCGACAAAAAAGGAATATATGTGTTTATGTGTATATTTATATGTGTGTATACAAATATATATATATATATATATGTGTGTGTGTGTGTGTACATGTATATGTATATACTATACACATATGTGTGTAAATATACATATATGTATATACATAGATATGTATGTACTCACACGTGTATATGTATATGCATGTTTGTGTGTGTATATGTATACATATATGGACATGTATGCATATATAATATAATATATATGTATATGTATATATGCATGTATATATATTATATATACTTGTATATGTCGTAATATATAATATATATGTACACTATATACACATATACATATATTATTTAATACATGTATATATAATATATATAAACATGTATTATTTTCCATTACAATTTTTTTTATCGGTAAGTTGTGGCGTTAGGGCCCACTCCCATAATAAATACAAAGAGGAAAAAAAGAAGAGCTTCAGACCCAAAATAGGGGAGCTCGATGGATCAAAGAATTAACTAAGTGAACTATTGGAACTAAAGAAATCAACACGAGACTTAAGTCAAAAAAATTTGGAAAATGGCTCTACTAGAAGCACATAGAAACACCATCTAAAAAACCAATCACCCACTGCATAAGTGGACCAGCCATTAGGTTCGTTTATCTAAACTTTTCTTTTTACTCCTAGTGAGGAGAGCATCCATGGTCCACTGGGTGCCTTCCTCAACAACATCCCTTCCTTTTGTCCAAAGTTTCTCTGCTTCTAATTTTTGTCCTTTCTTCTTTCCTGGTTTACTAATGTTAGGTTTTGAGATGCAGCTAGCAGATTAAGCAATAGAGCACACCTTGGAAGGAACCATCAGATCATCATGGTCAAAAAAATAATGGAAATCTTCATCCATATCATCCATAAAAGGGAAGGTACCCTCATCCTCAGAGCAATCGTCCCTCCTTTCCATGGATTGATTAAAAATACATAGTTCATTTATGGGGTTGCTCTAGGCAAGAGAGGGATTGACATGATTTGTAGCTTCATTAGGCGTCACTGGATCAAGTCTAGTCTCCTTATGAGTTTCCATAAACCTACCATGATTACGCCAAATGAAATATGCATCTGGAGAGATAGGATTTTTTATTCATGTTTTCAGATTGATTGTCTTTGAACTAGATGATCTCTTTTATGTGCACCCAACAATTTTGTGTCCAACCTTGTTGCAGTGAAAGCACCTGAAAGGTAATCCTTCATAGTTTAAAAATTGAATCTAATTTCCCTGCGAGGAGTGAATTCTAACTGAATGATGCAACAGTTTGTAAATGTCTCCCATGGCTCACACATGGTTGAACCTACTTTGTGATTCAGAGTCTTGCTTTACAAAGGAACTAAATTGATCCACCATATTCCTGATAAGATTTGAATTTTGCATAACCAGGGGAGATTATACAATATAATCTAGATGGGTATTGATGAAATTTTTGTGGTAGTAGGATCAAAAAAGGGTTCCAGGGAGCAATCAACAAGCCAGTCTATTCATAAAACCAGGGGTTGTTATGTTTCACGAAATTATAGTCATCTTCAAAATGAAATCGAAGACAAAAGAAACCAAAGTCCAGAAAATTGATTTCTAGACTGGCAAGGTTGCTCCATGTTGCTTTTGTCCACTCCAAAAAACCTCAAAAGGTGGTAGTTTCCTCATCAATCTGAGGACAAGGGATCGATTCCTAACATCCGCTAATGTTGCACTAACGCAGTCATCAGGGATATGGAAATCGACAGGACCCCCTATCAAGACCACCTCTGTATCACCCAGGACACATGTGCTTGAGTCCAAAGGAGGATTTGGATCCAAATAGGTTCCAGGGATCTGATTCCTATCCTCAAGCAGATAGTGCATCACCTTTTTGGGAGAAGAATTTGAAATAGCCATAATTTGTTCCCTGCAAAAGGTGTCACATTCATGGAAAGGGTTTGGATGATTCTTACACTCCACATATATTTGATGGTGTGAATCCTCAGAACCCTGCATTGATTCCTTCTACCTATTGAGAGGGTCGAATCCCTAGACACTCTAAAAATGACACAATGCCCCCTTCACTCTAGATATACCACATAGTGCTATCCTTTTTCACTTCTTCACAAGACCCTGGATCAATGCGGACCCTATCACCCCTCATCACAATAAGTCTGTAGCAAACAAACTCATAATGAAATAGGGCATAACAATAATACAATAATAAAATTATGTTGTTTAAGACTTCCCACTTACGGTAAATAACCCAACAATTCCACTTCCAACTATAATGCCACTAGTTCCCGAAGTTTCACACACCATTATAGTAATTCATGATACCTTCAAAATCCCACATCTCAAATGTGTGATTTTGATAGCTATTTTTTGAATTCCTCATGCTTGAATGAGTGTACATTCTGAAATAGTAATCATTACTACATAACACCAATAGGGAAAAGTACTTAAAGGTCCACCTCACTTGGCCTTCCTTCCAGTCATCATGCTGACTCATCCTCATGTTGACATCTCCGTCAAATGCCACATCCTCATACCAATTAGCCTTGTTTGGATGTAAAATAACCTTATGCAACTTATCAATCAAATAAGCCATGAGCATTGAAACCAAAGTAAAAAACCAAACTGCAAACCACCTTAGGAAGATTTATTCATTTATAATAATTCCTTTCAAAGTATAGGGTGAATGGAACCAAGCATATTCCTAATTCCTCTCCAATACTGCCAAAAGCTCTAATTAATACCAATATTGGCCATAGCATCAACCATTTGGCTTCCCTCTATATAAATATGAAGCACTTCATACACCATAAAGCCCTTAACGAGGCCTTGAATGTCACCAATAATATCTATGATACTCTAGACTAGAGTTTCTTTACCCAAAGTGGTATCAATCATGTACTTGGAGTCACCCTCAACTTGCAACTTTCAGATACCCAAAGAGAGTACCAAATTAACTCCCCACAACTTAGCTATAGCCCCAGTCTCATTGTTAGATTTCACACCTAACCCTTCGTGTAGGCAATAATGAACTTTCTCTCGTGAGATCTTAAAACTCTCCCACCACTAACAGGCCCAGGATTCCTTTTAGATACCCCATCAAAGTTTAATTTACTCTAATCCTCAGGCGGGGGTCTCCAGTAGGTGTTCTCACAAGCTATCTTTTTGTCTTGTCAACCTTGCTCATATCCCTAGAGATACCCCAATTCTTAGCAATGTTGACCTCCATGGAGCTAGGAGGAACTTCCAGAATCTTCAAATTGCAATTGGAAACATTTTCCATAAGGAGCTTAGAAAAGACAAAGATGACCTCATCACTATTCTTGGCTAAATTCTAGAAAATGTGATTATTTATTTATTTCCAAAGAATCCACCCAACATGTGGAGGGATCTAATTCCAAAGCTCTTTAATAGTAGGATGACAAAAGGGGGAGTACCATCCTTCATAGAAGAGAAGAGAATAGAAGAGAATAACTTGCAAGAAGAAGACAACTATTTACGTGGAGAAAACCCTAAGGGAAAAATCTCCACACTCAAAGATGTTTCCTACTTGTATTAAATCTCTTTGCAAAAGATTACATTTAATACTAAAATTCCTCTAAGTCCTTGATGCACTTCAAAAAGATTCTTGCTTTTTTCTTCTAAGTCTTTTCAAAAAACTTCTTGTTTTTTCTTCTAAGTCTTTTTCATGATTCAACTCTCTAGAAAATGTGTGGGGCTTTTTAATTAATACAAAAGCTTCTTAATTGGAAAGCTTGAAACCCAAATTACAATCAATTGTAATTGATAACATAGGATCAAGTCCTCAAGCAAAAACCAAGCGCTCCAAATAGAGAAGACTGAAGTCAAACAAAGTCAAGCCTTTTGTTAATTGTTTGTCCTGGATGTGGGCGCCCAAGTTTTCCCAAGTAAACTTAGCCAACATCAAATACATTTCCAAATAAAAGCAACAATAGAAAGTCCTCAAATTGGGCATCCAAGTTTGTCCAATCTCCTTCTTTTAACTGAAGTGATCAACACACACCAATCTCATGCAAACAACATGCAAGATTGATGTCCCCAAGGTTATTCTGAATTACCTTATTTTGTAGATGCAAGTGACGTGCAAACACATGATTCAACATGCAACTAATATCCATTATCTAAAATAATGAGATGTACCATCCTACAAGTTTCAGGAGTTGGAGTGTTCTACAAGTAATCTCTCAAAGCTGACATGCAACAACATGCAAGATCATATAACTGGCATGCAACATGCAAGCACATGCAAGTTCATAGGAGTGACATGCAACTATTGAAATGCCTCAAGACAATTGAGAGGGGGGTGAATCAGTTGTAACCAAAACTTTAAAACCATCAACACATCAACCACTTAATCATTGATATTGTAATTTAACCATGAAAACATTAAATCAGAAACTTAAACACATCCACACATTCAACACATAAGACATCAGATTTTTACATGGAAAACCACATAAGGGAAAACCACAGTGAGTGTTAGCTCATAATATAAATGATATATCAAAATTTACAACTAGGCTCACTGTCAGAGGTTCACTGCCCAGAATGCTCCTTGCAAAAGAAACAACTCACTACCCAGAATGCTCACTGCAAAAGAAGTGGCTCACTGGTAAGAGAAGGGGCTCATTGCCAAAAGGGCTCACTGCCAGAAGTTGGTGGACTGAGATAGTAGCATCTACACTATGCTAAGGTTCAGTTCCATTGAAGAGTAATAAGTCTCCTCTTCTCTGCTCTACTTTTTCACTTCGCACTTATCTTCGCATCTTCACCTCATCGTCAATCATTCACGACTTTATTAAATATATTTATACAATTCATCAACCTTGGAATGTACATCAAGGTCAGCATTACAATCATCAACCATTGGAACAATCTCCAAGGTCAGCATACATACATACATTAGAATAGGTCTGGACCTAAACAGATTTGTGAAGGAAAAGAATGAATATAGATCACACCATGCCCTAGCTGGGACTCAAATACAATCTTCCATACTACAACATGCTATCACAAACTCCAAAGCATAATTGCAAGTAGTGAAAACAACCAAGTCGGCCAAAACTGGTGTTAACACTAAGACCTTTAGGAACACGCTTCATGCACGAACCGAATTATACTTTGCAGACCAATCAAAAGGCAAGAACACAATCTAGAGACATCCACAAGCATGTTACAATCACCACGAAATTCCACACAACCCCCAAACATTCTATTCAGAAGATTCCTGAAACTAGAGCACTTAAACATTACTGTCAGTCACAGTCAAAAAGGAAAGATCACTTACGGAGCACCAAATCACAAACCATTTCAACTGAAGGCACATAACATCATCCCAGACTTAATCCTAGGACCGCAAACCATAAAACTTAAATGCAGAGAAATATGGAGCAGAATACATTCTCCCTGTCGCCATTGAATACTCAGAAAAAATATTTTTTACTCTAGTGAACATAATTCACTCAAATCTTCACACCGAAGGCTCAAACTTGAAACATAGCAACTACAGGCATTCCTTAACATAACTTCCAAACCACAAACAAAGATATACAACTTATAGGATATGCAGAGCAAAACACTGCACTGTTCTTCTCAGACACTTGTTCAAACTCATTCAAATAACTTCCTTAGATGCTGACCTTTGGTGTTGACATCAATGACAACACTTACTACTCATACTTGCAACAGCAACAACATGCAAGCACATGCAAAGTGACATGCAACAACATGCAAGCACATGCAAGTGACATGCAACAACATGTGAGCACATGCAAGTAACATGCAACAACATGCAAGTAAATGCAAGTAACATGTAACAACATGCAAGTAACATGCAACAACGTGCAAGTACATGTAAGTAACATGCAACAACATGCAAGTACATGCAAGTGACATGCAATTCAATGCAAGCTTTTATGAACTCATGCAAGCAATATCTAATTCATGCATCTCTAACACTTTAGTTAACTCCAATATTATATCCATGCAAGGTGTCTCAATATTATCCACTGATGTACATAAAAAAACACAACTCCAAGTATAAATATAAGTCCCCATCAAAAGGGGACACCCAAGTTTAACTCCCACTCACTAGGAGTTATCAAGCTCTCAAAATAGATTTGGGAGAAGTCAAAAAAGTCTTCATGGCCCCCACCCTAAAAGTGGGCACCCAAGTTTGACCTTATCAATTAGGAATCGATTGCAATAAGTCAAAGTGATATAATTAATAAATAATTAATCTCTCAAAGTCCTTATGTGTTGGGGAACACATTCCAAGAACTTTGGAGACACGTGAATTGGTTAAGATTACAAGTTAATATCAACTTATCCCAACAGTATTGACACATATAATAATTTTGACGAGACATTTTATATTTGCCCAAGATAGTTAATTTAGTTCTTGGATTCACCTCTAATCCGACTTGACCATTTAATATCTGATACAAGTCAATCATATTCTTATAAAAAGATTTGCATGATCAATATGCATGTATGCAAGCTCCTTATAAGTTATCTTTTCTAATCCCAAAACATGCCTAAGGGAAAATAATGAAGAGTCCCTCACCATAAATGGTTTCTTGACATACTTCATAAACATAAAGTTTAAGGCTAGGCTTTCAAACAAATCACTTACCATTTTACAACCCAAAAGGGAGAACATCGAATGGTATATTTTGAATCTATAGAGGCCCAAAGATTCTACCAAACACAATATTGTTAATATATCATGATAATCATTAGTCAACACTAAACAATATAGGTAATGTTGGGCTCAAAGACCACCCAATTAATACATGGGCTCAGGTGTTTAACCCTGGCTCTGCCCAAATGTCAAAAGAAAGGTTTAATTACCAGTATTATTCTGTACCTCTCAAGGTAACAAAAAACTTTGGGCTTGCACCACTGTTGCACCCTTTTCTAATCTTGGGAAAAGATTGTTTAAAATACTGACTTCCTCTGTTAAAGAATAGGCTTCCACAACCATGAAGAATCAACAGTGATCACAAAGAAGTCGAATTCTTCAAAGAAAATATTTAGACAGAGGCTACCACGATTATTCAAAGCATACAGTCGAGACCAACTGTTAGATTCTAATAATAGTTTCCAGCTATTCAAAAATAAGAAAGTTTATAATAAGGCCCGCGACCTGTTGAGCCTTTCGGTATACATAGCCCATGTTATTGAGCAACTATTATGAAAACAATAGATGTGATATTGACTTACCCAGCCGTTCATAAACACAAGAAAGTATATATATAATAAAGTAAGGATACTACGTATCCAATCATCATGGCTTCGGCCATGGTTAAGAAATTACCTGCTAAGGTTTTAAAACAATCCTCCTCTAGTCTGTGAGCTCTCATCTCAGGCTCCCTCCTTTGTTCTCCCTCTCCAAGCATAGTCCACCCTTCAACTAACTATCCCCAAAGAATATCGATAGTAATCCCTTACCTTGGCACCCAAGTATGCCCATACCACCAAAGGGATAGCACTACCAAAGAAAGCTCCCCCAAAAGAGAATGCAACTGCCAACTAACCAGGGATTAATCCCGCTCTTCCCACTTTACATGGAAAAGTAAGGAATGTGCACCACCTTGTGGCACCACCTCAAGGTCATGGTTATGAAAACCATTGAAAGCTTATCTATAGCATATAAGTGTTTAAAACACAAGAGGGAGACATAATATATGTGTGTGTGTTATTAAAATATATAATTAAATAACTATAAGATATCAACTTTAATGTTAGCAACACCGTTCTAAGAATGATGATAATAACCAAAGCAAGTTGCAACAATGGGGTCGAGATCTTCTCCCCCTTCGCAACCTCTTACTGACATCAACACTAGTCATCAAGCAAAAGCAAAGAAACATGGTCGAAAAATTCCCAACAAGAAGTTGTTGGCCATATGTGTTGTCATTGATGTTAACATAGAAGCATACATTGATGCCAACAAAGAATACACTAATGACTAACACTATCATAAGAGTAAGAGACTGATCATGGTTGGATGTCATGCTCCTAAGAAAGAGAAATCTCATCATTGGAGATCCTAAAAGTCACATTCCTAATCAAAGTAGAATTGTGTTAGGAGCCTGATCAATATGAATTAGAAGAATCAAGTTGTGTTGTTGATGCTGAGGATGTGTTCCTACTTTGAAGCATGTTGTATGATCATTCCTACTAATCCTGAGCTGTATATGGTGATGCAAAGAAGACTTGGCCTCCGGAAGTAGGTTGAAGACAGTATGGGTTCTGTGAAGATGTTTCTAGCGTGACAATGGAATGTTCCGTATTCCTCTAAGTTTGAAGCTATGGTCTTGCATTACAAGAGTTAAGTTGAGTATGATGTAAAAATGTCAAATCCTAAGTTTCAAAATGTTTTCTCTTCCATAGTGAAAGATATAAGTGACTGAGTTCTGATTCAGGCTCTGACAATGTAATGCGATGTTGAAAGGTGAATGGAATGCTCCACATTCCTCCATGTTTGTAGATATGGCTATGTGGTTCTAGATCTGTGTTCAGAGGATGGTAAATGTGTTGTTTCCAAAGTTCCAGACCATCATTCTCTCTGCAGTGAAAGTTATGATTGATAAAGTACTGGTATGTGATCTGACAGAATGGAGCAGTGTTGAAGACCTATTGGAATACTCCGCATTCCTCTAGAAATAAATGATTGACCTTACAATTTTTTGAACATGTTCTTGAATGTGCATTTCATGTTTATTTCCTATTTCAAGCTTCTTGGTGGTCTGCAACTCAATTTTTCAATTAACATGTTATAGTGTGTTCCGGATAATAGTGTGCTCTCAGAGTTAATGATTGAAGGTGTACGGCATAATTCTTTGATGTGCAGTGACAAAGAAGTGTTTGGGGATGTTGTATGAGTCATATGGACTCATCTGGAAGAGTTTCACGAAGATCTTTCGTGTTTCTAGTATCACACAAGGTTTTCTAGTTGATATAGCCGTTACTCTTCAAGTTTTCATGAGTTTACCTTAAAGCTATCCTATTTTCAAATGAGCAGAGTGTGTAGAGGTAATTCTTTGATGTTTGAAGTTGTGAAGGATGTCTTGGACTTGGTTAAGCAAGTGTTGGGATCTGCAAGGCTTGTGTCTTTTGTTGGTGTAATATGTTGGCCTAATTAGACCTATCTTCTACACGTTTCATATTGTGTATTGTATGGCCGACCTGTAAATGTATTTTTCATGTTTAATTTGGCCGACAAGCTATGTAAGCAATACAATATCATGTATAAATAAATAGTAGATCAAACTGAATGTGGAGGATATAATTGCAAGATGATGAACAAGGTTTGCAAGCAAATAAAGGTAGAATAATACATTTTTATGTGCGACTGTGGGAGAAAGAGTAGATGTTGTTGATGTTGTTCGGATTTGTTTAGTGGAAAATTGGATTCGTTAATCTTTTGTTTTTTTAGGTGTTTAAATCTGCCACTCCACTATACATTGAAGGTTATAGGGTTGAATGGCAAGAACTATCATACCCTAGAGTCACTTTCAGATGTAGGGAAACTTGGATCAAGGAATTAATTATCAAATTTTCCTTCTCTTATGCTCAATTGACCATTAAAACCCTAATTATACAAATACGACAACAAATTAATGAATTACGAAAAAAGCTCTTACAGACGGGAGTAAAATACCAAATTATAGAATACCTATTTTTGGGGTTTCAAAGCGGAACAGTCAGGAACATTGGAACAGGTGCCCAAGTCCAAGGTACCTGCTTTTTCAGGGAATCTAGACCTCCTTCAGACACTGATTAGCCCTGTAACTTATGTTTCCCAGAATCTGTCTTCGGAGGACACTTGAGCAAGCACCCTAGTCCCAGAAGTGCTCCTTTGTCTGTCTTTCCTTTAGATCATGAATCCCTGATGTCTTCCCAGCCTTCCTGCAACTCCACTTTTCCCAGATGCGACACCTGTAACCTACAATCACAAGACTTGGTTTGGGGGTTGTGGTGTTTAGAGGTTTGCCTCAGTCAAACCTCAGAGGACACTTAATTCTCCGAACGCCATTGTTAGATAAAGAGGGCGTGCCCTTGTGAGGCAGAGGCCAAAAACCAAAGGAATCAATAATAAAAATGCAATGATATGTCACCTTGTAGTGAAGCTTTCATGGAGGAAGATGCTCTTCATGCCACGAAGGAATTGATGCTCAAATCTACAAATATCAACATATAAAACATACAAGTTTGCTCTTGAAACACAATAGAAGCCTTGAATCACAATTGCTATCTAATTGAAATCTCTTGATCCTCTAGTTTACAAATGAATGCCTACACATGCTTAAATATGCATCTACAAGCACTCCTGCCAAGATATTTGAAATTCAAGCTTACCGTGTCGGCAAAGGGACCTAATAACTATCACTAACCAACATCCAGAAATTGGGGCTGCCCTAAAATAGGGCAGGACTAGGGCACAGGCACCCAAGTCCTCCCCCCTATTTTAGGCAGGGTACAGCTCAAGGGGTCCACCTAGGCCCTATTTTCCATGGGACTTAGGTCTCATTCCATCGGGATGCTAAAATATGAACTAAAATGTCCTAAATGCACTCTAAAGACCCGGGAGCTAAACCTTATGAGGGAAAAGCCCCCAAGGGGACATTTTTCAACGTTACATTTAGCCCCCACTTTAATGTATTTATGAACACGAGGCCCATACATGCATTAAAGTAAGGTCACAAACACAACAAACACACCAAGCATAGAGAAGACATGCCAATCACATAGAAAATAGTAACAGGCACGCAAAACACGGAGAAGATAGTTACAGTCACACAGAACACGGAGCAGACAGTCAATGCATAGAAGACACATCAATGCATGGAAGACAGAAATGATATATTTTCTTTTCTTTTTCTCATATATATGAAATGCAAATGCAAGTACTAAAAAGTAAACAAACCTCCCATAATACATGATGCACCACTTAAGGGTGCAAGTCTCTATATATGGGGCAACACACACGCAAGACATGCAAAACCTCCCAAAATGCATGAAGCACTCCCCAAGAACGCTGGTCACTACATATGGGGCAATAAACACGCCATACAAAACAAGCACGCCAAAACACACACACTTGAAGACATGGAGAAAACACAGTAGACAAGCGATGGTGTGTTCCCTATTTCTAGGCTCATCACCATCTCAGGCACATTACAGGCACACACCGACGATTAGGCTTCACCACAACAATCACCGAAGACACGCTTAAGGGTTGAGTTAGTCATAGAACTGCTCCCCACCTCCACAGAGAACTTTTGAAAATGACAAGATGATGCAATTTGCTCTGAAAAATACACCATCCGTGCCTCCGCAGAGGGCTTAAGAAAAAGGATATGCTCGATATCTTGCCTCCGCAGAGGGCTTACATGATTGATTGCAAACAAACTCAAGATGCACAATGAACTACTCAAGAGCTCAGGTCACTACATCTAAGGTCAAACACATTGCTAACATCTATAACATACAACTTACCTTATATGCCCCCACCTTAAGGTGGTTGATATCAGTTATCGATATCAAGCATGTTAAGGTCGGAAGAAAACACACAGGGGAACAATGACTTTCACAAAGCCCATTCCCCTGGAGGTGACATGTACTTTGCGATCACCAAATGTTCCCACAAACATGTCCTTGCAAGAAACATGTTAGTGTCTACAATGTCATGATAAACAACATCAATGCATCTGATTAACCACACAAAGATCCAAGGTTATACAACGAATTCGAAGTTTGAGGATAACCAGGGGCTATATCACGAAGATCTCTGAATCGAGTACCGTCAAGGCTAGATTCAAAGGCAAACAAAGGTACATAGAGCAGCAGTATTGTTAAGGTTTGTGAATGCGATAGAAACATCATAGAATTCACTACGCAGAGAGCACGAGTGTTTCCATTAGCCAAGCGTCGGATAAAATATACAACCCCATCGTCATATTAGGAACTAAGTCCAATTTTTTATTGCTCTCGAAAGGGACACTAGGTCCACATCAGTATAAATGTTTGTCATCATCCGCTCGCTAGATGGAAACACTAGAGGAAGGGAAACAATAAATAAGAGAGGAGAAAACAAGTGTCTTAGGGATATTCACGTACGAGGGTGCCCCCAAGTCACCAACCACGACTCTATGTTTGTAAGACACAACACATAACAATGAAATTAGAGAGAGAGGCAATATAGAAGAATGATGATACAAATAAAAGAAGGTCACAACAGAGGCAGTCTCCTGGTATCCTGAATCTTACGGGAGAATCCAAGGTCATCCCAGGAGGCCTGAACAACACATAACACATCATGGGAGAAGCACAACATGAGAGGGATTAAAGGGTTAGAGATACTTACTTGTAGGGTCTTCATATTATATGTTAGAGCTCTCGAATCTCTTGGAGAGGTACTCAATCATGTTTAATGTAAAATTTGAGTGGTTCTTATGAAAGTCTTGTTTGTTATCATACGATGCTTGTTCATTAAATCCTTGTTTAAATGAGGCTTTTTGTTGCTTGTGAGGAGGAGAACCACTATTATTTTCGTTTGTTGATTGTTGTTTTGCTCTTTTCTAATTTTTAGCGAGTTTTCGTTGGTGAATCTTTCTAGAACAGTAGCAAGATTCATCCTGTACCATCTTGCTCGTCTGTATCGGTTGTTGTTCTTTCTTTTCAAAGGTATTTTGATTATCTCCTGGTCCATATAAGGATAACAGAGGAGGAACCTCAGCGTAAATTCTATTTTTTCGTGGACGAGGTGGGTTGTCCACTTGTTTCTTATCCACTTCAATCATTCCCACGATACTATCATAGTCTAAGTAATCATCCTCATCTACTTCCATTAGATCTTATTCCACCATATTATTTTATGTATGCTTAGGAAAAGGATTAGTGAAGATTTCTAAATTTTGATTTGGCAGAGCAATCGACTTATTTCCAGTATCATTCACACCCGATACCTGGATGACATTCGAATCAATGAGGTCATGTATCTCATGTTTAAGACACATACATCATTCCGTGTCATGTCCTCGTGTTTGATGATAATGACAAAAGGCATTAGAATCAAAGTAAGGTCCTTGTTTACTAGGATCAATAGGCTTGATCGGGGGAAGCTTCAGAATGTTATTACTCACAGCTTGATTCATGATAGAATGATAGGACTAAGATATCGAAGTAAATTTCCTCGGTTGATACAATTGTTTCTTTGGATTGTTTATAGCAGACACATTTGTATTTGGTCCATTGATCTTGATGAAACCCCTGTTATTGTTCCTTTTAAAGTTGTTTTGTGATGATCCACCCATGGATTGTCTAACTTGAGCCGATGAGTTTTGGTTTTCATATTGACTAGATGAAAGTTGATAATCACGAAGGGTGGTGCATAAATGTTGAAAAGAGTTGTACTTCATCAAGAGAATCTTATCACGAATATTAGGTTGTAGATTTGTAATGACTATCTTTTGAACATCCTCATCTTTCATCTGATATTGAATTTGAGCATAAAGGCCTTGATACTGACTAATGAATTTAGTCAACTTTTCTTTCAGACCTTGTTTGCATTGAACCAAGTCAATAAGAGTGACTAGGGGTCCGATATTTGCTTGAAAATGTTGTAAAAATTGATTAATCAACTGTGAAAAGGAGTGTATTGAATTTGGAGGCAATGAGCAAAACCATTCTAAAGCAGTATCTTTGAGAGATCATGGGAAAAGTTTTGCTAACAATCCTCTTCAAAATAAAAATCACTACACATAGCTGTGAATGCTGCCACATGAATATTAGGATCACCTTTTCCACCATATTTTTCAAAGTGAAGAGTCTCAAGCCTCTCAGGCATAGGGGTTCTTAAGATTGCATATGATAACGGATTATGGGCATGATATGTCGGTAGACTAGGTTGCGAAGAATTTGTCAAGTTTGTTACCTTTTGTTGCAAAGCAGTCATGCCCTGTAAAAGTTGGTTTAGGATGGCATCATTTGGGGATGCGGTTTGTTGCGAGGGATTGGAAGCGAAGTAAGGAGGTGATTGAGCTTGAGATACAATAGGTGGAGGCTGAGAATATGTTAATGGTGGTTGGCCATAATGATAGGTGGAAGATGGTTGCGAGTATGTATTGGGTAGCTAGAAATGAGTGGAATGGATAGGAGGTTGAGAACAATTATTCATAGAAGATGTCCCTTTAAGAATCAAATTCTAATAATCAAATCCCACAGCTTTGTAATTAGTGCCATTAGATACTCTAATACCAATGGTAGCATTACTACAGGCATTTGCATCAGTTGTTAAGATCGTTGGTGTAAAAGTCAATATTCCCGTAGATGGTATAAGTATGGATACTTGAGTATGAGATGGTGATAAAGTGTTATGTATCGTTTGCGCACATTCGGTCACTGGCATGATATTGGTTTGGACTATATGTGCTAGACCACGAATTGCATTAACACCATCTTGTTCTTCTTTTATCAATTCTCTTATATTATGAATTGCAGGAACGACTTCTTCAGCTATTCTCTCATTTTCCATAAATGATTGATATTCAGCTAGCTCCTTATCCAATTTTTCTATTTGTTCATTAGATACATATCCTGTCGCCTCAATAGTGTTATCACCATAATGAAAAGTTTGTTGGTCCATTGAGGTTGGAGGATGTGTAATATCTTGCACAATTTGATTTTCTCCCTTTGTAAAGAAGGTGTCCAAAGTACCAACTTCTTCAAGAGCACTAGATCCCATTAATCTTTTACTTCTTCTTAAAGGGATTTTTTTTAGGACAATGTTTCATAAAAGGTTATACAAAAGCATACAACACACACTGCACAAACCAAGAGAATAAATCCTAGGAGAAGGATGTGATTGACGACCAAAATGCGCATTTTTTGTACTCTTTTCAATGCAAATGAATGAAACAAAGGATGCTATGAGGATTTCAGTCAAGGGAAGAAGTTTATATGACTGATTTCAGTCCAAAAAGGAGTATAATCACTCTCAACACACTCTTGATGCAAATCCAAGATAATGCCAAGTCAAAATGTAGCGAAAATATGTCAAAATAGGCATTTTTTCACCAAAATTCAATGAAAAAGAGCATAACAAAGGGTGTTGCGATGAAAATTATAATGGAAAGAAAATAATATCAGTAATAACAGCCACATTTTTCCAAAATACCCAACACAACACGATTTTAGTGCAATTTAAGGTCAAACCCTAGTGAAAATATAGCAAAATAGGCTATTTTTCACAGTTTTCAACTCCAAGACCTAGTAAAAGAGGTGTTTCAAGAAGTTTTAGGAGGGAAAGTGAAGAATATCAATAATATCAGTCACCTCAATCCATAAAATTGATCACAACATGCTTGGAGTGCAAACTAGGTCAAACCTTAGGGCCAAAATAGCCAAAATGTGTATTTTTTTGCCGATTTTTCACTACAATAGCCTGTTAAAAGGGTGTTGTGAAGATTTTTATGAGGGGTAGAAAACTATTACCCTGATAACAGAAAAATAATGTGCAAATATATTTCACAACACACTTGTAGTGCAAGTTTGGAGAGTCAATAAGGCCAATTTGAGTGAAAATTGTCGTTTTTGAAGCCCTAGGTTTGAAGTTTTGGGACAAATGCTATTTGAATGATTTAAGGTATGATTTATGATGGAAATTAAATACTCTCATATCTGAAAATGATTTTCAAGTTTAAACATGCAAAATGCCCATGCAAATTTAATGAAAATGCACAAAAAATTATTAGTTTCTGTTAAAAATTTTAATGCAAAAATGCAAATAATTTAAATTTAAATGCAAATTCACACTAAAATGCAAGACTAAAGCCAAATGCAAATTTGAATGAGCCTTTAAAATTAGTAGAAAAATCTGATAAAAGATTTTACCTACAAACCCTAGATTTTGGAATTACTAGGTTATATAAAATTGTCAAAATTTCCACAAAACCCTAGCAATTAAATGATTAAAATGCAAAGCAAGATTTTGATTTTTTATATTTTTTGTAGTTTATATCAGATTTGATGCAAAAATCATGAATTAGGAAAATTTAGGAGGACTTAACACAATTTAGTAACCCCAACAATGCAATTTTTTTGTATTTTTCCAATTTTTCCAATTTTTTAAAATTTTCTCAATGCAATAGAGTAAATGACCAAATAAATGAATGAAATCACACCAAATCTACAGAAAAACACTCAGCAAGTTGTAATTTAAGTTCAATAACAAGGTTCACCAAAATGTTTAGTGGAAAATTAGATTCATTAATCTTTTGTTTTTTTATGTGTTTAAATCCACCTCTCCACTATACATTGAAGGATCTAGGGTCGAATGGCAATCACTATCATACCCTAGAGTCACTTTCAGATGTAGGGAAACTTGGATTAGGTAATTAATTATCAAATTTTCCTTCTCTTGTGCTCAATTGACCATTAAAACCCTAATTATGCAAATACGACAACAAATTAATGAATTACAGAAAAAGCTCTTGCAGATAGGTGTAAGATACCAAATTACAGAATACCTATTTTTGCGGTTCTGAAGCAGAACAGTCGGGGACACTGGCGCAGGCGCCCAAGTCCAAGGTACTTGCTTTTTGGGGAATCTGGACCTCCTTCAGACACTGATCAACCCTGTAACTTCTATTTCCTAGAATCTGTCTTTAGAGGACACTAGAGCAAGCACCCTAGTCCCAGAAGTACTCCTTTGTCTATCTTTCCTTCAGATCTTGAATCCCTGATGTCTTCCCAGACTTCCTGCAACTCCACTTTTCCCGGATATGACACCTGTAACCTACAATCACAAGACTTGGTTTAAGGGTTGTGGTGTTTAGAGGTTTGCCTCAGTCAAACCCCGAAGGACACTTAAGTCTCTGAACACTGTTGTTAGATAAAGAGGGCATTCCCTTGTGAGGCAGAAGCCAAAAACTAAAGGAATCAATGATAAAAATGCAATGATATGTCACCTTGTAGTGAAGCTTTCATGGAGGAAGATGCTCTTCATGCCATGAAGGAATTGGTGCTCAAATATGCAAATATCAACACGTAAAACATACAAGTCTGCTCTTGCAACACAATAGAAGCCTTGAATCACAATTGCTATCTAATTGAAATCTCTTAATCCTCTAGTTTACAAATGAATGCCTACACATGCTTATATATGCATCTACAAGCACTCCCGCCAAGATATTTGAAATTCAAACTTACCATGTTGGCAAAGGGACCTAATAACGGTCACTAACTGACATCTAGAAATTGGGGCTACCCTAAAATAGGGCAGGACTAGGGCGCGGGCGCTCAAGTCCTCCCCCCTATTTTAGGTAGGGTACAGCTCAAGGAGTCCACCTAAGCCCTATTTTCCATGGGACTTAGGTCTCATTCCATCAGGATGCTAAAATATGAACTAAAATGTCCTAGATGCACTCTAAAGACCCAAGAGCTAAACCTTATGAGGGAAAAGCCCCCAAGGGGACATTTTCTGGCATTACAAGATTCATCTTGAAGACTTATTTGAGATAGCGATCAAGTATAGAGTGTTCCTGACTAATCAGATCTTCAAAAGAGAGTGTGTGAAGAGACATAAGTACAATCATCAAGTGTGACCTTCAAAGGTAGTTTTCAAATAGTTGAAAGATTGTCATACTATAATCATTTCTTAGTTTGTTCTCAGATTAGGGAGTAGTTGCTTCATTTGGTTAAAGCCACTAAAACAGAGTCATCAGGGAGCAGAAACTTCCTTGGGAGTGACCCTAAATCAAAGTTACTTAGGGAGTAGTAGCTTCCTTAGTTTAAAGCCCCTAAAACAAAGATATTATTTGAGTTTCATATATTGTGAGTTAATTCTCATTGTGGTTTTTCCCTGGTAGGTTTTTCCATGTGTATCTGGTGTTATGTGTTGCTATGCATTGTGTTAATCTTTCATGTTTGTGTTAATGTTGTCATTCTCAAGTTCTGATCTGCTCCGGATAAGTTGAAGTTGTTAAATTTGAAGAATTGTTTAGATATTGATTCACCTCTTCTCTCAATACCCTGGTGTGTCTAACAATTGGTATCAGAGTCAAGTTCCTCTGAAGGAAGCTTAACCACTTGAGGAAGGTCTGGGATGGCATTAGGAGGATCCAACAAGATTCCCAGGTTCGATGGAACAAATTATGGTTTTTGGAAGGTAACAATGGAAGGCTACATCAATTCACTAGGTTGTGGAGTTTGGGATTCTATTAAGAAAGGGTACACTATCCCTGCTTCTATTCCAACAGATGTAGATGAAATCAAGAAGTATGATAATAATGCCAAGGCCAAGCTTGCTATCATGAGTGGATTATTTGATTCAAAACTTTCAAAGGTGATAAGTTGTAGCTCAGCTCAAGAAGTTTGGAATAAACTTGAAACTATTTATGAAGTAGATAAGAAAGTGAAGCAAGACAAGATGCAAATACTCAAGAATATATTTGAATCCCTAAAGATGTTAGAAGATAAAAATATTGCAGGTTTCATGCTCCGAGTGAATGAAGTAGTCAATGGTATCAAAGGCCTTGGTGGAGGATTAAAAGAAGATGAGATTGTGAAAAAGGTTATGAGATCTCTTCCTAAATCTTACAGTTCCAAAGTATCTACTATTGAGGAGACTGTTGACCTGGATACATACTCCTGAGACCAAATTTTTGGGACCCTTACTACTTTTGAAATGAGAGAGTTTGATAGTGATGTTCAAAAGAAGGAAGTTGCTTTCAAAGTTAGTAAAAAGGTAAAAGAAGAAACTATTGATGAAGATGAAATCCTTGATGATGCTGAAACAAATTTTGTAAGAACCCTGAAGAAAGGATCTAGCAAATACAAATGTAAGTTACCCTTTGAATGTTTCAATTGTGGAAAGTTAGGTCATTGTTCTTCCAAATGTCCTCTCAAAGAATCTAGGAGAAGTAACAAAAATAGTAAATTCAAAAGAAGTTTGCTTTCTATAGAGGATAGTTGTTCTTTAGAAGATGAGGATCATGATGATCAAATGATGAAACACTTTTCTTCGCCATGAGTGTTGGTGACAAAAAGAATGAGGTTAGAAAAATGGATACCTTGTAAATAGTTCCAAACAATGAAAAATCAATGGTTCTATGGACTAGCTTTGATGCAAAAGAAGAAACCAAAGCTTAGGTCATTGATAGTGGTTGTTTAAATCATATGATTGGTGAAAAAGAGTTCATTAGCCTTAAGAAGTGGGATGGTGGAGTTGTCAAGTTTGGAGGAGATGAGTCAGTACAAATATGTGGAAAAGGTGTCATATCTATTGATGGAAAGAATAGGACTGAGGATGTTCTCTATGTCAAAGGATTACAACACAATCTTCTTAGTGTCAGTCAGATGTGCAGGAAAGGTTACAATCTTACTTTTCATGCTAATCCAGTTGTGAAATCAGGAAGGCAAAATCCAGAAAGCTTGTTGCAGAAGGTATCAAGACTTGTGGTGATATCTATCACTTGAAAGAAGTAAATGGAAGAACATGTTTGTTGACTCAATCTAGTGAGTGTTGGTTGTGGCACAAAAGAATGGGACACATCAACCTTGATAACATTTTAAGAATCAGCTCTACTCATGTAGTGAGAGATATGCCTAATATAATCAAGCCTGTAAACTCTATATGCAAGTAATGTCAGATGGGAAAGTAGACAAAGACAAGTTTTAAAAGCAAGGAGTACTCTTCTTCAAAGCCATTGGAGGTGATTCAAACAGACCTATGTGGACCCACAAGAGTAAAAAGTCAACAAGGTGAAGGTACTTTATGTTGCTCATTGATGATTATTCTAGAATGACTCAGGTTACTTTCTTAGGAGAAGAACTGATGCTCTTGATAAGTTTAAGATTTTCAAAGCCTTGGTTGAAAATGAAATGGATACTAAGATCAAATGATTGAGGTCAAATAGAGGAGGTGAGTTTACTTCAAATGAATTTGAAAAATTGTGTGAAGAGCATGGCATTAGGAGGCACTTGTCTTCTCGTAGAACCCCTCAGCAAAATGGGGTAGTGGAAAGGAAGAATAGGATTGTGCAAGAAATGTCTAGGGAAATGTTAAAAGATGCAGATCTACCTGATGTATATTGTAAGGAAGCAATTCACACTGTTGTCTATCTAACTAATAGAGTACAATTGAGGGTCAATAGCACTAAGACCCCTTATGAGTTGTGGTATGGAAGACCTCCCTCTATCAAACACTTTAGGATCTTTGGCAACAAATGCTATATCAGAAAAGATGAAGAAGACCTAGGAAAGTTTGATTCAAGATGTGATGAAGGAATCTTTCTTGGTTACTCAACTAGAAGCAAGGCCTATAGATGCTGCAACAAAAGGTTGGGAAAGATGATTGAAAGTACAAATGTCAAAGTAGATGAAGACTTGTATCAGTTCACACAGGATTCAAAAGATACTGGATCTAATATATTTCCTTGTATTGAAGATGAAGAAGTAGAAGAAGTAAAAGAAGAAAATGAACAAGAACCCGAACAGATACCCAAAACCCCAACAAAGTATGTCTAGAAGAACCACTCATCAGAACAGATCATTGGAGATAAAAATGAAGGTGTATAGACAAGGAGAAGATTTTCCAAGACACATGGGCAAGCAAACTTGTGTTTATTATCAAAGGTGGAACCTAAGACCTTTGCTGAAGCCTGCAAAGATGATGGATGGATAAAAGCAACGGAAGAAGAACTGGATCAGATTGAAAAGAATTAGACATGGGAATTGGTTCCTAGACCAGTGAATAAGAATGTTATAGGAACAAAATGGGTGTTCTGGAACAAGCTAAATGAAGAAGGTGATGTTGTGAGGAACAAAGCAAGGTTAGTATGCAAAGGATATACTCAAGTAGAAGGAATTGATTTTGAGGAGACTTTTGGTCTAGTAGCTAGGATGGAGGCAATTAGAATGTTCCTTGCTCTTGCTGCTCACGAGAACTTCAAGGTGTATCAGATGGATGTCAAGTCAACATTTTTGAATGGTGATCTAGAGAAGGAGGTGTATGTTGAACAACCAGATGGTTTCCAAATATCAAAAGATCCAGACATGGTGTGCAAAGTCAAGAAGGCTTTGTATGGGCTCAAGCAAGCACCTAGGGATAGGTATGCAAGCTTAGACAAGTACTTACTTCAACAGGGCTTCAAGAAAGGTATTACAAATAGCAATCTTTACATAAAGGAAGAAGGAGACATGATCTTAATAGTTGCAGTTTATGTTGATATTATTTTTGGAGGAAATAATGATATGTGTAAGAGGTTTGTAGAGGAGATGCGAAAAGAATTTGAAATGTCCATGATTGGTGAAATGTCATTCTTCCTTGGTCTTCAAATTTCCCAGCTAGATGGTGGTATCTTTATTTCTCAAGCTAAGTATGTTAAATAATTATTGAAGAAGTTTGGTATGGAGGATTCAAAGTCAGTGAGTACTCCCATGGTCACTGGATGTCACTCGAGCAAAGATGATGAGTCTCCGGAGGTGGATCAGACTGTTTATAGGTCTATGATTAGAACATTGTTGTATTGGACTACATTTAGACCAGACATCATGCATGCAGTATGTGTAGTTGTCAGATATCAAGCCAATCCTAAGCAAACACATGAGAATGTAGTGAAAAGGATATTTAGATACTTGAAAGGAACTCTAGACTATGGTCTATGGTATCCAAAAGGTAATGACTTTGATTTGAGTCCATACACTAATGTTGATTGGGCTGGTTGTATTGATGATAGAAGAAGTACAGTGGTGGTGCTTTCTTTCTAGGAAGTAGATTGGTTTCATGGTAGAGCAAGAAGCAAGATTCAATGTCCATATCTATTGCAGAGGCAGAGTATATTGCAGCAGCCTCTTACTATACACAAGTGTTATGGAAAAATTAAACTTTGAAGGATATCAAGGTATTGTACATGATGAGCCTATTCCTATTTTGTGTGATAATACAAGTGCTATCAATATCTCCAAGAATCCAGTGATGCATTCTAGAACCAAACACATAGCAATAAGGTATCACTTTTTGAGAGAGAAGGTTGCAGATAAGGAAGTGAGGTTGGAATATGTCCCAACTAAGGATCGGATTGCAGATATTTTCACAAGGGCTCTTGCAAAGGACACTTTTGAGAATATTTGGAAGAGGTTAGGCGTAATTGCCCCTCCTTCTTACTAAGATTCAAAATAGTGCATCTATCTATGGAGAGTTCATGCTATATCTTTATCCTGAACTGATGATGGCTATCTCTCAGGGGGAACATGTAGTGGTGACTGACGATAAGGAGAGCTTGCAAGAAAAAGTTTAGAGATATATGATTATTAATGAAAGGAAGAGAATGAGAAGGTATTGGATCCCTTTGTCCTTGATGTCAAAGGGGGAGAGAGTCTAAGGGGGAGCATATGTTACCATCAATGATAAAGGGGGAGATTGTTGGCCATATGTGTTGTCACTGATGTCAACATAGCAGCATACATTGATGCCAACATAGAATACACTAATGTCAACACTATCATAAGAGTAAGAGACTATTCATTGTTGGATGTCATGCTCCTAAGAAAGAGAAAGCTCGTCATTGGAGATACTAAAAGCCACATTCCTAAGCAAAGTAGAGTTGTGTTTGGAGCTTGATCAATATGAATTAGAAGAATCGAGTTGTGTTGCTGATGCTGAGGATACGTTCCTACTTTGAAGCATGTTGTATGATCATTCCTACCAATAATGAGTTGTATATGGTGATGCAAAGAAGACTTGGCCTCCAGAAGCAGGTTGAAGATAGTATGGGTTCAGTGAAGATGTTTCTAACATGAAAATGGAATGATTTGCATTCCTCTAATTTTGAAGCTATGGTCTTGCGATTCAAGAGTTAAATTGAGTATGATGTAAATATGCTAAATCCTAAGTTTCAGAGTGTTTGCTCTTACGCAGTGAAAGATATAAGTGACTGAGTTCTAGTTCAGGCTCTGACAGTGTAATGTGATATTGAAAGGTGAATGGAATGCTTTGCATTCCTCCACGTTTGTAGATATAGCTATGCAGTTATGGATCTATGTTCAGAGGATGGTAGATGTGTTGTTTCCAAAGTTCCAAACCATCATTTTCTCTGTAGTGAAAGTTATGATTGATAAAGTACTAGTATGTGCTCTGACATAATGGAGCAGTGTTCAAGACCTATTGGAATGCTCTGCATTCCTCCAGAAATAAATGATTGACCTTGTGGTTTTGTGAACTGTGCATTTCATGTTTCTTTCCTATTTCAAGCTTCTTGGTGGTCCATAGCTTAGTTTTTCAATTGACAACATGTTGCAGTGTGTTTCAGATAGTAATGTGCTCTTAGAGTTTGTTACATCCTGTGTGTTTCTAACTATTTACTATTTATCTTAACTGGTTAATTTTCTTGAATAAATGAATGGTTTATGAATCTTTGCATGAATATGTATTGTGAATCTTGAATGGAATATGTTGAAAGATTGAACGATGCAATGTGATGTATTATAAGTGATTCTAGTTATGAAATGTACGAAGCATATGATTATATTGCGATCGGCTAACTATTGTTGTGATGATGTAAGATGAATGCAGGAACAGGTTGCTCCTCCTGAAATGAGGGGAAGTATCACTCGAGAGAAGGACTTGGTCTGGTAATCCTTAGAGAAGCCTAAATTGAGCAAGCACACACCACTATCCTACTCGGTCTAGGTTGTGTCGAGTCTGTGTAGGTAAAGGTAAGTAATCTGTGGTAATGATCTTGAATACTTATTGGGATATGTTTTTATGAGTGTTTTGAATAAGAAATGTGATTTAGTCTGAGTGTCGATTAAAGTCTTCTTTGATAAAGTTTGGAATTGCAAACGACAAGGTATAAACGTGAAATGAATATATACACGTGCAAATACATGTCCATGATAAACTCATATATATGAGAAAATACGTGCATGAGTATACGTAGGTAGACATATCTATGCATGCTCATGAATGCATTTCTCGTAGGCATAAGAGTATTGATTGGACGAGGGATACCTATATGTATGTGTGTATATGTGTATTTCATACACATACATCATCGATGGATATGTGGGTTAGTGAGTTTTATGTTGTTTTCAAGTATGTGTGTGTAGTACATATATATATATTAATATATATATGTATAGACGTTAATGCAAACGTGTATATATATATATGTGTGTGTGTGTTAATGTTTCTTTAGCACTGATTTGATAGCATAGTGCGTAGCTTTGTAACCAATGTAAATGTTAAACATAGCGCATAATTTATAAGACTTGTGCAACATATTTACTATGATTATTGCGCTGGAAAGGCAGCACATGCATTTATATTGTTTGGGGATTAAAGCACATAACGTGCGATACTATGTAAATATGGGTAGTGCTCCATAAGTTATAAGGCACTTGGTAACTGATTTCCAACATGAAGGATAATTGTCCTTGACTTTTTCATTATGTGTAAGATGGCAATATGATAACCAATGTGAGAATGCTTTGACCCGTTCTTTCCAAACTGCCAGCATGAGAATAGGAGGTGTGGTCTTTAAGTGGCGCCATGCTTGAACTGTGCAAACCAAATTGGAGTCTTGAATCTGCATTATGAATTCCTGTAGGAATTAGTCAAGCATAAGGTGGCCAATATGGGTCGATCTATTTCCTTACATTTCTGAATTTGGTTCTTATTGTCCACTTATGTGTTATTTGTGCAATAATTTCTGCTGCCACCTTGAATTCTTTTTACTGAGTCAAATTTCTGAGTGGGAGTTGTGGCGAATCTGGGAGCTTGTTTTTAGCCTTGGCATGCTCATTTTTTGTATAAATAGAGGAGCTCTTCCATTCATTTGGTACACAATTTTCCATCTAAGTTGCTTTATGTTGTTCTACTATAATTTTTTGAGTTTAGTGTTTAGAATGTGCATTGTTATTTTGGTCTTGAGATTTTGAAGGAAATTAGTAAGAAGTAAAGAGGGGGAATTGAGTTGTTCTTCGAGGAGATATTCAACCAGTTTGAGGAATTAAAAGCAAGGAATCCAGTTAAACTATTGGAGCATAGCATTAACAAGCATGCTAATTTCTTCTCCATTGTACATTTTATGTTTGAAAAGATTATATGTTCTTGATTGTTTGTTTGGAAATAAGTTTGGGTTGCTTTTCTTTATCGAATTGGATATTTTCTTATATGTTTAATGAGAGGTATATATCTAGTATGGGAAATATTATGTATTGAATGTATGAATAATCTCCACAGTAGAGATTAGTATCTATATTGGAATTATGCACTATATTAAGTTAAGTATGAATAGTTATTGCTACATTATGAAAGGTTAAGTTATGGAAACTATGTATTACGACTTGTATTACTTTGGTAGTAGTGTCATAGTAAACTTGAAATTGTTAAGTGGGGTTAATCCTGGGATTAGTTGATTGATGGGTAACAGAGTAACCTTTGTATAGAGAATGATGTCATACCAAATTGAGCTAGAAAGATGGGTGAACGTGTGACGTCCATTCTGAATTAGGGGTGATGAATACTTTGGCCAAAGTAGTGTAAGTAGCCACTATTTACACTGTCGGTTCACTATGATCTAGGTTTATATACTAGGTAGGGATAATCATACTTGTAGGTTAGAGCCACAGTATGATAGTTCTAGTTATGTAGGACACAACATCATGCTCAGAATAGGCTAATCTTTGATGTTACCATACCAATCCCTTTGTCGAAGGGTAGGGTCGTTTACCAGTTTGATAAATATGCGGGGGACTACAGTTAGTCTATGGTTGGTAGAAAAGCACCTGAGTGATGCTTCTCCTCATGTAGTTGGCAGCCAAGATTTGAAGGACATCGGAACCATTTGTATCTCTACATTTAGTTTATCTCTTTGAAACTTGTTTGTAACTTTCGTATGGAATTCTGTAAATGAGAAATATTCAATACTTGTAATGTTGAAATGCAATTTGATTATGCAATGGTAAAGTTTGAAATATGTTTCAAATGTGCATCATATCATTTTAAAAGAAAGAAATTTTTTATTGTGGGTATCATGAACTATTTACTTTTGAGTTAAATTTAGTAAAATTTATTTGGTAGAACTCTGGTCATGTTATAGAGTTAATGATTGAAGGTGTGCAACATAATTCTTTGATGTGCAGTGACAAATAAGTGTTTGGGGATGTTGTATGAGTCATATGGACTCATCTGGAAGAGTTTCATGAAGATCTTTGTTGTTTCCAATATTGCACAAGGTTTTCTAGTTGATATGGTCATTACTCTTCAAGTTTTCATGAGTTTACCTTAAAGCTGTCATATTTTTAATTGAGCAGAGTGTGCAAAGGTAATTACTTGATGTTTGAAGCTATGAAGGATGTTTTGGACTTGGTAAAGCAAGTGTTTGGATCCGCAAGGCTTGTGTCTTCTGCTGGTGTAACACATTGTTCTAATTAGAGCCATCTTCTACATGTTTCATATTGTGTATTGTATGGCTGACTTGTAAATGTATTTTTCATGTTCAATCTAGCTGACAAGCTATGTAGTCAATGCAATATCATGTATAAATAGTAGATCAAATTTAATGTGGAGGATATTATTTCAAGATGATGAACAAGGTTCGCAAGCAAATAAAAGTAGAATAATACATTTTTATGTGCGACTATGGGAGAAAGAGTAGATGTTGTTGATGTTATTTGGATTCATCTTGAAGACTTATTTGAGACAGTGATCAAGTATAGAGTGTGCTTGACTGATCAGATCTTCAGAAGAGAGTGTGTGAAGAGGCAAAAGTGCAATCATCAAGTGTGAGCTTCAAAGGCAATTTTCAAATAGTTGAAAGATTGTCATATTGTAATCATTTCTGAGTTTGTTCTCATATTAGGGAGTAGTTGCTTCCTTGGGTTAAAGCCCCTAAAACAAAATCATTAGGGAGTAGAAGCTTCCATGGGAGTGACCCTAAATCAAAGTTACTTAGGCAGTAGCAGCTTCCTTGGGTTAAAGCCCCTAAAACAAAGTTATTATTTGAGCTTCATATATTGTGAGTTAATCCTCACCATGGTTTTTCTCTTCTAGGGTTTTCCACATATATCTAGTGTTATGTGTTGCTATGCATTGTTTTAATCATTCATGTTCATGTTGATGTTGTGATGCTTAAGTTCTGATCTGCTCCAGTTAAGTTGAAGTTGTTAAATTTGAAGAATTATTTAGATACTGATTCACCCCCCCTCTCAGGATCTTGGTGTGTCTAACAGAAGTATGGTTACACTATAACCTCTAAAAACTTATATCTCAAAACCAAAACAAACAGGGTTTGACGTCGAAAACCCTTAGTTGACAAAACGACAATAGTCAAATTGAAATTGACTAAACAAGGGTGATAACTAATACATACCTTGTCTCATGACAGTTCACATAAAGAACAACTTTAAAACTGAGATGGCAACCTGACTTTTTCCACATCTATTTCCTTCTCCCAGATGATACTCTCCTTCCCTTCTTGGAATTAGAAATCTCTTTTCTTGGTTACATTCACAATCATACAAACTATGATCAGTGTATCATCAATAAATCATTAAACATCATGCTAAAATAATCTTAACAACATGTAATCTCATGTATAAATCTAAGCATTAATCATAATCCATATAATCAATTATTTATCCTGACATTTTCCCCAAATGTCAAATCATTAACCTATAAGTACTTACCCATTTAATCACGTGAAAAGTAAAAGTTAAACATAGTCAGAATTGGGGATGTAACAATCTATATTGGTCTCTTCAATGTTCTCCTCTTTAATCTTCTCCTCTTCAATAGTCATCGAACTGGATGCTACATCATTCTTCACTTTCTGAATCCTCTCTCTCCTATCTCTTTGTTGTTTTTCCTCTTTCTCTCGATGTGCTTCAATTTCTTCAAGTGTCATGACCTCCCTCTTCTTTTCTTATTGACATTTATTTGATCCCATGACTACCAAAATGTGTTGATACAATCAACAAATAATATTGTACTATACTTAGATTCGGATCCCTTCTTAAAATGTATGAAATACAACTAGATTTAGATCCTTTGTTCGATATGATATTTCCTTGAGTTTTCTAAGAAAAATTATTTGTTTGATCTCTTTAAAAAATACATTTTCTACTTCATTCCATCTGAAAATGCTCCATATGACTGAGTCCCTATAAAAAAATGCATAAAATATGTCTTGTTGAGAGCTTGAATTGACACATGCATATAAAAAATTGCAGAATTCGTCGTTGTTGGTCGTATTGGTATAAAGGAATGTTGTAGAAAATATGTCGTACTATTATTTTATTACAAAATGGCTAAATAAGAAATGGGTGCCCGTTTAGAAACGGACACCAATTATTTTTAGAATGGGTACTCGTTTATAATGGGCACACGTTTCTAATAATTTGAAAATGCAAACCCACTAATTTGCGTTAGTTTTAGGCTTGGAAACCCAAGCCTTAGCCTTGGACTTACAACTAGGAGACTATGAAAACAACAAGAGAAAAAACTAGTTTCACCACTATGGCTGACAACTTTCTCTTTTCATAATCTTTTAACGAGATTATAACTCACTGTAGATCTAAAAGTCTAGTTTTCAAATATGTAATTTTTTGTACTACTGGACATAATTTTCTATTTATTAATTATTTTTTAAACAAAGAGACTCATAAACTTGAAATAACATACGTTACTAGTTTTTTAATAACTTTTGATTTTGAAAGTTTCTTGAAAAAAAATGTCTAACCAATCTAGACATCATTCTCTACATGATGAATTTTTTTAGTGAATTGATTAGTTTAACTCAAACTATGTTGGCCGTACACGAGGGGTTTTAAAAAACACTAATTAGGGCCATTAAAAAATTAATAAAAAATATGTATCAAAAAATTGCAAAAAGCCACCCTGACCAAAATTCAACATCCTGTGCATCTTTCCACAAAAGGAATTAGAAAAACACCTTCATTTAGGTCAAATTATGTTGGTCGTACACATGCATGCTTTGGAAAAAAACATGAGACTTTTAAAAAGCCACTTTTTGTACATCCTATAGAAAACCAACTTTCATCATCTGGGTACTAGAAAAAATACATATTTGAAAACTATAAACAAAAACCTACATTTTATATATTTACATCATATTAATATTTTATTTGCAAGTGCTTCAAATTTTTACTCCAATTATGACCTATTTGAAAATTAGGAAAAACACTTCCACTTATTGGCAAAAAAGTGGACTCATCTTAGATTGCACTTACCCATAAACTTCTATAATATGCCACATTATATAAAACCTAATATAATGTTTTAAATGTATTTGAGGTCCACTTATTTTACACCACTACGCCATAACACATAACAAGGTTAACCCTTAACCCAACTTTACCATATACACGAAGCCTCTCCCTTTATGCTCCACTATTTTTATTATGGGAATTTGCTATTGAAGCCTCTCCACTCACATGCATGCATTGACATATAGAAATATACTCATTCACAGGTGTTGACAGCATAAAACAAGCACTTCTATACAAGTTAATATGCATATTTTCACACACACACTCACACAATGTAGCTCCATCAAATCACAAATTGTATTTTGCTGCAATAATTTCTCCTTTGTCTTATAATGTAACTCCAGAGGATTTATTTATAAAAAAATATGCTACAATTTTCTTTTGAGGGTTTCATAGTCATATATAGTAGAGGGTTATATATATATATAACTCCAACAAATCGTAGATTGCATTTTGCTACAATAATCTCTCCTTTGTCCTATAATGTAACTCCAAAGGCTTTATTCGTAAAAAAATATGTTGATATATATATATATATATATATATATATATATATATATATATATATATATATATATATATATATATATATCTTGTAACTTCAACAAATCATAGACTATATTTTGTTGCAATAATCTCTCCTTTGTCCTATAATGTAACTCTAGAGGATTTATTTGTAAAAACTTATGTTACGGTTTTTTGTTGAGGGTTTAATAGTCATATATGGTTGAGGGTTTATACACACATAATGTAACTCTAACAAATTGAAGAGTATTTTTTGCTGCAATAATCTCTCCTTTGTCCTACAATGTAACTCCAGATGGTTTATTTGTAAAAAAAAATGTTACATATTTCTCTTGATAGTTTTATAGTCATGTATAGTTGAGGGTTTTATTTCTATTGACTATTTTCTATTGCTAGTTTTATGTTTAAGGTTTATTTCTATTGAGGGGTTTCTCTATATTACCATATTACAACTCTATATATACATATATAGTTGTATATATGCGTAAATGTGTATATACAACTATGTATATGCATATATATACAATTGTATATACATTTATATACAACTATATATACATATATATAGTTGTGCATTTAAGTCATATAAAATGCATGATCTTCATATTTGTATATTGTTCTACATAGGTATTTTACGTATAGCATAATTAAATTAATCAGTTTCTCAACTATTTATATTTTGTAACATGGAAAAATACAAGTTCTACAATTTACACTTTAACTATTTACAGATTGTATATTTATAGAGATTTGTCTAACAATATATACTTGTACACATATTTTTCAACAAATATACAAAGATGTAAATATTATTTAAGGTGCTTATGTTTACAGATGTAAAGTTACAAATTGGTATATTTGGTTGTGTTTCTTAACACAGTGCATCATATAGACCACTAAATCTATAAATCTACTATGAAGTTATATTTTTTAACATAATACCATTATTGAGATATTTTACTCTACATTCAGTACCACTTGGATTATTTACAGACTTCTTATCCACATGTATATATGTTTTTACAACTATGTATATGTGTTTTTAAATATGTATACATATTTTTAGCTTTGTATATGTATGTGTGTGTGTGTGTTTGCACCTAAAAGTTTAACAATTGAAGTTGATCTTACATATGTATGCTAATTTTGTAGAACACTATCATAAAATACAAAATGGGTGTTCAATCCTTTTAATTACTACAAAAACCTCATTAAATATAATTGGATATTACTATTGTAATGTACTAGTATTGTTGTCTAGAACTATGAACAAAATTTGTATCATATATCATGAGATACCTTCTTCAATTTTCCATAAACCTTGGGAATGGAATTAGTTGTTCCTCTTCTATAGCGAGGAAAGACCAACTAGCAAAAAAATTATTTCCACTTGAACTTATACTTACTAGTCCTACAACACCTCCTAGTGCTATAGCTATTTTGACAAGCAAAGCCTAATTTCCTTGTGCATTTAATTGCAACTCATTTGTGTTGCCAGACCTACACTCAACTTGTAGGTTGGTTAGAGCTATAAACACAAGGCTCAATATGTTAAACACCTCCATTAGAATGGGATGTTGTGGTGGTAGAGGAGTCATTGTTGAACTTAAACATCTCTCTTTCTATGCTTGATCTACCATCCTTTTAGTCATTTTCAATTGTTGATCAATCTTCTTCTGCTTTCATTGAACCTCCTTCTCCCTTTGCAACCTACAATTTTCTTCTACCAGTTTCTACATTTTTAGTTGTCTCTTAATTTTTTATTTCTTTCTTTCTTTCTTTCTTCTTGGTTTACTTCCCATTTTGATTTCCTCTCTCTCATCTACTCCCTTTTTCTCTTACAATTCTTCCATTCACAACTTTTTCTTCTCTTGCTTGTTCAACATTTCTATGTATGCATCTAATGTTAGAACTTGGGAATGCCTACTCAGTCGAAGTGCCCCAACCTAACCTTTTGGTTGCTTTTAATGTACCCTTTACATTAGAATATTGAGAAATTGAGAGATCGATCCATTCATTGGCAACTCATTCTCTTGAGTGCATGACACAAATTCAATGTCTTTTTTAGAAGTACCATCCCATCATGAAAGTTGGCCCTATTTTATGCATCCCAATTTTTTAGATTCATAAAATAGTGTATGACCTCCCTTGGATCATGTTGTGGCAATGATGGCATGAAAAGACACATGCTCTTTACTAAAATCTATCTACACCTTGGATTTTCTAGCAACTTCTTTCAACCAATCTAGTTCATTAGTTTGTGTGGGAAAACTAAGTCATTTGCCACTGTCTATAGCTTCAACCAATTGATTTACATGACCTACAAGTATTTAACTTTCCACACCTTCATTACAAGTAGTTTTAGTTGCAGAATCCTGCATTTGAATACCTAAGAATTATGTGCATTCATGATGTAGCTCATTGCTTGCATTTATGTACCGATGTTGGATTGGTTTTAAGAATTGTTGTACTTCATCCTCTTTATATCCAACTGTAACGTAGAAAATTACGTACCCTCACAATTTTGCATTATGTTTTGGCTCGCTTTGGTGTCCACTCCCTAACATGTTTCTAAGGCCACTCAACCCTAACCTTGGCCTATTTTCATCCCTCACCAAGGTTTGCCAAAAATCATCACATATTTATTTCTTTCAACTTCTCAATAACATGTGTTGAATTCTAGAGAATATTCCTAGGATGTGAGTGTGACGTATAGATGTCCTCATGATGTGCTGGCATCCAAAATATTCTAGACTTTCAAACGGTTGATTCTCCCACCTTGGTACTCAATTGTGTCGGTGGTAACACTCATGTGGCAGTGAAACAAATCTTGTAGCATACCCGACCTTCTCAGATTCTCATTCTTTCATGCAAAAAGAAAGATTTGAAAAAAAGAGGCTTCCTTCCTTCTTTCTCTCTCTCTCTCACATGCTTTTGAAAAAATATATAGTTGATTGTTGGAAAATAGCTCTATTGGCTCTCACAATAGAAGATTGGTGATTTAGGTACTCTTCTACATTGTAGCATCTCCCTTTTTAGCTTTGTGGGTTTTTATTTGCAACTTACATATTATGGAGGCTCTCTTCCAAGGGTTTGGAGCTATTCGTGTATAGATTTGGCCCTAAAGGAGCTTGCAACCTCCTCCATTGCATCAAAAACCTGGTAACATTGTTTCATTAAGAAGGAATAGTGTTATCCATTGGTTTTGTTATATATTGTTTTGTCTACATTTGACAAACTTGTGGTGTAGACCACCACCCTATTTTTCCTATGCACACTAGGGTATTCTTCCCCATAGACCAAGGTTGACACTCTTAGTTTCATTTATTTTGTCACAACTATTATTTCCTAGATGTACTTAGGAAATATGAGCACACATGTTTATTTATATTTTTCCATAGTGGCTACTCGTGGAGGTCAAAAGACCAAAATAGGGGCTTGACCTAAAGGAAAGCTCCCAAGTAGTCCCAACCATTTTTCTTGGTTTGTGTTGTTACAACTATTAGAAGAGATTTAGCCACACAAGGGTTTGATGATCTCTTCTTCTCTTCTCTCTTCTAATTTATTTTATCAATTAATCCCTCTTTGTTAAATGTATTTTTTCGTTGATTTGACACTTTATTACACTGCTAGACGCTCATATTGGTTCTGTGTGTAGACTGGGTGAGTGGGTGAACCCTGATAAAGCTTCGTATGCACGATAGTGCGATGTCTAGACGTCCTCACAACATGCTGGCATCTGATGTCAAGACCCTCCCCTTTTGGTGCCAAGTTCTCTTGAATCTCTTGTTATTATTCTACTTTCCTTTCTGTAATCTAGTTTCTAGATTTTTAGATTTCACAATTTTAGCATTGTACCTTAATGCTTTCACTTGTTGAAATAGGATAGTTTCTAAGTGTAGAGCAAAGTAGAATCTTGCTAGAGTTGTTCTATTCTTCCTGATTTGATAACATCAGAATACTCTTTCTTGAAGCTAGTTGGATTCTCATGTAATTGTTTGGAAATTAATTCTAGTTAGATAACATTGTTTTATCTTACATTAGAATTCACATTTTCTCACATTACACCAACCAACTGTAAAATGTTTTCTATTGCAATAATCTCTCCTTAATCTCCAATTGTGAAGGCCTCACTTGCCCTCATGTCCTTGTGAAGAGTGGTGTGATCTAATGGACAAATCTCATTCATTGAAAGTCATTAATAATATTAAAGGGCATTAGTGCTTGTTTGAAGGCATTGCTCACAAGAGTTGTCAACTCTTCCTTCCAATCTCAATTTGGGGATATCTTGCCATCTATGTTGTCCTTTGTTCTTTGAAGTAACTTTTGAAAGGAGAGAAGACACTCACACCTAGAGGTTGTAGCTTGTGGCTAGCATGTGTTGGTAGGGTGAGCAAGTCAATGCCTATTCACTTTGCTTCCTCAATTGTTTTGAATGCAATATGGCTGCCATGGCCATAAAAAATGAGAAGAGCCCTATTTTTTGGTGACACCCTTCATGGGATAGACACAACAAAATGTTCTAGCCAATTAAGAAATAACTCCTTAGTCATCCATGCATGTTCCTATGCTATCATGCATGCCCTTGGTTCACTATTATAAATGTAGTTCTTTATGTGTCTTTTTGACTTGAAAAGATAAAAATTAGGGATATTGTGTCTCACTGCACTTATGCATGCTAGTACTGTGATCCACTTCCTAGCTTTGGAGATTATATGGGGACACATCTAGAACCCAATCTTGTAATTACATGCATGCTACAGTTTCTAATAGCTTGTACTATAGTCTTGTCGTTGTTCCAAATTCTCCTTGACCCATATTGATTCTCATTGTATAGTTTGTGCAAGTTATCGTAAAACAATGTAGCTATGCATGGACTTAGCATTATTGCTTTGTTAGTGTCCACTCCCTCAATAGTTCTAATAGTTAAAAATTTGGATGCCTCTTTCGAAACCATGCCCACCATGACCTCTTGGGCATCCCGTTTGTGAAGAGGTTTGACCTAGATTGAATAATTCGAGCCATGAAAGATCTAAGTTGAACAATTTCAAATCAATGGCCAATATTAGCCATGTCCTTGGACCATTGCATATTTTTAGCTTCATCCTCATCAATTAAAATGATTCATGGTCCCTTCTGTCTGCTGTTGGTAAGGGCAAGCAACCACAAACTCAAGCTAGTAGGAGGCATTTACCACATCTTCATTGTAGCCCTGATAGATAAATGTTTGTCCTTTGCATCTATAATTATAGCTTCAATGTTGTCATTTGTCCAATTACTTGTGTAGACCTTTATAGATGTCAATTTGACATCATCTTTTATAGTCATCTCAACTGCAGGTTGAAGAGTCGAATTAGGCTTTGGGGGACTACACATTCAACAACATATTGCTATTTGGTGGTAGGTGTATTTTCATTTGCCTATTCTATAGAATTGAACTTCACTCCTTGTGGCACTTTTACTCTCTGCCTTCTATAAGTTCTCTTCCCCTTTTGACTTCTTGCCATAATGTTGATCGGTTGTACCATAACCAAACATTAGCAATAGTTCTATAAAAGAAAATATATAATCTCACATAAACATTGTATATAATAAATTTGTATTTACATATTTGTCTAAAAATTTGTGTAGAAGTATATATATTTAGACAAATGTCTCCCTATTTTCTCATGGTTTGGTCTTTGTGCAGATACTTGTGTATAGGTTTATCTAAAGTTTCCCTAAGTGCATATACTTATATATAGGTGGCAAAGTACATTTGTGGGTTTAGTCATATAGATAATTGTATACACAAATACAAAGCTATATATATACAAGTATATATAGCTGTATACATGCATGTGCAACTCAACATTTATACGGACAACTATTTATACACATTTACTAATAGATTATCCAACCCATAGAGATGGTGTTTTCCTTGTCAACACCTAGCAAGGAGTGGAGATAATGGTGTTTTTTGTTGTGAATAATTGTGTATGAGTGTGTTTCTAGTTGTTAATGCCTATGTGTGAGTGGCGAGGCTTTGGTAGAAAATTTCCATAATGAAAATAGTAATGTTAAGGGAGAGGCTTTGCATGTATGCTCCAAGTTAGGTTTAGAAATAAAGTAGTAATGTGTAATGGCATGGTTGTTGAGAACATATGCCTCAAACTCATTGATGAAACCCCAATTTAGCTCCCAACAAGCTCAGACTTTCTGAAATGTTGCATCTATTCCTTTACCGTAATTCAACTGGGTTCATTTGACAGAGGTGCAGGCTGACGGTTCATACCACCACCCCGTAGAAGTACATGATGTGGTGTGTGGTGGTGCGGTTCACACCGCTACCCCACGATAGTGCTTTTGGGCATGTGGTAGAGCGATAGACACCGCCATACCATGACAGACTTTGTTGGACATAGCGATGTAGCAGTGGATGGTGAATGGAGAGGCTTGTGGCAGTGCAGGGTTACTGCCACCCCACGATAGCAAGTGGAAAGGCTTGTGGGTGTGTGGATCTTACACTACCCTGTGACAGCCCATTAAATGGATTACAATGGTGCGGTATGGATCCCGCCACATCGCGATGGATAATAAACATGCCTACGGTAGTGCGAATCATACCACCATCTCGTGATAGTTTGAAATATTACCTACGGCAATGTGTTAGACTCCACGGCCCCATGACTAGTCAGAAATAGTCCTGTGGTATGGCGGTAATGGTTGGAAAGTGACAGGTAAAGATAGTTAAACTTCCCATGACGGTTAGTCTAGTATGGAAGTTGGACCAACAATTTTCCTAGAACGTTTGTGAAGTATGTAATATAACAGAATGCAGTAATGCATTGAAAAATGTAACGTGGATCAATGGTGTATTGATTTGAGCGAGTGGATGGTAATGTAATGCTGCTATATTCAATTTGGGAATCGACACTTAAAAGAGCATAGCTCTGTAACTTGTATATAATTTATGTTTTACTATAATACAAGAGATCTCTGCTTTGGTGTGTGGGTTTTTCTCCTGTAAGGGTTTTCCCACATAAATCTAGTGTTCATCCTGTGTGATGTTTTAATTCTCTATTCTGTTATTTTCATGTGCACCTTAAGTGAACTGTAATTGTGTGAATTTTATGAACTTTTTGTATCTCTCTCCTGAAAAATTGGCATTAGGAAGGCATTTTTGCATTTTGCTTTCCTTACAAGTGGTATCAGAGCCTAGCTAGTTGTGTTATCCTTGTGGGTGAGTCAGGTTTTTTGTGCTAATTTTGTCTAGTGAGAGTTTTGTAGAGAAAACTAGTTTGAAATCTTATTGTAGATTTAAGATGGCGAGCACATCCGGAAGAATAGAGATTGAGAAATTCAACAGTAGCAATTTTGAGTTGTGGAAACTCAAGATGGAAGATTTGCTTGTGGATCATGAGTTATGGGCTGTAGTATCCTCTACCAAACCATCAGCAACCTCATAAGATGACTGGGATGCAATGGACTAGAAAGCCAAGGGTCTGATCAAACTATGCTTGGCCGATTCAATTCTCTTGAATGTCCATGAAGAGAAGACTGTGAAACTTATGTGGAAGAAGCTTGGTGACATTTATCAAGGGAAATCTCTGGTAAATAAGCTATTCCTGAGGAAGAAGTTGTATTCTTTGAAGATGGAGGAAGAGTGTCCATTGCAGATCATTTGAATGTGTTCAACATGATCATTGTGTAGTTGATGTCTGTTGGTGTGAAAATAGAAGACGAGGATCGTTGCATGCTCCTATTATGTTCTTTTCCTGATACATGGGATCACCTGGTGATGGCTATTGGGAGTACAACAATCACTTTCAAGATGGAAGAAGTGGTTGCTTCGCTGCTATTAGAGGAAATGCAGAGGAAATCTTTTGAGATGGCCAAGGAGGTCCTTGCTGTTCGGGGGAAAACAAAAGAGAAAGGCAAGAAGAAAGACAAGAAGTCTACATCCAAGTCAGAAGGGAGATCAAAGTCTCCTGGTAAAAAGTCCAAGGTGAAGTGCTAGAATTGTGGGTAGACTGGACACATCCAAAAAGATTGCAAAGAGGAGAAAAAGAAGAACAATTCTTCTTAGAGCGATGCAGATGCCTTCATAGCAGCCTTGGTGACTCAGGCATCAGATGATGTTTGGCTGATTGAATCAGGTGCTTCCTTTCACATGACCTCTCATAGGGATTGGTTCTCAAAGTATGAAAAGTATGCTGGTGGAAGGGTGTATCTGGGCGATGATTCTCACCTAGAAATTGTTGGTTGTGGAAGAGTAAAATTTTGGTTTCTTGATGGAAGAGTGAAGGGAATTGATGGTGTAATGCATATACCAGGTCTAGCTCAAAATCTACTTTATGTAAGTAAGCTTAATGATGCTGATGTACAAGTCTCTTTCTTGAATGGTATTTGTAGAATGACTAGATGCTCTATGGTGCTGGCTAAGGGTGCACAAATTGGCACTCTGTTCAAGTTGGATGCACATGCAGTTCATTGTAATAGTGCTTCTACAAAGTCCAGTAAATCTGACCATGTTGAGAAGGAGGACATTGTTCCTGTGGGTGCTAATTCTTTGGAGATGGAGCTTCCAGCGGAGAAGACAATGTTGTGGCATCATAGACTTGGCCACATTGGTGAAAAAGGCTTAAAAGCCTTGAAAAATAAAAACCTGGTTGAAGGGCTTGATGATTGTAATCTTGAGTTTGATTTTTGCGAACATTGCATATATGGAAAGTAGCACCGTGTTTCATTTTATTCTAGTCCTCATAAATCTTCTGGAATTTTGGATTATGTTCGCTCTGATGTATTTGGTCCAGTTAATGTTCCTTCGTTATCAAAATCTGTGTATTTTGTTTCGTTCATAGATGATTATTCAAGAAGGACATTTGTTTATTTTCTCAGAAGTAAAACTAAAGTTTTCGGCTAGTTTAAGGAATTTAAAACCTTGGTAGAAAATCAAACTAGTAGAAAAAATAAGTGCTTCAGGATAGATAATGGCGGTGAGTTTTGTTCTGCAGATCTCCCACTTCGGTGCTCATGGACAAGACACCTATGGAAGCGTCGTCTGGTAAGAAGCCCTCTTTGAGACATGTTAGGGTCTTTAGCTGTGAGGCATATGATTATGTGCCTAGTGAAAAAAGATCTAAACTGGAGAACAAAGCTGTAAAATGTATCTTCATCAATTATGGAATTGGTGTGAAAGGATACAAGCTTTGGAACCTAGTTATAGAGAAGGTGTTGTATAGCAGAAGTGTGATCTTCCATGAGCTGAAACCTTCTACTGTTGATCTACAACCAAAGGTGAAAGAAACAAAAAAGAAGGAGGTACTTGAAATTCCTCTTTCTCCAGAAAAATATGAACTACGTACTCCTTGTGGACCTATTAATGAGGAGAGCTCAAGTAGCTCTGAAAATTCTGAACATGATGAAGAACCTCAGTCTCAGCCAGTGAGGTCTACACGAGAGAAGTGGTAACCTGAAAGGTTTGGTTATTCTATGTTGGATTCCAGTTCTGCCTATGCTTTAATTGTTAACACTGATGAGCTTAGGACTGTTAGAGAGGCGTTGGATACTTCTTCAATGCAAATTCCTGGTTCGAAGCCATGAATGAGGAAATGGTGTCATTGGAGAATAATGAAACTTGGGATCTGGTACCTTTGCCTGAAGGTAGAAAGCCTATTGGATGCAAATGGGTGTTTAAAAAGAAGATTGGTCTGGATGGCAGTGTTGAGAAGCATAAAGCAAGGCTGGTTGCGAAAGGGTATTCTTAGGTGGAGGGAATTGATTATGAAGAAATTTTTTCTCATGTAGCTAAGCTAACATCTATCAGATTTCTATTGTCACTTGCAGTGACGTATGACTTAGAAATTGAGCAGATGGATGTGAAGACAACATTTCTTCATGGAGATTTGGAAGAAGAAATTTACATGTCCCAGCTAGAGCACTTCGTTGAAAAAGGTAAGGAAAATCTGGTTTACAAATTAAAGAAATCTCTGTATGGTTTGAAGTAGTCTCCTAGAATGTGGTACCATAAGTTTGATACCTATGTGTTGTCTTTGGGGTTTGTGAGATCAAGGTCTGACCATTGTGATTATTTTAAATCTAAAAATGGTCGTCTCCTTATTATTGCCCTGTATGTGGATGCCATGTTGTTCATTGGGAATGGCAAGGGTATGATTTCAGAATTAAAATCTCAATTGTCAGCACAGTTTGAAATGAAAGATTTAGGAGCAGCTAGGTATATTCTGGGGATGGAAATCAGAAGGGATAGGGGAAATAGAAAACTTTGGCTCAACCAGAGCAAGTATATAAATACTGTCCTAGAGAGATTTAATATGATAGATTGCAAGCAGCTAGGTGTTCCAATGTTGCAGGGAACGAATCTATATGTTGAAGATTGTCCAAAATCTCCTACTGAGATGGAGGACATGACTAGGGTGCCTTATGCAAGTGCAGTTGGTAGTTTGATGTATGCTATGGTTTGTACAAGGCCAAACATTGCCCAAGCAGTGGGAGTACTTAGTCGGTTTATGGCTAATCCAGGAAGGCTGCACTAGGATGCTGTGAAGAGAGTTTTTAGGTATTTGAAGGGTACCTTAGAGTATGCCAAGTTTTGTTATCATGGTAACTTTGTTGGATCACAAAGATCTGTTAGCATTCGTGGATATGTGGATTCTGATTGGGTAGGGGACATTGACAGTAGAAGATCCACCAGTGGATATGTATTCATGTTGTTTGGTGGTGCAGTTAGTTGGATGAGCAAGCAGTAGACTGTAGTCACTTTATCTACTATTGAGGTAGAGTACATGGCAGCAACTCATGCATGTAAGGAAGCTATTTAGCTTAGACGTTTGTGTTCTAATATTGGTTTCGATGCAAGGCAGATTACTATCTATTGTGACAGTTAGAGTGCTATTTGTTTGGAAAAAAATCCCACTTTCCATGCCAGGACGAAACATATTGACGTGCAATATCATTTTGTTTGTGATATGGTGGAGGATGGAAAGGTTAATCTAGGAAAAGGTGGATACTCTGGAAAATGTTGTTGATGCATTGACAAAACCAGTGTGCACAAATAAGTTTAGATGGTGTGTCAGTTCAATGGGCCTTGGGGCATGTTAGCACTTATTTTGACCTGGGGTTGATTTGTCATGATCAGGAGGTTTCTTCATCTGAAGCCTTCATCTTCTTGCCCAATTTCTCTAAGTGTTGGACCTCCTCAGCATTTTTCAACTGCAGCATCATATTTTCCTGAGGAGGAGGTCGTCATCATCATCTTGTCTTCGATGATGATCTTCATCAGCATGTTCTTCGTCGACTTGTTTTTCTCATCGTCATCATCATATTTCAACTGTCGGGTGATGTTTGGATATCATCCTGATGATACTGGTGAGCTACAGTGCGCCCTCAGTTGCTTGCGAGGGTGATTTTTCAAGTATCCGGTGATTTTCCGAATATCACCTTGCTCAAACATGATGACGATGTTGCCCCGATGTCCTGAAGGGGTTATCCTCTAAGTGTTCGACCTAACTTGTTTTTTCCTAAGGGTCGTCATCATCATGATATTTCCAGTTATCATCCTGCTGCTTGTGGAGGTCATCATATTTTCTGCCTTCATGATATTTCGCCGGGGTGATATTTTATCATCGGGTGATCTCGGTTATGATCATCCTGATGATGTTGTTGAAGAGTTCTAAGTGCGACCCGATATTCACTAGGGTCATCATGTTTTGAACGTCAGGATGATCTTAGTCAATATCATCCTGATGATGTTGTATCACTTCTTGTTCTCTGTTTCTCATCCTGATGATGCTGACGTCATCCGTATATCAGGGTGATATTTGTTTCTTTGCCTATCTGCATCATGATATTCCAAAGGGGGGGGTGATATTTTCATATCACCCGGATATATGTTTGCTCGAGCATCATGATGATGTTGATATCAAGGAGATATCCGCCTGTTGGCTTCGCGCATTATCTACTGGGGGTGATCTTTTCAAGCATCATCATCATATTCAGTTATCGCCCCGATCTTACAGAGGAGCTACAGTGCAACCTGATGTTTGAACGTCAGGAGGATATTTCCAAATATCCGGTTGTCTTCCGAATATCATGATGATGTTAACATGATGATGACGTCATCCGGATATGAGGAGGTGCGCAGTAGGCAGATATGATGATGACGTCAGCAGGATATGATGATGACGTCATCAGGATGTTTATCGGCCAGACTTTTGTTATAAGCTCAGCAGGAGGATGTTCCTCCGAAGGATCAGGTTGTGCCGATTATCATGAAGGTTATGTTTCGAATATCATGATGACGTCAGGGTGATATTTCGAACAACAGGATATCATGCTGCTGGAGGATGATGATATTGAGGTCTATACTAGTGTCGTCAGGAGCAAAAGCACCGACATGATATATGCTCATGACCTAGTATATAAAGTGTAATTGAGCTCATCGCGGGGTGCATGTAGGATAATGTTATCCTGCATTTTCAAACATCATGATGATGAATCTCGGCGGGAAAAGCTTGCGATAGTCTGTTTGATGATCTTCCCAAGGCCGCGGGTTGGTGCGCCATTAATGGCGATTGTTGCAGAGGTATGGGCGATGGCGTGGGTCGATCTTGTACCCGACTGGAGGTATCAATCAGCGGACAGGGGCGCAGGGCTCGAGAAATTTTCCTGTCTCCTCCCCTACCTGCTGCATTCAAGTTTGGGCGCCAATCCGGTTGTGTTTGAGCGCCATTTTCATGATACTATGTATCTGGCGAAATTTTGGTCAACATTGTAATTAATTGCTGAGCATCTACCTGGCTGTTATAAGCAGGTGGTGTTGCTCATTTGAGAGGTTGTTGAAAGTTGATGATTTTGGCTCTGTAATGCATAACAAGCTGATCTGGTTGCTCTGTACAGCTTACCTGTGAGTTTATGTATCTCTTGTCGTTTGTTTTTGGCATGATCCCACTGATTTCATGATTAAACTTATATGAGGAATGCTGTTTAGCATGTGTTGTGTTAATTCTGTCTCCAGTATTGCATATATTCTTCTTCTGAATCTGGATGTTTGGTAATGTTTAGATTCTAGAGCATAGAATTCCTATGTTGACTGTCTGATCTTTTAACTTCTACTCAAGGGGTAGATTAAACTGTTTTCAGGTTGAACATTGGGAGGGATATACTGCAGTAGGGATACCATAAGTAGAGATAACCTAACACTTTGTATTGGGAGATGCCTGTAAGGCAGGTATCACACATATCCCCTTGAAATCCAGTTTTAGTTGTTCATGCTGGTCATTCACAGGTGTATGTCTACTGACTCCAGGCCCTGGATAGGCACCAATCATGCTTTGTTTTGTGTTATAACCATATCCAGCTTTGCATCCACACTTAAACTCCAAAGCAAAATCTAAAACCAACATTAGGACATTAGAGTTAGTTTAGGATCCTTAGTCCTCTGTCTACAACTGCTAATAGGCCCAAAGCTAGCCCCTTTGCTCTTATCATTCAGTTTTGGTCTACTTACAGGAGGACCATCTGCTTTCTGTCAGCATCCCAGCCTTGTATGCATATCCTCATGGATGTTGAGTAGGGAATACCCCCCTAGGTCTTGCAGAGCCTGAAGATGAAGAGGAGATAAAATATAGAGTCTATCTCCTATACTGTTGACCCCCTGGCCCAGAGATCCTGTTGATCACTGATGGCTACCTTGTAGGGAAATCTGGGAATAAGCATCCAGTCTGGGAAAAAGTCAACAGAAATTGGCGACTCTGCTGGGGATTGAGAAGTAAAAGTACTATCTAATCATCTCCAGTGATATATATGTGACCCATCTGAGTCAGCAACAGTAATCTACTCTGCTGGGGAACCTTGTGAAAGAACCCTGGTTTTCAGAAGAAAACAGTTCCTAGAAATAGGTGGCGACTCCGAAGTAATCTCCCAACCGGTCACAGTAAAATTATATGCAGGGGAGAAGATCCCAACAAAATCCTCTATTTGAAGAGTTACCATTAACAAAAAGAATGATGTATAGAAGAAAGGGAACTGTCTCAGCTAGTCATGAGAGCTCCCCCAGAAAAAGTGATGAGGTACAAGATAACCCTAGGCCATCAGGACAGCATGCTCCTTATTTTTCAAGTGCAGAAGCTGATATCCAAGGTGCATATGAGAGGCAACAGGGTGGTAGTATGAGAATGAGGTCAGAGGTGTTCCAAGAACGCCCTTTTTTAGACCCAAGTGAAAGGTTTGAAGAGGCAGAGTCTCTAAGGGATGATGAAGATGATGACCCAAATGGTATGAGACCATCTACCTCCAGACCTAAGGATGAACAGTTGGCTGAAGAAATCAAAAGCCTAAGAGCAGAATTAGAATACCTACAAGCCATGAAAATCAGAGATGATATACAGCAGAAAGTGCAAGCCTTGAGAACTGCCCAAAATAATTCAGTTCCTACCTTGGAGAATGCAAATATGCAAAGACATCAGCAAAGATATGAAGTGCAACATCAGCATCATGATGACAGACAATATGTGAATGATGCTAGGATACCACTAAACAATGCAGGAAACCAAAATGCAAATAGAAATATTAATATCAATCAGCCAAACAGACAGCCCATGCAGCTAGATAGATTCAGGCAGCTGGTGTTTGATGGTATTCCTGGGTATCCTAACCCCATTGACAAGCATCTGAGGCTGCAAGTGCCTAAGTTTTCAGGAAACAATACAGTGTCAGGAGAAGATCATCTAAAGGCCTTCCAAAATGTCATGGATAATTTTGAGGTTGAGCATGAGGATGTTTTCATGAAGTCATTCATGCAATCCTTAATAGATGAGGCAAGAGAATGGTACAGGAATCTGCCTGACCGGAGCATTTCATCATGGGATGATTTTAAAAGGATATTCAAGGAGCAATATGGTGATAAAACTGACCCTAGCTTCTTTGTAAATGAGTTCACCAGTATCACCAAAGGGTCAAATGAGCAGGTTGCAGACTTTAATGCAAGATTTACTAAAGTGTTGAACAAATTGCCACATCATATGAGGCCAAATGAACCAATGTGCATAATTTTGTACATCAATGCCTTTGATGCAAAGACTGCATATGGACTAAGAGATAAAGGTCCTGCCACTCTCAGGGATGCTTTCAGAATTGCAGTAAATATTGAAAACAATAGGAAAGCATCAGGCAAGACAAATAGAAGGGATGATGTAAAAATTCTGCAGAATCCAAATAAGCCTCAGAACACTCAAGGTAGTACATCTGCTCCTGAAGATAAGATAGACAAACTGGCAAATGTTGTTAAGGACCTGAGCTATAGATTAGCTAGAAGTGAAAAAGGGATGGGTCCTGATAGGCAAGTCTATCAAAGGCAGGAAAAGAGGCCATCATTACATGATATGCCTTATAACACCAATTGGCATGATGGTAAGCCTGTATATCCACGTAACAACACAAATCAGAGGGCTCAACATGCCAAGGAAACTCCTGATCCCCTGAAGAAAACTATAAATATTGCTGATGATGCTCCGTGGTGTATAATTTGTCAGATGCCACATTCACAGTCACAGTGCATGATTGCTCAATCCTTGTATGATAATGCTACATCTTGTAATGAGTGCAATGAGCCACATCATGTGCAGGATGATGATGTTAACATGATGTCCGTAGGCAATGGATACACTCTGTATGATGCTGATGACAAGACAGATCATCAGGTTCAGGCCTGCCAACAGTCCCCATATGATGAAGATGATGAAGATAACTATGTGTACGCTCAGAACTCACACAATTTTCTGAATAGCTTACAACGACCTTCTAATGAGGAAATCAGAGCCTTCACAGCTGCAGCAGTTGCTCAAGTCAAGAGCAACTACAACCTCAGAGGTAGAAATCAGGTTGGCAGCCCACATCAGCCAGAGGATACTTCTGCAGGTCAGCTGATGCATGGTCATAAAGGAACTGAACCACAAAAAAGGCAGTGGGTAAATAATAAACAGAACTTTAGATACAGAACAGGTCATGAATCTCAAGGACCAGAAAACAAAACCCCTCAGGCTGAAGATCAAAGTAGAGGTTCCCAAGACAAGAATGATGATCAGGGAACTATGAAAATGAAAACTAAATCAGCTCAGGATAAAAGCAAGATTGTGGAGCCTGCTACAACTGTTGTACAAAACTATGCTCCATTTGATATAGCCCAGATCCTCTCTCAGATAAAGGTCTCTGTTCCACTTATGGAACTCATGAAAGTGGAAGAGATCAAGAATAGGACAATATCCCTGATCTCAGGGGTACCTTTTCAAGCTAGACAAAGTGATCAGACCCAGGGTGAGAAACAGGTCATGTGCAATGAAGAAGATGAGACTCCTGAAGTCTATTTAGGAATGACCATGACAAAGTGTCCTTCACAGGTGGAACCATTTTATGTTTCCCTGGTTATAAATGGTAAAATAATTAGAAATTGTATGCTTGACTCTGGAGCATCCACAAATGTTATGCCTTTGGCTATCATGCAGCAAACTGGATTAAAAATAGACAAGGCATGTGGGAAGTGTTATGCTATGGATGCCAGAGAGGTACCAGTCATTGGAATCATGAAGGATGTAGATTTCAAACTGGCAGCATTTCCTGAAAAGAAATATAAGATGAATATAACAGTGGTTGACATCAAGCCACAGTATGGTATGCTGCTGTCAAGAAGATGGGCAGCACTAATTGGTGGAAGTATGCAGCTGGACCTGTCATATGCTATGATTCCAATGAATGGCAGGGATGTCAAGCTAAGCAGAGAGCAAAGATCATCAGAGACAGTGGAAGACCAAGAAGCAAATGAACAGATATGCTTTGTAGACACTGACTGTGATAACTTCAAGGTTGTCTCAGATGATGCAGAAGACAAAAAGAAAAATGCCTGTATTGAAGAGCTGGATCAACAAGGCTTATGGACCATGTTCTTTGATGGAGCTTGTGCAAAAGAAGGTTCTAGAGCTGGAGTTGTCTTCCTGTCTCCAACTGGTAAGCTCCTCAAATCCTCTTTCTTGCTGAGGTTTGATTGCACAAATAATGTTGCAGAATATGAGGCTTTACTCTTAGGCCTGAATATTGCTCTCAAACATGGAATTAAGATGTTAAGATTATTTGGGGACTCTGAGCTGATTGTATCCCAAATCAGAAATAAGTATGCTGCAAAGAATAAAAGACTGAAGCAATACAAGCATGCTGTTTGGGATACTATTGAGTTATTTGATGCATTTTCAATTGGCTGGGTAGAAAGGTCGAAAAATGTTATGGCTGATTTCTTAGCCAATATTGCAATAAGGCCAGATGACATCACTCTGTCAGGTGTCACAGATGTAGAAGTTAAAATTAGGCCTGCCATACCAGAAAACATATGCAGTTGGCAAGTTTTTAATGATGATAGGGATTTGCTGAAATTTTTGCACTGCATAGATGAGTATGAGAACCAACAGATTGATTTCCAAGCTTTTGTAGAAACTGTAGATGGAAAAGAGACTCTTGTAGGGAAAGAGATCATTCAGTTGAAGACTAACAAGATCCCTAGAGGGTTAGTGGCTTTGGAAAGAGCCTTTGACAGTAGAGACAAAATGGTCACAAAGACATCCCCCACAAATAAGGAGGATTTAGAAGAAATAAATTTGGGGACATCTCAGGCCCCTCAGAAGGTATATATTGGCAAACAGCTCAAACCACACATAAGAAGTATGCTGATTGCATTGCTAAAAAGGTATAAACATGTTTTTGCTTGGTCATATGAGGACCTAAAAGCTTATAGAGAAGACTTATTCCAGCATGAGATCCCACTGAAGCCTGAAGCTAAGCCATTTAGACAAAGGCAAAGGCCTATAAATCCTACCTTAGCTCCCAAGATGCAAGAAGAACTCAAAAGGCTCAGGGAGGCTGGAATAATTGTGCCAATCAGACATTCAACTTGGGTGTCTAACCTTGTCCCAGTCAGGAAAAAGAATGGTGATATTAGGCTTTGTGTGGATTTCAGGAACTTGAATGTATCCTCTTTGAAGGATAACTATCCATTGCCTAATATGGAAGCTATGTTGCAGAGAGTGACTGGTTGTGAACTCCTATCCATGATGGATGGATTTTCAGGATATAATCAGGTAAAGGTGAAAGAATCAGAACAGTATAAGACTGCCTTTACCACTCCATGGGGAACATATGTGTATGTTAGAATGCCATTTGGACTAACAAATGCAGGTGCTACATTTCAAAGAGCAATGGATGTTGCTTTTGCAGGGCTGATTGATTCAATCCTGGCAGTATATCAGGATGACCTGACTGCCTACTCAAAGAAAGAGGAGCAGCATTGTATGCATCTGGAGCAGATCTTTATAAGAGCACTAGAATATGGTATTTCTTTAAACCCAAAGAAGTGTGCCTTTGGAGTAGTTGAAGGAAAACTTCTGGGACACATTGTTTCCAAGGATGGAGTCAGGATAGATCCAGAGAGAGTGGCAGCTATTGACAGGATCCAAATGCCAAAAACTGTGAAAGGAGTTCAGTCCTTCTTTGGACAGATAAACTTTGTTAGAAGATTTGTTCCCAACTTTGCAGAGATCACAAGGAACATCTCCAAGATGATGAAGAAGGATGCTACTGTCAACTGGGAAAAGGAAGCAGCAGAATCATTTCAGAATATCAAGAGGCAATTAAGATGGCCCCTGTTCTTAAATCTCCTGATTTTTCTAGGCCATTCCAAGTGTTCTCATTTGCTTCCTTTCATACTGTAGCTGCATGTCTGTTACAGAAAAATGAAGATGGTTTTGAGCAGCCCATTGCTTTCTTCAGTATGTCCCTGCAGGACCTCTGAGTTGAAGTATGACATTATGGAAAAGCAGGCATATGCACTTGTTAGAGCCATCAAAAGTTTCAGACCTTACTTGGTAGGGTCATATATCATTGCATATGTACCTCATGCTGCAGTTAAAGACATATTCACTCAGCAGGAGGTGACTGGAAGAAGGTGCAGATGGATAAACAAACTGCAGGAATTCAACATAGACATACAAGTTACTAAGTTGATAAGGGGACAAGGATTAGCCAAGATGATGGCACAGTCAAACTTGGAAGCATGCCAAGTTAATGCAGTCCAGGATGAGAATGTAAGTGTATCAGGATCTGAATGGTACAAGGATATTGTCTATTATTTGCAAAATCTGAATTGTCCTTCCCATTTCAGTGACAATCAAAAGAGGACTCTGAAGCTACATGCAATCAGGTATGTTGTTGTTCAGGGTGAGCTGTACTGGAAAAATCCTGATGGTGTACTGCTGAGATGTGGATAAGAATATGGCTAACAATATTTTTGATTGACATGCATAAAGGATTGTGGTGGGTGGCCATTATACTGCCCAAACAACAGCTCATAAGATTCTCAGGGCAGGATATTGGTGGCCCACTCTCTTTTCAGATGCACAGAGGTTAGTTAAGAAAATGTGACCCTTGCCAGAGATTCTCAGGAAAGCTGAAATATAATGGTGCTTTGCCCTCAGAACTGTACCTGTGGATGCCTCCATTCCAGCAGTGGGGAATTGACTTCATAGGGGAGATTGCAGACAAATCAAGTGGGGGACACAGTTGGATTTTGGTGGCAACCGACTACTTACCAAATGGATTGAGGCCATTCCAACTAAAAGAGCTACAAGTAAGGTGGTGACAGATTTCATACTAGAGAACATCATCAATCAGGTTTGGAGTACCACTTAAGTTATCACTGATAATGCTATGTGCTTCAGATCAGGTGAGTTTGTTGATTTTTGCAACAGGTATGGGATAAACCTGTCATATACATCACCATATCACCCACAAGGAAATGGTCAAGCAGAATCAAGCAATAAGAGCATCATGAAAATTGTCAAGAGGATACTGGACAAGAACAGAAGAGCTTGGGACTCAAAGTTGAATTTAGCAGTATGGGCTGACAGAGTGACTGTGAAAAGGGCTATTGGGAAGTCACCTTTTGAGCTGGTATATGGTGCATCAGCTAGACTGCCCATAAACAATCTCCTACCAGTTTATAGATTCATTCAGGAAAATGATGAGGACATTGAAGATCCCATGACAGAAAGAGTGAATCAGCTGGTTGCATTGGATGAAGACAGAAGGAGAGCCCACCAGATCAATCTCCAAGGACAACAGGATATGAAATATCAGTTTGACAGGAGAGCTACTAAAAGGAAGTTTGAAGTCAATGATCTGGTGCTTATTTGGAATGCTAAAGATCAGGAAAAGGGTAAACATGGTAAATTTCAGCCCTTATGGATGGGCCCATATCAGGTTTGCAATACTCATGGGGAGGATTCTTATTTCCTCCAGGCCCTAGATGGTGAAATTCTGGAATTGCCTGTGCATGGCCAATTCCTTAAGTTCTATTTTGCATGAATATCTGGTTGCTGTGCACATTTGTAAAATATGTATGTAGTGTAAATGCCTTGTACAGCTCGCGTTTTTTTTGCTTTTTGTCAGGTCTGCCCGGAGATCTGGTTCTCGCTGCAGGTTTTCACCTGCACGTCCCCATTCGGAGCCACTGTTAGCACTTATTTTGACCTGGGGTTGATTTGTCATGATCAGGAGGTTTCTTCATCTGAAGCCTTCATCTTCTTGCCCAATTTCTCTAAGTGTTGGACCTCCTCAGCATTTTTCAACTGCAGCATCATATTTTCCTGAGGAGGAGGTCGTCATCATCATCTTGTCTTCGATGATGATCTTCATCAGCATGTTCTTCGTCGACTTGTTTTTCTCATCGTCATCATCATATTTCAACTGTCGGGTGATGTTTGGATATCATCCTGATGATACTGGTGAGCTACAGTGCGCCCTCAGTTGCTTGCGAGGGTGATTTTTCAAGTATCCGGTGATTTTCCGAATATCACCTTGCTCAAACATGATGACGATGTTGCCCCGATGTCCTGAAGGGGTTATCCTCTAAGTGTTCGACCTAACTTGTTTTTTCCTAAGGGTCGTCATCATCATGATATTTCCAGTTATCATCCTGCTGCTTGTGGAGGTCATCATATTTTCTGCCTTCATGATATTTCGCCGGGGTGATATTTTATCATCGGGTGATCTCGGTTATGATCATCCTGATGATGTTGTTGAAGAGTTCTAAGTGCGACCCGATATTCACTAGGGTCATCATGTTTTGAACGTCAGGATGATCTTAGTCAATATCATCCTGATGATGTTGTATCACTTCTTGTTCTCTGTTTCTCATCCTGATGATGCTGACGTCATCCGTATATCAAGGTGATATTTGTTTCTTTGCCTATCTGCATCATGATATTCCGAAGGGGGGGGTGATATTTTCATATCACCCGGATATATGTTTGCTCGAGCATCATGATGATGTTGATATCAAGGAGATATCCGCCTGTTGGCTTCGCGCATTATCTACTGGGGGTGATCTTTTCAAGCATCATCATCATATTCAGTTATCGCCCCGATCTTACAGAGGAGCTACAGTGCAACCTGATGTTTGAACGTCAGGAGGATATTTCCAAATATCCGGTTGTCTTCCGAATATCATGATGATGTTAACATGATGATGACGTCATCCGGATATGAGGAGGTGCGCAGTAGGCAGATATGATGATGACGTCAGCAGGATATGATGATGACGTCATCAGGATGTTTATCGGCCAGACTTTTGTTATAAGCTCAGCAGGAGGATGTTCCTCCGAAGGATCAGGTTGTGCCGATTATCATGAAGGTTATGTTTCGAATATCATGATGACGTCAGGGTGATATTTCGAACAACAGGATATCATGCTGCTGGAGGATGATGATATTGAGGTCTATACTAGTGTCGTCAGGAGCAAAAGCACCGACATGATATATGCTCATGACCTAGTATATAAAGTGTAATTGAGCTCATCGCGGGGTGCATGTAGGATAATGTTATCCTGCATTTTCAAACATCATGATGATGAATCTCGGCGGGAAAAGCTTGCGATAGTCTGTTTGATGATCTTCCCAAGGCCGCGGGTTGGTGCGCCATTAATGGCGATTGTTGCAGAGGTATGGGCGATGGCGTGGGTCGATCTTGTACCCGACTGGAGGTATCAATCAGCGGACAGGGGCGCAGGGCTCGAGAAATTTTCCTGTCTCCTCCCCTACCTGCTGCATTCAAGTTTGGGCGCCAATCCGGTTGTGTTTGAGCGCCATTTTCATGATACTATGTATCTGGCGAAATTTTGGTCAACATTGTAATTAATTGCTGAGCATCTACCTGGCTGTTATAAGCAGGTGGTGTTGCTCATTTGAGAGGTTGTTGAAAGTTGATGATTTTGGCTCTGTAATGCATAACAAGCTGATCTGGTTGCTCTGTACAGCTTACCTGTGAGTTTATGTATCTCTTGTCGTTTGTTTTTGGCATGATCCCACTGATTTCATGATTAAACTTATATGAGGAATGCTGTTTAGCATGTGTTGTGTTAATTCTGTCTCCAGTATTGCATATATTCTTCTTCTGAATCTGGATGTTTGGTAATGTTTAGATTCTAGAGCATAGAATTCCTATGTTGACAGTCTGATCTTTTAACTTCTACTCAAGGGGTAGATTAAACTATTTTCAGGTTGAACATTGGGAGGGATATACTGCAGTAGGGATACCATAAGTAGAGATAACCTAACACTTTGTATTGGGAGATGCCTGTAAGGCAGGTATCACACATATCCCCTTGAAATCCAGTTTTAGTTGTTCATGCTGGTCATTCACAGGTGTATGTCTACTGACTCCAGGCCCTGGATAGGCACCAATCATGCTTTGTTTTGTGTTATAACCATATCCAGCTTTGCATCCACACTTAAACTCCAAAGCAAAATCTAAAACCAACATTAGGACATTAGAGTTAGTTTAGGATCCTTAGTCCTCTGTCTACAACTGCTAATAGGCCCAAAGCTAGCCCCTTTGCTCTTATCATTCAGTTTTGGTCTACTTACAGGAGGACCATCTGCTTTCTGTCAGCATCCCAGCCTTGTATGCATATCCTCATGGATGTTGAGTAGGGAATACCCCCCTAGGTCTTGCAGAGCCTGAAGATGAAGAGGAGATAAAATATAGAGTCTATCTCCTATACTGTTGACCTCCTGGCCCAGAGATCCTGTTGATCACTGATGGCTACCTTGTAGGGAAATCTGGGAATAAGCATCCAGTCTGGGAAAAAGTCAACAGGGCATATGATTTATAGTGACTTCAAGTGTTGGAAGGGGTTCAATGAGTTCTTTGTCAAGTGGGAGAATGTTGAGAACATATGCCTCAAACTCATTGATGAAACCCTAGTTCAACTCCTAGCAAGATCAGACTTTCTAAAATGTTACATCTATTCCTTTACCGCAATATCGTCGGGTTCATTTGATAGAGGTGCGGGATAGACGTTCACCCCGCCACCCCGTGGAAGTACATAATGTGGTGTGCGGTGGTGCGATTCACACCGCTACCCCACAGTGGTCTACTTTTGAGCATGTGGTAGAGCGGTGGACACCGCCATACCATGACAAACTTTGTTGTGCATAGCAGTGTAATGGTGGATGGTGAATGGAGAGTCTTGCGGCAGTGCGGAGTTACTGCCACCCCGCGATAGCAAGTGGAAAGGATTGTAGGTGTGCAGGTCTTACCGCCACCCCACGACAGCCTGTTAAATGGCTTGCGGTGGTGCGGTATGGATCCTGCTACACCGCGATGGATAATGAACATGCCTACGGTAGTGCGGGTCATACTGTCATCCCGTGATAGTTTGAAATATTACCTGCGGCAATGCGTTGTACTCCGCAGCCCTACGGCTAGTCAGAAATAGTCCTGTAGTATGGCGGTAATGGCCAGAAAGTGACAAGTAAAGATGGTTAAACTTCTTGTGATGGTTAGTCTGGTATGGAAGTTGGAGCGATAGTTTTCTTGGAACACTTGTGAAGTCTGTAATATAACAGAATGCAGTAATGCATTGAATAATGTAGTGTGGATCAATGGTGTATTGATTTGAGTGAGTGAATGGTAATTAATGTAATGTTGTTGGATTCTATTTGGGAATTGACACCTGAAAGAGCATAGCTCTGTAACTTGTATGTAATTTATGTTTTACTATAATACAAGAGATCTCTACTTTGGTGTGTGGGTTTTTCTCCCGTAAGGGTTTTCCCACGTAAATGGTGTTCATTTTGTGTGATGTTTTAATTCTCTGTTCTATTATTTTCATGTGCACCTTAAGTGAACTGTAAAATTGTGTGAATCTTATGAACTTTCTATATCCCTCTCATGAAAAATTAGCATTAGGAAGGCGTTTCCGCACTTTCCTTTCCTTACAATGGTGGTGTAAAATAAGCGGACCTCAAATACATTTAAAGAATGACTTAAAGTTTTGTATAATGTAGCATTATAAAGTTGTATGGCTTGCATTATTATATAATTTGGCTATGGTCCACTAGACTGTAATATGAGCTTGACATGTATGAAGTTAGGGTGTGCAGGTACTCCTATTCAAAAGGACATGGGCCCAAATAAGCCCTTCGTAGTTGAAGAGAAAGGAAAGATTATTGGAGCAAAAGATATGCTATGGTTTGTTGGAGTTACATTTGAAGTTAGGGTGTGCAGGTACTCCTGTTCAGAAGGAAATGGGCCCAAATGAGCCCTCCATAGTTGAAGAGAAAGGAAAGATTATTGGAGCAAAAGATATTCTATGGTTTTATGGAGTTACATTATATATATGTATGTACGTATGTATATATGTATAAAAATTTGCATATAAACTTGTATAGAAGTATATACATTTAGACAAGTTTGTATAGAGAAATATTATGTTGAAATATAATGAAAGTAAGTATATAATGCATTAACCAAAAAAGTGTAAATAATATTTACAACTTTGTATATTTGTAGGAAAAATGTGTAGCAGTATGTATGTATATATCATTGTATACATATATGCATATATAGTTGTGAATATGTATGCGTATACAATTATATATATTTATGTGTCTATAGTTGTATATATATATGCATATACAACTATATACATGTATATATAATTGTATAAACACATATGCATAATTGTATATACACGTTAACTCATATAGATAGCTATATATGTGTTAACTCATAGAGATAGCTATATATGCATATATAGCATTGTAATATGGTAATATGGAGAAACCCCTCAACAAAAAATACTCAATAGAAGTAAAAATATGGTAATATAGAGAAACCCCTCAACAAAAAATACTCAATAGAAGTAAAACCCTCAACTACATGACTCTAACACTCTGAAGAGAAAACCATAAAAATAAACCCTTTGGAATTATATTGTAGGGCAAAAGAAAGATTATTGTAGCAAAAAACATTCTACGGTTTGTTGGAGTTACATTATATATAAATATATATTTTACATCTCTATATAGTATAGGTTCTGTTGTGATGCTCACAACACGCCCCATTTTACTCCTTAGCAAAATGAGGACCCCTGCTGTGGCTGTGGCTTTTGCTTTTGTGTGTGGGTTTGTTTGGTGGTAAAAGGGAAAAGGAAGTGAAAGTTACAAACCTTGTTGAAAATAAAGAAAAAATAACATTAAGTACTAGAGCAAAATATGGGTGAATTCCTTGTCAAAAATGAGTGACGGTTGCTTTTTGAACCATTTTAAAATTCCTAGTATTTTGCAAGATATATGTGTTTTTGGTAAAATGTACAATAAGAGGGTTTGTATGTTACATATACAAGGTCGTTTGTATACAAGGTCGCTCGTATACAAAGTCGTTTGTATATCGGGTCGTGGTATGAGTCGTATTAAGATATTGTCAGGTTATCGGGTTTGTTACATCTGTGTACTTGTAAGCATTTCGCTAACACTTTATTTTTACATACAAGTCGGGTCTGACAGAGTCAAAGTTTAAATGAATAATTAGTTAAGTCCGGCGGATGCATTTTAAGTTTGTATGTTTGGCAAAAAACGAAACATACAAAGTGGATATACAAAGCTATATACATAGCGCGGAACCGAAAAGATTATGAAATAAGGTTAAGTTGTTGTGTGTTTCGTGCTTTGTATGTATTTTTTTAGGGACATACATTTTAATATGCATACAATGCGGAACTCAAGAAAGGTTAAAATATGATTAAAATGATGCATCACTACTTAATGTATATTAAAAGATGCATTGCACTTTATACATGTCACGGAGCCCAAAAGTGAGTAAACTGTGGTTTATAAAAGTTGAAGTTCGAAAGGACATACAAAGGAGTTTGTATGTATTGGGCTTTGTATCTAAGGGTTTTGATACAAGTATTGTTGTATCGCAGAGATACAAGGGGAAAGTAATATGGGCCCCACCGTTTGCATGTCGATTTTGTATAATTAGAATGTATATCTTCAATATACAAGCTGATATGCAAAGCGAAAGATACAAGTAAAAGATGCAAACCGGATGCGAAAAGAAAGTTAAATACTGAAAAGTCTTTGAATGTTTAAATACTTGTATGTTTATGATATACATAATCTGAGATACAAAGAAATTAAAAGCATCGAAAGAGATAAAGGGTAATGAAAGGAGGTTTGCATAGGGTTGTTTGTATATGCACTCATACAAGAAAATATACAAAAGCGATATACAAAACGAAAGGTATAAGTGCGGACAAAAGGGAAAGAACGTTAGTCGTGGTTGTTTGCATATATGTTTGTATGTTAAAACATACAAAGGGAACATACAAAGAAAACGGGATGTATGTCGAAATTAAACTAATGGTAAAAAGTTTAAAACGCAAATACTGAAGTAGAAGGCCAAACTTTTGGCGCATTAATTGCTGTAATTAATGCTGATCTAACATTCAAAAGAGGTATAAATTGATGAAAGCGATGTGAATTTTAAAATCCATTTTTATGTCTGTTGGCAGGTATGTAGGTATATGGAAGGTGGAGCTTAAATGGCGATGACATCACAAAAGAAGTGAAAGGAGTAAAGGATTTCAATGAGAAGAAATATGCAGGTAGAAAGAAGCATAATTAAAAGGGCAAAGCAACAGAAGATATTTTGAGGTTGTTAGGGTTTCCAAAGGGCATCCTTACGCTCAGTATGGAATATGCTTCTCATAGATTTTTGGCGGGATTTGTTTTCCACCGTTGATGTTGCACTTGAGATAGAGACCGTTGATTGACTAGGGTTTTGTGACCGTATTGGGGATAATCAAATCTATATATTGAGCCCCTTTACTTTGTAGTGACTTACACAGGGATTTATAGAACAAAGATGGAAATTGTAATTTGCCTTAGCATCTTGAATAGAAGAACATTTTAGTTTAGAATAGAAGGAGGTCACCTGTGTCTGCAATAAGGAAAGCGTGGAACATTTAGCTTCCTTACTGTATCTGTAAGACATTTTGTAAGTTTTCTGTAAGTTGATTAATGAAGCAAGGAGTCATTCATACATTGTAAATCATATATGACTGTTTATTTTGAATATAAATATCTCTGGAATTCTACGTCTACTTTAAGAGTGTTTTCTGGCTCTTATTTGTATTTGAAATATTATCTCTTCAAAAGCTTGCAATCTTGAATGTATGTTCGTGAAAATACTCAGGGCTTACATTTAAAGGTTTAGTCTGTGGATTTAATCAAGTTTGCTGTACTACTTACAACATGAATAACAGAGCATTTAGATCCTGTAGCAGAATGAAGTTTAATTTAGATTTCTCTAACTTTTCCCAAACATTTGAAATACTTAGCTTAAACGTAGAGATTTAAAGGAGATTGTTTGATATTTGAAGGAAACATGAACAACTGAGTTGATATTTGGCAATTTTCATAATATTTGAAAAGAAAAGCTTGTGTTAATATAAATCATATAAAGCTTTGTGATGCAGTAACAAATTTATGCAAAGGAATGAAGAAAATGTTGATATTTGTGATATTTTGCATAATTCGAGTCCAGTGAGTCATAAAACACCTTAAATCAAGTAAGGCCCCTTGCATATTACAACTTCACATTAACCTACTGAATTATCCACAAGGTCAAGACCTGACCATACAGAAACTTGGGATTAAGTAATCTTAATTGATTTCTTCATATCTTTCAAGACAGTTAGGTTCATTTTGTGAATTTTAACTTTTGTTATGAATGTGTAAAAACAATTATCAACAAGTTCACATGCACATGTGAACATGTATAGGTGCTTTAGGAAAAAAATTACTAGACTTTTTACTTTCAATTAATAGTTCTTATAATATATCTAATGGGGGGGCTATGTGTACCCTACCATAAGGACTATTAGAATATTGGATCCTCTCCCCACTTTAAAAACAAAAAATCAAAACACCTCCCCTACTTAAAAAAATCAAAACAACTTAAAAAAAAAAGTGATCTCTTCACCTCTAACAATATAATACTATACTAAGGGTTGGATTCACAGAACTTTAAGTCATATTTGTGCTTTGGAACCGAGCAACTGTTGTTAAACAAATATTTAAAGATTTTTTATTGTTCCCTAAAAGGAAAAGGTTAAGCATAAAAGTTCTGTAAGAAATTAAAAAAAAAAGAAAATAAAGTAAACTAGTGTAAAAATTAATGTTTCAAGTTGGTTATGTACGACGATCCATTGAGAAAAAGTGATTCTTGAAAATCAGATTAGGTGTGAACGCGGTCGGAAACAAGTGGAGTAAAGTGAAAGTATGGTGAACTGGCGTGGTGGTACTGTCTTGTAGTGTTGTATGCTTGTAGGTAGACAAATTTATGCGAACTCATGAGCGTATTGCTCATAGGCATAAGGATATAGATGGGTTGAGGTATGTTATGCATGTGTATATGTGCATGTCATTCCTGTCATTAATGAATATGTGGACTTCATGTCGATAGTGGATATGTGGGTAATGAGTTTTATGTTGTTTTGTGTAAAGATGATATATATATAATAGCTAATTGCTAATATATAGATATAGATATATATGTATTTATAAATATATAATTGTTTATGAAATTACGGTATATGGTATACTGATTTGTGAATATGTAAAGATGAGTATGTGGATTTTAATATCATTGATATTTTAAATAGAGTTTATAAAGAAAAGTATATATATTAGTAACGCTGTTATACATCACGCAACATTGGAAACAATGTTAATTTTAATACTTGGCATATATATATATATATATATATATATATATATATATATATATATATATATATGTCTTTGGTGCTGATTTATAAAACTCAGCCTTTGAAACTTTGTTAATAAACAATACATAACATATATGCTATGAAATATGGCGCAACCTTGAGTCAAAGGTAGGCATTTAACCTTAGTGCTGGTTTTAAAGCACTTAGTGTGGGACTTAAATTTATATCTTAACAAACATATTTATTAGGCCTTTTATATGCCTCCTAAAGTGCTATATGCGACGCATATATTATGAGCATTGTTATCAAATTCAAAGTATATTCAAAACAAACTTTTGGCAGTGCTTTGATTTGGTCATAGGCATGGGAGTAAATTTGAAAACTGTTATATGTTTTTAAAAAGAGTTTGCATTAGTTTCCAACGTATGTCTTGACTTATTCTTTGAAACCAAAATTATAAGGAAATAAAAAACATGGTTGATTTTGTGTCACCTTTATGAAGAGGGTTTTATATTTTAGAAGTTTGTTTTCTTTATTTTGGATGAGTTTTTTCATTAGTGTCCTCTTATGTGTCATTTTTCATTGATTCTTTTTGCCACCTCTAAATTTGTTTAGATGAAGGGGGAGTTGTGGCAATTTTGTAAGCTAAATTGTAGCCTAAGTTCTCTTGGTTTTCTTGTATAAAACTGGGAGCTCTCTCATTCTATTCCACACCATTTTTCCAGCCAAGAGCTTTCTTATGTTGTTGTTGCATTTCTGAGTTGAGTGTTGTGAGATTTTTGTTATTTTATTGTGGATTGTGAGAGGAAGCATAGAGGTTTAGAGGGAGAGTTGATTTGCTTAGAAGGGAGATTTAGTTCGTTGGAAGGATCTTGAGCAAGGAATTTTCGTTGATCCATTGGAGCTAATATCACAGGCACGTGGAATTCTTATCCATTATGCTTTTATGCTTTAAAGGCTATACGTATTTGTGTGTTGTTGAGGAATGAATGGTTTGTTTATCAATTTGAGTGTTTACTTGCTTGTATAAAAGCATATATTATATAGTATGAGAAATATATTGTGTTGAGTATGATATTAATCTCCATAGTAGAGATTGTATCAATAGTGGATTTTATGAGTAATTAATAGATTGAGTATGAATAGTTATTTGTACAATGTGAAAGAATAGTAAAACCGTATCTTGCAACTAGTATTACTTTGACATATGTGTCATAGTAAAAGTTGGGAATAGGTTAATCTAAGATTGGTAAACCTAGAATGGATGAGTAGTGTTATGCTTGGGATATGTTGATCCATAGGAGGGGATAACCTAGAATTGTTAGTGGGGTTATGCCTACGATATGTTAATCCATAGGAGGGAATAATCCAGATGTCTTTGCGAATAGAGCTTGAATGATGGGTGAGCATGTGACATCCATTCCGAGTTAGGGGTGATGAAACTTTTGCCAAAGTAGTCTAAACAACCAACGTTTACATTGTCAGTTCACTATGATCTAAGTTTACATTCTAGGAAGGGCAATCATACTCGGGGTTGTAGCCACAATGTATGACAATATTAGATATGTAGGACACAACATCAACTCAGTATAGGCTATTCTTTGAGGTTACCATACCAATCCCTTCATCGAAGGGTAGAGCCATTTACCAGTTTGGTAAATGTGTGGGGGACCACCGTTAGTCCATGGTTGGCGGTAAAGTGCTTGAGTGATGCTTCTCCTCATGTAGTTGGTGAGCAGGATTTGAAGACAGACATTATTCTGTATCTCTACTTCCAGTTAGCTCCTTGAAGCTTGTATGTAACTTTCTTTGGAAAATTGTAATGAGGAATATTCAATTCTTTTACTGATGAAATGTATTTGATTATGCAATGGGATTTTGAAATATGTTTCAAATGTGCATCTTATCGAATGAATTTGAGGAAAAAATTTACTGCTTTCACTGTCAGTATCTCAATCTTTTTACTTTTGAGTTAAACTTGGTAAATCTTAGTTGGTATAATAAGTGGCATGTTACACTCAGCTTGTAGGTTGGTTAGAGCTACAAACATAAGGCTCAATATGTTAAACACCTCCATTAGAATGGGATGTTGTGGTGGTAGAGGAGTCTTTGTTGAATTTAAACATCTCTCTTTCTGTGCTTGATTTACCATCATTTTAGTCATTTTCAATTGTTGATCAATCTTCTTCTGCTTTCGTTGAACCTCCTTCTCCCTTTGCAACCTACAATTTTCTTCTGCCAATTTATAGGTTTTTAGTCGTCTCTTAATTTTTAATTTCTTTCTTTCTTCTTGGTTTGCTTCCCATTTTACTTTCCTCTCTCATCTACTCCCTTTTTCTCTCTTACAATTCTTCCATTCACAACTTTTGTTTCTCCTGCTTGTTCAACATTTCTATGTATGCATCTAATGTCAGAACTTGGGATTGCCTACTCAGTCGAAGTACCCCAACCTAACCTTTTGATTGCTTTTAATGTACCCTTTGCATTAGAATATTAAGAAATTGAGAGATTGATTCATTCATTGGCAACTCATGCTCTTGAGTGCATGACACAATTTCAATGTCTTGTTTAGAAGTACCATCCCATCATGAAAGTTGGCCCAATTTTCTGCATCCCAATTTTTTAGATTCGTAAAACAGTGTATGACCTCCCTTAGATCATGTTGTGGTGGTGATGGCATGGAAAGACACATGCTCTTTACTAAAATCTATCTGCACCTTGAATTTTCTAGCAACTTCTTTCAACCAATCTAGTTCACTACTTTGTGTGGGCAAACTAAGTCCTTTGCCACTGTCTATAGCTTCAACCAATTGACTTACATGACCTACAAGTATTTAACTTTCCACACCTTCACTACAAGTAGTTTTAGTTGTAGAATTTTGCATTTGAATACCTAAGAATTATGTGCATTCATGATGTAGCTCATTGCTTGGATTTATGCACTGATATTGGATTGCTTCTAGGAATTATTGTACTTCATCCTCTTTATATCGAACTATAATGTAGAAAATTATGTACCCTCACAATTTTGCATTATGTTTTGGCTCGCTTTGGTATCCACTCCCTAACATGTTTCTAAGGCCACTCCATCCTAACCTTGGCCTATCTTCATCCCTCACCAAGGTTTGCCAAAAATGATCACATATTTATTTCTTTCAACTTCTTTAGAACACGTGTTGCATTCTAGAGAATATTCCTAGGACATAAGCTTGACATATAGATGTCCCCACAATGTGTTGGAATCCTGAATATTTTTGTCTTGAATGCAATATGGCTGCCATGGCCATAAAAATGAGAAGATCCTTATTTTTTGGTGACACCCTTCATGGGATAGACATAACAAAATGTTCTAACCAATTAAGAAATAACTCCTTAGTCATCCATGCATGTTCCTGTGCTATCATGCATGCCCTTGGTTCACTATTGTAAATGTAGTTCTTTATGTGTCTTTTTGACTTGAAAAGATAAAAACTAGGGATATTGTGTCCCGTTGCACTTATGCATGCTAGTAACTGTGACTCACTTCCTCCTTTGGGAGATTATATGGGGACACATCTAAAACCCAATCTTTTAATTACATACATGCTATAGTTTCTCATAGCTTGTACTCCAGCCTTGTCGTAGTTCCTAAATCTCCTTGATCCATATTGATTCTCATTGTATAACTTGTGCAAGTTGTCGTAGAACGATGTAAAAATGCATGGACTTAGCATTATTGCTTTGTTAGTGTCCACTCCCTCGATAGTTCTAATAGTTAAAAGTTTGGATGCCTATTTCAAAACCATGCCCACCATGACCTCTTGGACATCTCATTTGTGAAGAGGTTTGACCTAGATTGAATAATTTGAGCCATGAAAGATTTAAGTTGAACAATTTCAAATCAATAGCCAATATCAACCATGTCCTTACACCGTTGCACAATTTCAGCTTCATCCTCATTAATTAAAATGGTTTGTGGTCCCTTCTGTTTGGTGTTGGTAAGCCTAAGCAACCACAAACTCAAGTTACTAAGAGGTATTTGCCACATCTTCATTGTAGCCATGATGGACAAATGTTTGTCTTTTGCATCTATAATTATACCTTCAATGTAGTCATTTGTCCAATTACTTGTGTAGATCTTTATAGATGTCAATTTGACATCATATTTTATAGTCATCTCAACTACAGGTTGAAGAGTTGGATCGGGCTTTGGGGGGACTACACATTCAACAACATCTTGCTATTTGGTGGTAGGTGTATCTTCATTTGCATATTCTATAGAATTGAACTTCACTCCTTGTGGCACTTTTACTCTCCGCCTTCTATAAGTTCTCTTCCCCTTTTGACTTCTTGCCATAATGTTGACTGAGGTTGTACCATAATCAAACATTAGCAATAGTTCTACAAAAGAAAATATATAATCTCACATAAACATTATAAATAATAAATGTGTATTTACATACTTGTCTAAAAATTTGTGTAGAAGTATATACGATTAGACAAATGTCTCTGTATTTTCTCATGGTTTGGTCTTTGTGTATGTACGTGTGTATAGGTTTATCTAAAGTTTCCCTAAGTGTATATACTTATATAGAGGTGGCGAAGTACATTTATGGTTTTAGTCATATAGATACTTGTATATGCAAATAAAAAGCTATATGTACAAGTATATATAGATGTATACATGCATGTGTAACTCAACATTTGTGCAGACAACTGTTTATACACATTTACTAAAATAGATTGCTATATAGATGATCCAACCCATAGAGATGGCATTTTCCTTGTCAACACCTAGCAAGGAGTAGAGATAATGGTGTTTTCCAATGTGAATAGTTGTGCATGAGTGTGTTTCTAGCTGTTAATGCCTACGTGTGAGTGGAGAGGCTTTGGTAGCAAATTACCATAATGAAAATAATAGTAGTGTTAAGGGAGAGGCTTTGCATATATGATCCGAGTTAGGTTTAGAGATAATGTAGTAATATGTAATGTCATGGTGGTGTAAAATAAGTGGACTTCAAATACATTTAAAGCGTGACTTAAAGTTTTATATAATGTAGCATTGTAAACTTGTATGACTTGCATTAGTATATAATTTGGCTATGGTCCACTAGACTGTAATGTGAGCTTGACATGTGTGAAGTTAGGGTGTGCAGGTACTTCGTAGTTGAAGAGAAAGGAAAGATTATTGAAGCAAAATATATTCTATGGTTTGTTGGAGTTACATTATATATGTATGTATGTATAAAAATTTGCATATAAACTTCTATATAAGTATATACATTTAAACAAGTCTGTATAGAGAAATATTATGTTGAAATATAACGAAAGTAAGTATACGGTGTGTGAACCTTAAAATTGTAAATAATATTTACAACTTTGTATATTTGTAGGAAAAAATGTTTAGTAGTATGTATGTATATATCATTGTATACATATATGTATGTATATATCATAGTATACATATATGCGTATATAGTTCTGAATATGTATGCACATACAATTATATATATTTATGTGTCTATAGTTATATATATATATATGTGCATATACAATTGTATACATGCATATATAATTGTATAAACACATATGTATAACTGTTAACTCATATAGATAGCTATATATGTATATAGCACTGTAATAGGGCAATATGGAGAAACCCCTCAACAAAAAATACTCAATAGAAGTAAAACTCTCAATTGTACATGACTCTCAATTGTACATGATTGAGATTGTATGGTTTGTTGGAGTTATATTATATACAAATATATATTTTACATCTCTATATAGTATAGGTTCACATGCACATGTGAACATGTATGGATACTTTAGGAAAATTTGACTCGACTTTTTACTTTCAACTAATAGTTCTTATAATATATCTAATGGGAGGGCTGCCTATACCCTACCATCCTTATTGTTAGAATATTGGATCCCATACTTTAAAAACAAAAAATCAAAACAACTAAAAAATAATAGAGTGATATCTTCACCTCTAACAGTATAATGCTATACTAAGGGTTGGATTCACATAACTTTAAGTCATATTTGCCCTTTGGAACCGAGCGTCTCTTGTTAAACAAATATTTAAAGATTTTTTATTGTTCCCTAAAAGGAAAAGGTTCAGCATAAAAGTTCCGTAAGAAATTAAAAAAAAAACAGAAAAGAAAGTAGACTAGCGTAAAAATGAATGTTTCAAGTTGGTTACGTACGACGATACATTGAGAAAAAGTGATTCTCGAAAATCGGATTCGGTGAACGCGGGTCGGAAACAAGTGGAGTAAAGTGAAAGTATGATGAACTGGCGTGGTGGTACTGTCTTGTAGTGCTGCGTGCTTTTAAGCGACTTTAACTACTCTACATCTCACAGTCTATAACTCTATATATTCGGTTTTACGTTTTAGATTCGGTCAAAAGTTTACAGTCGCGAATAGTCGATGAACAGCAAGACAAAGTCAGGTTATGTAACGTTAAATTGCAACAATATTTCCTTACAATCATAATGAACACGACTATGGATACACCTGGCGTCAGAGATCAATAAAATCTGAGTTGTGTAGACTGTAGGTGTTGAGAATAAAGAGCTAAAAGGAAACGAAACGTGGTGGAATCCGTAAGCATTGAAACGGCACGCACAATACTAGGCTAACGCAGAGAGGCAGAAGAATTAATGCTTACTGTGCAGGTTTTATGGCATGCAAATAATAATAATTAATATTGAAAATCAACGGTGGTGTCGGTAAAATCGATGTGGATGTGACCCAGAATCCAACGCAGCGAGAGCAACGGACCACCGGGGCCCCGGGTGAATAAACGGTACTAAAATTACTTTATATGGAAAAGGAAACACAGTCCCTTGTCTTTTCTCCCAGCAAACGATAACTTGGAGTGACCGTTGTCATTATTGACTATTTATTTCATCCCGATCATTCCCTCTTTTGCTTCCACTCCACTACTACTGTATGCAACTTCTACTTCTATATACAATCTCGCGAGCCATATGCCGATGCCCTTTACCGGGAAAAATAGCTACTTTACTTCAAACCATTTGAGACTGCAAGTTTTGGGGAAGCAGGATATACACAGTGTGTATCCATCAGGGCAGAGGAAAAATGAGTAACGGATGGGCAACGCTGGTGTGGTGGCTGTGTATGGTTTGTGCTGTGAGGGGTTTTAATATCACGACATCCCTGTGGAAGCATCCGGATTTGACGACATTTAACAGTCTGTTGACGGCGACGGGCGTTGCAGGGGAGATCAACAACCGGAGCTCGCTGACGATTCTGGCGCTGTCAAATGCGCAACTGGAGCCCTTTATTTCGAGCTTTGGGGGAAATCTGCCAACGCAGGAGGTTTCAGATGTGCTACGCTTCCATGTTCTGTTGGAATACCTGGACTGGGATCGGCTCCAGCAAATGACCACGGCGGGAACGCTGGTGACGACATTATACCAGACTACCGGCCGGGCGCCTGGCAATACCGGCGCCGTGAACATTACCAGCGTCGGCGGGCAGGTGAGGATCGGAATGCCGGTCGCCGGCGCCGGCTACAATGCTACGATTGTTGGTCTGGTGGACAAATTCCCTTACGTGGTGAGCATTGCAAGGATCAGCTCCATGATTTTGCCCTACGGCTTTGATCTCTCGGGCTCCCCTGCGCCAACACCCGTCGGCTTCAATGTCACCGACGCTCTCGTCAAGGCCCGGAATTTCAACTTCTTTGTCTCGCTCATGGAGGCTTCCGGCGTGGTGTCGGAGTTCCAGTCCGAGGAATCCGGCGCCGGAATCACCATCTTTGCCCCCACCGATGACGCTTTCTCGGCTCTGAATCCGGAGACGTTACAGGGCCTCACGGCGGAAAAGAAGGCGGTGATTCTCAAATACCATGTTTTGCTCTCCTACTACCCGCTTGGATCCTTGCAGACAATCGTTAATCCCGTGCAGCCAACTTTGGCGACGCAGGCAATGGGCGCCTCCAGTTATACTCTCAACATTACGAGAATTCACGGGGATGTGGCCGTCAATACAGGCATTGTTCAGGCGCCTGTTACAGAAACGGTCTTTGATCAGAAACCCCTTGCCATTTTTGCTGTTCCCAAAGTTTTACTACCCAGAGAGATTTTCGGAGCAAAAACTGCACCGGCGCCGGCGCCGGCACCGGCAACGGCAACTTCTCCTCTCCAATCTCCCGGCCCCTCTCCTTTCCCTGTGATTTCCCAACCCCCATTTCCCTTTTCTGCATTTCCCCCATTTCCATTTTCTGCATTTCCCCCATTTGGTGACCCCGTTACGCCATCGTTAGCCCCCTCATTTTCTCCTCGTAGCCCGGTTAGCGCAGCTCCAAGCCCGACGATATTTGCCGCGTCGCCTGCAACGCCACCATCCACAGTAACCCTAACGCCGACGCCGACGCCAACGCCAACGCCAACGCCGACGGTGACGGCGACGGCGACGCCATGGCCAACGCCGACGCCTTCGCCGTCGATTTCTTCTCCTCCGTTTCCGAGCATGTCTACCGGGACTACTTTTACATCGCCGTCCCCGTCGCCGTTTCCTGAAAGTGTGGGGAAGATTAGCAGCGAAGCTGGGTTGAATTGCGTTCTGGGTACAACGGTTTTGGGTTTCCTGTGTTTTTTCGCGGTTAATTGGCTGTTGGAAAACGTTTGATAAGTAACTGAGTTTTGTACAGGAGGTTTCCAGGTTTTTCCCTGTTAGGATTTTTCTTCATTCACCTAATCTTAGAGATTTAATTGTATTGTAATAAGAGGCAATTGTGTAGCTCATGTATACTTACTTGATTTGGAGGAAAGGGCTGCTTTAATATTTATTTGAAGAATTACCGTTTCTAGTGAAATTTTGTTTTCCTATGGCATTTGGATGCTTTAACCAATTCTTTAATTTTATGTTATTATTTATTGGAGATATTTGATTTTATTGTTTGACAAGTTAGGCACTTATAATATTTTATTTGAAGAATCTAGTTTGGAGAGAAGTTTTTCCTAATTATTTTATTTGTTTTGTTGGGAATACTTTGATTTATTGTTGGAGCACTTTATCATTTCTAAGTGTAATGGTGAAAATTGTTTACTCATATATATAAATGATGTGTTTTTTTTGAATGACATAAAGTTTCATTTATTTCTCGGTTTATAAAATTGCACGTGCTCTTTCTCCTGTTTGGGCCTACTTTTATTGAGTGACCTAATTTATACATAATAAACATATACACAATCCCAAGTATGAGACTAATTTTTTTTTTCTTAACTCACTAAAAGTGCAATGAAATTGAGAAGCAACATTTTTAAACTATAGAGTTGATCATAATATGTTTGCCACTTAAACTATTATAGTTTTTCCCACCCTTTAAGCTTAAATCATTGCAGATTTCAAATCCTAAGCATAAATTATTAATTTAAGGGTTTAGTCTCTTACCCAATGAAGTTAGTTACCTAAGTTTAGAGTCTTTTAATTAGACCTCTATATAATCATTTAATTAGACCTCTATATAATCATTTGAGATGGAAGTTGATCAAATAATAAGGCACCAAATTCCACTTTCATTATAATATAGCAAAATGAAATTTATGGTCACTATACCAAGTTGTTTCATTCCTTTCACATTTTATATACCAAAAGATTTTCTTTTTCATTCCATAGTTCCCAATTGAGAGCCTAACTCCAATAATCGTTTACCAAGTTATATTATACATTAATTAAGAAAATGACTATCTTGTATTTAATATGCCTCATCATACTTCATAGTTACAGTTAGTATCAAATCACAAAACAATTTTACTTTCTTAAATGCAATTAATTCTTTGATAAGGTAGGAATAACATCATATAAATCATTTCTTCTTTTGATCAATGATTACAGTTTTACATATGCATCTCTATACGATACATAGTGGGAGCATCAACCAATAGATCATTATTTTTACACATTTCAAAATAATAGAATACCACATCATACAATATATTTTTAGACACCATAAACAACTGTAACCATTTATATCCTTATGCATGCTTCTATCGGTTGGAGGGATTGGTGGAGGACTAGTCTCATCCATCAGTAGCCCTTACCCAACCATTAGGCATTACAGAGATCAATCCACAAATACTTGATATATTAATAACATGAGTAGCCCTTACCCAACCATTAGGCATTACAGAGATCAATCCACAAATACTTGATATATTAATAACATGACTGAAAACTTGTTATGACATATAACCAAATCAATTCCACAACATTAAATAATACAAACACAACACACTAGTGCACTATACATACATGACAAATACAATACAATACATGAGAAATACATGACAAATACAATAGACAACATATGACATACACTCTCATATCAAGAAACTAAAAAATTCATCATGCAAGCACATATGTTCAATTATGGAACAATAATAACTGATAATTGATCATTCAATAATAAAGTTTGCTACAGATCAAGCATAATAAAGCATTTACAATTCTTTTTGCTTTTGTCCCATAAAGAAACATGAACATATGCCATGTATTGTTTCAATTTATTATATTAGTGTTTTAACATTTGTGAGTCCCTTGCATTGTAATTGGATGCATGTGTCATGACTTATTTCCCTATATAGTTATGCATAAGTTTCTATTGCCATCTTTCATGTGTATAGTACAGTAGTCATAGTGTTATTAGAATCACCTGTAAAGTTTAATAATTAATTATACATAAACTTATCACTATGATAAATGACATGTTAACAATCATTAACAATGAATAACAATCATTTAATAATAGTTAACAATCATTTAATAATGTATAATAGTTATCCATTTTAATCTTTGTCAAAATGTATCATTATCATACATTAATTTTAATATTATGTGCAATTGCAAGAATAAGCAAAAGCTTTGTCATCTCAACAAAACAAAATCCAACATTAAAACCAACCAAACAATATATCATGCAGCCACAATGAAAACCTAGACTCTCTTATCTTTCCCTTCTAATAACTTCATCATGGATTATGATATCAACAAATTTGTCAAGACAATGACACCAATCTGTCAAGATGAAAATAACAGAATAATCCACAATGAATATTACCTTTACTACTAACCGTAGAGTCTATATTACTAGTAATAGAGGACTGGACCTATGAAAACTATATTTTTCATGTTTCCATCATACTTTGGGCTATATAATAAAAACCAACTCAATATTTCAACAACCTTCTCCATTAATGTTTCAACTAGGAAATAATTCATGGCTAGAAATCCCATAAATATTTCCCATTTAGAATTAAGTTACCAATACACTATGCTTGTTTTCCCTTCTACATTTTATAATGTATAAACCCTGTGGTGAAACTAAACGACTTAGTTCATTGTTGATAGACAAACAATACTTAGGTAAAAATATCCGTAAAATACTTCCCTTGGAGATTCAAATACCACCTAGTACCCCAATCTAAACAACACTACTCTAGGCTATGGAATATAAGAATCTAAAAGATTTTAAAATCATACAACCCTTTTCAATTGTCGAAACCACCATTTTAATAGAACTAAGGATATCATACAACTAATTTGTTGGTGTAAAATTATATTTACACATTAGCATAAGTTAATTAGGGAGTCATTGATTAGACATGATTTATTTCCCTATGTGTCATTCTTATCACTTAGGATAACATCACCTTATCTGCTTTTCTGCTTTGTCTATTTTTGACAAATGCAAATGTATATCTATGTATTATTCCTTTGTGAATAATTAATGCACATGTAAGTATTGATTGCAATTTGATCTCTCATTTTGGCTTTTGCTTTTGGAAGCAATCCTCTTTGTAGAAGAAATACTACAGATGATTTTGGGAATTGTTATATATGAAAATGCGGGAAAGATGAAAGATAGTGTTAAAGGTGTCCAATCAAACCCTCCTTTCACAATAATATTCAAGGACAACAATCGAGCTAAGTCACTACAGATGGAGATGAATTAGCTACAGGTTGATGTCACTCAGGAATGATATGGAAAGTTAGATTAGATTGATAGATATGTCAAACCCTAGATCCAATGAGCCTTAAACCCCAATTGTAATGAAATTGGGTATAGACGAATAGAATACGACAGATGATCGCACATGAAGACACTAAATACAGATTAGAAACATACCAAGATTTGGATTTTCAGAGGCAGAAACTTCGGGGACAATGGGGCGGGCGCCCAAGTCCAATAGGGTAGTTTTTCTGTAGATCTGGAATAGTGAGGTGTGTAAGACTGCAACCTGCTTCAGAGTTTCTGGCAATGCCAGTTGGGAGGACTACGAGGCAGGAGCCCTAGTCCAGTAGGGTTGATTCTCTGGACTTTCTTCTTAAATCTTGAATCTCTATCCTCTGCTCTGCTTCTCTGCAACTCCACTTTGCCAAATCCTGCACCTGTAACCTGCAATCACAAAGAGGGGCTTGGGGGTTGTGGTGTTTAGGAGCTTGCCTTGGTCAAGCCTTGGAATGGCATTCAAGCCTTTCGACACCGTTGTTAGATAGAGTGCGTGTCCTTGGAGGACAGAGGCCAAATCAAATGATGAAATAGATTGATTAAAATACAAATATATGTCACCTTAGAGGTGAAGCCCTCATGGAGATGAAGACCTTTCACACCATGAGGAGATGGATTGATGAAGCCAAATTTACAACAAACAAACACAATTCTACTCTGCAACACAATGAATGCTTTGAAATCCCTTAGCTCAATATCACAAGTTCTCATTATCCATCTAGGTGTAAAATGAAGACATAAACTCACTTATATATGCATTCTCGCTAACATTCATAATTCAAATTGAAAAGGTCGACAAATGGAAACCTTGTTAAAGGTCCTATGCCGATAAACTTAAATTTGGGTCCCGAGAAATTAGCCTGGACTAGGGCACGTGGGCCTCAAGTCCCAAGGCATGATTTGAGTCATGATTAAGTATTAAAGTGGACCCCTAGGCCCCATTTGACATGGATTTTGGGGGAAATATCTCCAAGATGAGTTTTAAGCATGCATAATGAAATTAAGGGGACCTAGGAGCTAAACTAGGAGGTAAAAATTCATAGGGAAACTTTTTATGACATAACATTTAGCCCCCACTTTAATGTATGTATGATCTTACGATTTATACATGCATTAAAGTATGGCCAAAAACACATCAAACACACCAAGCACATAAGCTAAGACATACCCAAAGGTTGGAGGACTATTTCTAGCCCCCAATCTCAGGTAAGTACTAAAAAACACATGGAAGACATGCAAGACACAATGAAGATAACAAGAAGCACACAAAACATGGAGAATACAGTGGAATCACATAATACACAAACAAGACACGAGAGTAGTCACACATTACATGAATAATACATTGATATAACATTAAAATAAATCCTACACTAAGGGGCGGAGGGGACTCATTGCCACACGCTTTTAGACCACCAAAAACACGTAAAAAAGACCTGAATGTGGAAGGGGCTCATCGCCACGCCCCTTTAGACCACACTCAAGGGAAGACACAACAAACACGCAAGGAAAACACATGGAATACACGAGCGCTGTATAGTATGCCATACACATACTATACGTCTTATACATGGTAAACACAAGCGATGGAAGGAGCTTATTGCTAAGTCCCACCATCTAAAACATACCAAACACACCTGACGGTTGAGTACGCTACCACAACCACCAAAGACACTCTTAAGGGAGGATGACTCAAGATCTAACCCTGCCTCCACAGAATACTTTGTATAAAAGGATGTGCACTAGCTCAAGAGATACACCATCCCGCCTCACAGAGAGGGCTTATTGTAAAAGGATGTGCACTAGCTCACGAGATACGTCATCCCTCCTCACAGAGAGGGCAATTTGTTTTTATAAAAAGGATGTGTACTCACGCTGGAGATACAACATCCCTCCTCACAGAGAGGGCAAAATCACACTCTGTCAGTGTCAAAATAATTAAGCAAGTACCATTATATATGCCCCCACCTTAAGGTGGTTGATGTCGCTTACCGATATCAAGCACATTAAGGTAGAGTGTGTTGGCACCTATAAATTTTTTTTCCCAAGTGTGTGTTGAAAATGAAGGTAGAATTGCTGCTATAAACTTTAAAATTTTATATATGCAAAGTTGAAAATAAAATTAATCTGTAACAATTAATGAACAAGTGATTTTGCACTTTCAATCCAATGTAGAAGAGAAGAGAATAGAAGAGAGAAGCTTGCAATAATGAACACAAGTATTTACATAGAGAAAACCTTGCGGGAAAAAACTCCACACTCAAAAATGTTTCCTGCTTGTATTAAATCTTTTTGAGTAAGATTACATTCAATACTAAAATTCCTCTAAGTCCTTGATGCACTTCACAAAAAAGCTTCTTGCTTTTTTCTCCAAGTCTTTTCAAAAAGCTTATTGTTTTTTCTTCTAAGTCGACTCCTAATTAATTAAATGAAGCTTCATAATTCAAGAGCTTCATAATTTGAAAGCTTGAAACTCAAAATACAGTAAATTATAGTTGATAACATAGCAACCAATGCTCATGCAAAAACCAAGAGCTCCAAATTGAGAAGACTGAACTCAAACAATGTTCAAGCTTTCAGTTAACTACCTCTTCATGATGTGGGCGCCCAAGTTTGCCAAAATTAGCTTTGCCAACATCAAACATATTTCTAAATAAAATCAACAACAGAAAGTCTTCCAATTGGGCGTCCATATTTGTCCAATCACTTTCTGTTGATGGAAGTGATCAATACACATTAATTTCATGCAAGCAACATGCAAGATTGATGTCCCCAAGGTTCTTCTGAATTACTTTGTTCTATACATGCAAGTGACATGCAAACACTAGATTCAAACATGCAACTGATACCTATTACCGGAAACACTGAGATGTACCATCCTGCAAATTTCTAGAGTTGGAGGGTTCTGCAAGTAATATCTTAAAACTGTCATGCATGCATTTGCAACAACATGCAACTGATACCCATTACTTGAAACACTGAGATTTACCATCCCACAACTTTCTGGAGTTGGAGTATTTTGCAAGTAATATCTTAAAATTGACATGTAACTGATATGGAAGCATTTGCAACAACATGCAACTGATACCCATTACCTAAAACACTGAGATGTACCATTCTGCAACTTTCTAGAGTTGGAGTGTTCTGCAAGCAATCTCACAACTGACATGCAACTACATGTAAGGTCATATAACTCACATGTAACAACATGCAAGGTCATACAAGTCTATAGGAGTGACATGCATGTGACATGCAAGCACATGCAAGTGACATGCAACAACTTGCAAGTCCATAGGAGCAATATGCAACAACATGCAAGTACATGCAAGCAACATGCAAAAACATGCAAGTCCATGTGAGCTATTCTGACCAAATGCAAGCAATATCCAATTCATGCATCTCTAACATTATAGTTAACTCCAACATTATATCCATGCAAGGTGTCTCAATATTATCCACTCATGTACATAAAAAAACACAACTCCAAGCCTAAATACACAACTCCAAGTCTAAATATAAGTCCCCATGAAAAGGGGACGCCCAAGTCTAACTCCCACTCATTAGGAGTTATCAAACTCTAAATTTAGACTTAGGAGAAGTCAACAAAGTCTTCATGGCTCCCAACTCAAAGTGGGTACCCAAGTTTGATTATATCCAATTGACAATTAATTGTAAAAGTCAAAGTGATATAATTAATATATAATTAATCTTTCAAAGTCCTAATGTGTTGGGGAACACATTCAAATAACTTTGGAGGCACATGAATTGGTTAGGATTGCAAGTTAATGGCAACTTATCCCAACATTCTCCCTCTTGACATTATACATTGCAATAACTTTAAATGATATAATCAAACTTTAAATCAAGTACAATGATCAAGGCCAATGGCCTTCCTACACCAAGAGAACTTATCTGTAGTAATTGGCTTCGTAAGATAATTTGCAACATTAGCCAAAGTGTCAACTTTTTCAATCAAAACCCTTGCACAAAGTGATACTGAACATCAACATGCTTTGTATGAGCATGATACATAGGATTTTTGGCTAAACAAATAGCACTCTGACTATCACAATTAAGTCTTATTGTCCTGCAATCAAAACCAATACCTTTCCCAAGTCTCTTTAACCAAACTACCTCTTTGGAGGCATGTGTAGCAACCATTTATTGTACTTCTATAGTAGAAAAAGCAACCGTGGGTTACCTCTTACTCATCCAACTTATCACAACTCCAAACAAAGTAAAAACATAGCCAATTGTGGACCTTCGACTATTCAAGTCACCTGCCCAATCAGAATCAACAAAACCCTGTATATCCAATAATTTATCAGCACTATCAATACCATGATAAACCAAACAATAATAAAAAATTCCTCGCAAATATCTAAACACCCTCTTAACATAAGTCCAATGTTCTTTACAAGGGTTAGACATAAACTTGTTTAAAACTCCCACTGCTTGTGCAATATATAGTCTAGTGCAAACCATTGCATATATTAAACTACCAACAACACTAGCATAAGGAACATTAGACATCTCTTCAAAAGAATCATCAGTGGTAGGACACACGTCTAATTTCATCTTAGTACCAATAGGAAAAGGAATGCTAACTGGTTTGCAATCATGCATATTAAATCTTTGCAAAATTGTATCAACATACTTACTCTGACTTAACCATAGTTTTCTGTGGACACGATCTCTATTGATCTCCATTCCAAAAATGTATTTTGCAACCCCTAAGTCCCTCATATCAAAAGATTTAGAAAGATGAGTGGTGCAGGAGCACCTTACACAAGGTGGCCTCCATGAGGCATTTAAATTCATGTTTTGTTTAGAAAATCATGTTTTGTGTTGTAATAATGTCTATTTGACCAATGCATGTCATTTCAGTTTGTATCTAGGTTCTTCAAGACCTAGAACCAATTTTGTAAGTCCCAAGTGACTTAGGACACATTTGTCAAATTGTAATCACATCGTGCCAAAACAGGGCAGTAGGACAGTTTGAGGCAGTTTTTGGATCGGTTGTCTCCCAACTGTTTGCATCAGTTGGTTTTCCTCAATTGCTCCGAATCGGTTGGCCTCCCATAGCACTGGGTTAAAAACATAGTAGAACGAACATTGGGAGTGGTTCTGTTCTGTGTCTTGTTGTGTGTTCATTTCTAGAAGTATGTATGAATTGTGCTGAAGAACAATAAAGCTCTATTCCGTCCCCCTTGTGTTTTCTTGTTCTTAGATTCAAGGATTTTGTAATTGTGCTTAGTAGATTCCCTTTTCCTGTAGTTTGTTGCAAAATGGTTCACTGAAGCATTCCACCGGTACGGTTCCTGTCAACATCGGTGGAATGGCTTCATTGTACAAGTATTCATTTTTATTTTCTATTTTGTTTCCTTGTTCAGCGGCACAGAGGGCCAAATTGGAGCGTTCTACATAGTAGACGACCTAGCATCTCCATGTGATAGAGTTTGGTTGAAGAGTAAACGAGTCGTAGAAATAGCAGAGGAGTTGAAGTCATTGTTGGTGAGACAGGGGCCATTGGCAAAATATTCCTCTCTCAGAGCGATAAGGATAGCCTGGTCGAGCGCGGGAAGACTCTTGGTGTAATGGCTTAATAACACCGCAGTTCACCGAAGAGAGGTTCAAGCCGTCAAATGGAAGTTGCGCTCTAAAGATTCATATCGGGATGATAAGATCATCGGGTAGATAACTTGGCGTTGGACTGACGGCATTGGTCTTACCGATCAAGGCGTATTGGGGTGATAAGGGATAAGTGATGCCGATGGAGATCCATTAGGAGGAATCGGCTAGCGGCAAGAGATCTTAAGGTTTGGCTGATAGCATTCGTCTGTTCGATGAGTGATCGAAGTGACTAATGTATCGAAGACACAAAAAGGAAGTTCGCCAAAGGTTGAAGTCACGCCGAAGAGTGGTTAGTCCATTGGCGCGTCGGCCAGAGTTTGTAAGTGCTCGCTGATGAGAAGAGTTTCACCGAAGTCAAACGGAGTCAAAAGTCATCGGCGTATCGGCCATCGGAAGGTTTAGTTTATTGATGGTATTAAGCCTCACTGACATCAAGAGTTGGTCTTATTGGTGCGTTGGCCAGACGGGTATCCAACTCTCACCGAAGGGGTAATGTTGTTGGGATAGGTGTTGTACACCTTGCATAATATTGTACTACTTTATTCGGTTACCACTTGTATAAGTTGTATTGTAACATTGGATTAGTTATTTTATGTGTGTGGGACACAGAGTAATTAATTATTATTTGATTTATTGGGAAAAATTAGTACCAATAGTCAAATGTGGGGTCAAGTGGTTTTATAAGTTAATAGTTTTGTGATACCATGGTTTTTTGGGGCACATGGTTTTATCCAATACCACAAGTTGTATTTGTGTGAGCTTGGTCAATAAAAACAAGCACATGGTTAGTGGTTTGGGTAATGTTGGCTATTTCATTGTAGGTGGATTTGAGGTTTGTAAGGCTGTCATTGTATTGAGCTCTCTCCTGTAAGTGTATATTGTGAAGCATGGCAGGTGATGTGTGGATTCATGCTTGTACACATGAAGGATGCATTGGAGGTGCTTGATGGATTCATAGGTATTCATGGAGGCTCATGGATTGTATTGTAATTTCATATTGTTGAATAATACATTTGAGCGTGGATGCTTTTGGAGGCTGGGTTTTTCCCTGAAAAAGGTTTTCCCAGGGTATATCTTGTGTTCTCTTGTTGCTTGTTGATTGATCTTTTGATTATAGTTTGTTTCAACATCTTGTTTCTCCTATTGGGTTATGTGGAATTGGTTTAGTTAGACCTGCAAATTCGTAACAGTTGGTATCAGAGCCATGTTCATGGTTGAGGGAGGTGTGAGCTCCTTGGATATGTATAACCCTTGTTTGTGTAGATCAGGTGCAAAGTGAAAGCCATGGCAATGCATGTAAGGATTTATGACACTACAAGTTTTTGTGCAGGTTATATTGCAGATTGGGGGTTTTGGGTATTGGTGATTTGCTGTGCATATTGTAGATCAGGTGATTGAAAAATCATGACTGAAGAGGGTTTCCAGGTTTTAGCTTCATGAGGGTTTTGAGGAGGAACTTTCACAAACGATCTCCTGGGACAAAACAGACCTCGCCATTGAGTCCAGGATGCCTGAGAGACGAAGATTCATATAAAATTCACCTATATTCGGCCACAGGAGCAAAATGCAAAATTTCAAGCCCCCCTAGTTCGACGGTACGACTGTAGAGGTACGCAGTTGCAAAAAATATTATTTAAAAAAAATTCATGCGCAAAAGTTTTTCTATAGTTTGGTTAAAAGAAAAAATTTAACTATAGTGCATTAAAAATATCATTGCAAGATATAAAAAAAAACAAACCAAAAAAAAAAAATTGTAGAGGGGGGAGGCGGTACGCAGACCGCCGTACTCCCCCCTACGCTGCAATATTGTAGGGTACGGAGGCGGTACCCCTCGCCGGTCCCTACATCTTCCTCCCGTCGACCAAGGTGCCCATATGGGTTTAAAACTTGAAACTTTAAAAAAAAATTCATTAAAAACCTTTTTAAGGTTTGGCTACGGGGGATGAAATTTTTTTGAAAAAAGAAGCTTTTTAAAACCTTTAATAAAGGTTCGGTGGGGTATGGAAAATACAACAGCCATTTAAAATTTTTGATTTTGGACTTTATTAATATTAAAATCAAAACCTCCTTGGTAATGCATTTTGGGGTCCAACGAAAACAAACAATTTTTCACCTACGCTGGTCAAAGACAATGATGACGCCAACTTAGTCAGATGCCACATCAACGCCACATGTATTTTTTGCCTAGTCAGCATGATGACATCAGCAATGACGTCATGCCACGTCATCATGGTACCAGGGGCCCACCAGGGTCCAATTTTAGCTCTCAGAGTGCCTTTTCTTCCGGAAGGCATAACTTTCACATACGGTATCAGTTTTTTGACTTCTTATAGGCGTCAGAAAGCTCTATCCGAGCATTATGTAGTGGTACAAGTTTCATGATCAGATTTTACTGTTTGTGTCAGAATTTGGTGTCTGAAGCCCGCATTGCTCTGGTATAGTTTTATGCTCATAACTTTTGCATACAGAATTAGATTTTGGATTTCGAATAAGCGTTGGAGAGCTAGTATAGTGTACTACAGTTTGGATCATGTAGATTTTCATTTTGGTGTGCAGAGAGAGTTTAGTACTTGTTTGATCACTTGTAGGAGCCTGAGATTCATAGTGCATTTACGAGTGCATTCAAATAGATTTGTTGGCACAGACTTGTGGGAGTGCATGTTGCTATGAGACCATCAGCATGGTATAGTAGGTTTTCAGATTTGGTGCTCCTTGATACAGGTTTACAGGTGTTTTTAGAGTTATGACTTTGATGGAGACAGGTACAAGTTGTCTTCTGGTTTGAGGACATGGTTGATACTCGTGTGAGACTTGGAGTCTCGTTTCAGTGGGAGTTGAGTATAGGTACAGTGATGACGATGATTATGGTGTCATAGATATGCAGGTTCACTTTTGCATTGGCATGACATGATCATGTATGCGGTTGACAGGTATGGGCTATGATGTTTGATTCATGATTACAGGTGGTATTGTGGTGTTGTTTTTAGGGGATTGTTCTTATCTCCTAGATCCTTGATTAGTTCCTTGACTATGGTATTCATTTGTGGACTTGTTGGCAAATCAAATCTAGAGTTGATTTGGTGTTTGAGTCTTGGAGTCTACAGGTTATCTTCTTTGATATCTCAGTTTGCAGTTTACTAGTGTGATGATGAGTTTGCATGTTACATCTATTTTGGATCTACGAGTTATGTAGTTTTGTGGATTAGCTACCCCTTGGCTACAGTGGGATGACTCGGATGTGGACTGTCTATATCCACTAGATTGATTCAGTGTTTATGCAGACTTTGTTAGTTGGCCTTGTCTGTGGTCATTTGTGCATTGGTATGTTGCTTTGGGATAAGAGGATCGATGATTAGAGTGCTTTGATAGTCAATTGATTAGGACTTGTAGCATGTTTATCACGATGTCATGGAGAGCTTGAATACATGATTCTATGTTAGCTTTTGACAGTGATGGTTTTATCTTCTTGTTTGGAGATTTTGGTTCACTAGACCTTTTTGGGAGCTGTTGATGTTACAGTGGGATTCCTTGATTGGTTTGGAGCTATGAATAATCTTCATTTAGGAGATGGTTACTTTGTTGTCATGGATAGCTCAATATCACGGTTCAGTGGGAGCTTTGGCAGCATGTTGGATTCATCATATGTGATGGATGATCTTTTGCAGTAAATGTTGGTGTCATGGAGGAGCTCTTGGCTTTGAGAGCTCTTTGACATTTTTAGTTCAGGTGACAGGAGATGGTTATCTTCATATGATTGGAGATGTTTGACATCTTGGTTTACCATGGAGGACTTCTTTGAGTCTTTGGTTGAGGTGTCAGGTTTATGATTTGTCAGTTTGACATGTTTATCCTTGTTTAGAGATGTTGTTATTGTGTCTTGTTGAGCTCTTGATTCTAGATTAGAGTATTGGCATGATACAGGTTCTTTTGAGACAGGATGTATGCATCATTGTACGCTTTGTTGCATGTGATCTTCTTACGAGGAGATGGTTAGATCATGATGGGCTTCTTGATTATGCAAATGTGCAGTAGGAGCATTGATAGTGGTCTTGTTTGTTCTCTTGGTATTGAGTACTTTGTGTATACACCTAAAATTGGCATGACTCTACTTAAATAAATATTTTAAATATTTATTTCATCATTCACATTCTTCTATCAATAAATAAATAAATTCATTTATTTATCCGATTCATTTTCTCTCATTTAATTAAATAAACACATTTATTTAATTAAGTAAATTCACATACACCACCTTCATTCTGCCAAATAATTAAATAGTTTTAATTATTTAATTAAAACCTTTTATTCTTCCAAATTTAAATAAAATACAAATTTTATTTAAATAAAATCTAAATCCTCCACTAAATAAAATATATTTTTATATTTTATTTTATTCTTCAAATATCTTCACAAAAATAAAATATATTCTTATATTTTATTCCTCTCATTTATCTACAAGATAATTAAATAAATCTTTTATTTAATTATGCATCCTTATCTTCAAAAATCATTCTTATCTTCCAAAAATACTTTCCTCTTGTCACACAAAATCAAAAGCTGAGTTACAAAAGCAAAATCAGTTTTAAAGCACCTTTAAAGCAAATCTTCTCTCAAATTAGAAAAATAAATTCTAATTTAATAAAATCAAATCTCATCCTCATCAAGAGAAGAGTTAACTCAACTAAACTGCTTTTGGAATGACATGTATCCTTCTTCCATTTGTTGCACATTCCTCAACAAGCCTCCTCCGTTGATCTTTTCTTTTCTTCTCAACCATTGATCTTCCCTCACCTTTTTCTATAAATACAACCTTCTTCTCTTCATTTCAAGAATCTGGATTTTGTGTAAACTTATGCTGCAGAGATATCGGCGCACCTTTGGCACCCCTACTCCCATTTGAGCATCCTCATTCATAATCCATTTCTGTATTTGAAGCTCATCTTCAAATACACAAGTATCACAACCATTCACTCTTTGTCATCTTCAAACAAGCAAGCAAGCAAAAGCTTCTGAGGGCTTTTATTATCAAGATCAAAGAGAGATAAGTGAGCTACATAAGGCGAAAGGTAAAAGGTGAAGGTATCATTGTTTTTCATTGTTTTTAATCTTCCTTTATCTTCATATTTTGTAGATGTTTGGGTTTCATGTTTCATTGATTTGAATAACCTGTTTTCCCCCTCACACTTTGATCATTTGCTTGATTACTTCATGATGGTGCTATGTTGCATTTGGAGTTTGGCATGTATTAGTCAGTTACAGGTGCTCATGGATACTTGGAGACTTAGGTGAGGCTAGAGTTCTCTTTTGATTAGAGACACTTGTTGGGACAATTACTCTTTGGAGGTTTTAGCAGTTAGACCGAGGAGCCTTACACCTGGATATGGACATGAGTTCATTTTGGACCTAGAGGAGATTGTTCTTGGAGAGAGTCTATGTGGCTTGATGTATCCTGGAGGAGCATTCTCATTCCCCACTCTTGGTCTACTTGGCAGTTTATCATCTATGAGGTATTGCCCATCCTTTTAGATGTGTTTTACTTTATGTTTCATCTTCTCATAGATATGGATCTTGAGCTACAGTTATTGGTTCCAGAGGGTTCATTTGAGGGATGTCAGCATGGCTATCTTCTTGTTCGTATGGCTTTGATTTATGATGTTCATTATGAGGAATTTAGGAGATGTGATTGGGCTTATTCCTGGTTATGAGTTTGATCTACCTTGTTTGAGAGGCTTACATCCATGTTGGTTACATGTTACATATGTTCATTTGATCTTATGAGATTGAATGGTTGGGTGTTGTTGAGGCTTTTCATTTGGGGTTGTAGAGGAGATCATACTTGACACAGCTTAGCACTTTGAGGTGCTTGTAGAAGGACATTATGATTTACAGGTTTTCTCTCTTTGTCTTATGGCTACTTCCTAGAGGATCATGTTGATATGGTTGGAATTTGGGAGAGGTATGGTGAAATGTTGTGAGAGAGTATGCAGCAATTTATCATGTATGTGTGGATCATTCTTATTGTTCTTGATACTACATTGGCTTGTTGATTAGCCACACCTTGGTTTGAGTGTTGATTGAGAGACTTGGTATGCCTTGGATCTATTTTCAGATTTGACATTATCCATGCAGTGGGAGTTCCTGGATGTATGTGTTCTTCATTGATAGGTTTTATTCATGGATCTTGTTATTGCAGTATATGGGTTGGATTTGTTCTTGGCATGGGTTTATTGATGTTGTTGATACCTATGAAGTATGGATGGTTGGATGTATTAGCATATGATGTGGGTGCTATTTCCAATCATGTGGGTTTTTTACCTTTGGCAGCAGCTTGGAGCCTTATGGTTTCACTTGGATTTGATGCTTGTGTTCTTTGGATTGGTGCATCTTCACCTTGGCATGTTCCTTTTCTTCCATAGGTGGCACGTTGGAGGATGACAAGAGTTCTTGCTTGAGATGGTGGTCACTTTGCTTTGTTGCAGGTATCTTGATGGAGCATGAGAGCATTAAGGAGATTCATGTGATTTCATGTTTTGCCTATGATGATGTATTTCATGTATTGACCCTTATGCAATGTATACAACAAGTGGGAGAATGTTGGGATAGGTGTTATACACCTTGCATAATATTGTACTATTTTATTCGGTTACCACTTGTATAAGTTGTATTGTAACATTGGATTAGTTATTTTATGTGTGTGGGACATAGAGTAATTAATTATTATTTGTATTATTTGATTTATTGGGAAACGTTAGTACCAATAGTCAAATGTGGGGTCAAGTGGTTGTATAAGTTAATGGTTTTGTGTTACCATGGTTTTTTGGGGCACATGGTTTTATCCAATACCACAAGTTGTATTTGTGTGAGCTTGGTCTATAAAAGCAAGCACATGGTTAGTGGTTTGGGTAATGTTGGCTATTTCATTGTAGGTGGATTGGAGGTTTGTAAGGCTGTCATTGTATTGAGCTCTCTCTTGTAAGTGCATATTGTGAAGCATGGCAGGTGATGTGTGGATTCATGCTTGTGCACATGGAGGATGCATTGGAGGTGCTTGATGGATTCAAAGGTATTCATGGAGGCTCATGGATTGTATTGTAATTTCATATTGTTGAATAATACATTTGAGCGTGGATGCTTTTGGAGGCTGAGTTTTTCCCTGAAAAAGGTTTTCCCAGGGTATATCTTGTGTTCTCTTGTTGCTTGTTCATTGATCTTTTGCATTATGGTTTGTTTCAACATCTTGCTTCTCCTATTGGGTTATGTGGAATTGGTTTAATTAGACCTGCAAATTCCTAACAAATGTTACATTGAGGACAAGAATTAAGTCATCGCTGTATTGGCCAGATGAGGACAAGGGTTCCACCGATAATATTAAGTTATACCGAAGACTAGAAGGAAGAGTCGTCGGTGTATCGCCTAGGCAGTTTTTGAAGTGGCCGACGGGGCAAGTTTGGCCGATAACAAAAGACGAAGGGCAGATCGCTGAGACAGAAGGACTCTCACCGAGGGTTCCAGAAGTCAATTTTGATCAGTTGTGTACTTTCACTGCGTGCTCCTCATCATATTGGTATCAGAGCAATAAAAGGTTCTATTGTTGATCTGGTATATGTCAGCAGAGGAGAGCGAAGGAGAGGTTATCAATATGCCTCCAAAGGGGATGACCACCGATGTGGTCAAGAAATTTAAGGAGATGGAAGAGAAGATCAAAACTGGAGTCAGGGAAGCACTTCAAGAAGAATTGAAGGCATTGAAGATAGGAAAAAGGATAGAGGAAGGTTCACATGAAGAGGAAGAGAACGAGGAAGAAGAAGAGGAACAAGAAGAGGCAGAGATACGAGCTGATCAAAAGCATTTCCTGGAAGCCATTAAGGCTATTGGGAAGGACTCTTCAGAGGCTCGGATAGATATCCCCATGTTCAGTGGAAAGATGAATGTTGACGAAGTCATGGAATGGATTGAGGTTCTGAACAACTACTTCGAATACAAGGAAGTTCCTGAGAATAAGAGAGTTAAATTTGCAAAAACCAAACTAAAAGGTGCTACCCTTACGTGGTGGAATTACACCCAAGGAGAAAGGGTAAAGAATGGAAAGAGTATGATCTCTTCGTGGAGCAGAATGTTTTGAGAAGATCAATTCTCAGTTCCTTCCATCTGACTACGAGGTGCAGATTAATAGGAAAATGCAAAATCTCAAGCAAAGACATTTCGATGTGGCTACTTACACTGAGGAGTTTCACAAATACACTGTTCACTGTGGGTACATGGAGGAGGAAAAAGCTAAGGTGGCCAGGTATCAAAATGGTCTGAGGTTCAATATTCAAGATGAGATAAGTTTATTGACCCCTGATACCGTGGAAAAATGCTTTCAAGTAGCATTAAGAGCTAAAGAGGAAAGGTGAGCAGCAAGGTAGAGGAAGAGGTGATAGAAATTTTAGAGGCAGAAGCAGTTTTGGAGGAAGAAGTCCTAACCAGAGGCCTAGTGGTGAGTCTAGCCAAGAAGAGCAAGTTGCAGACTCAAGTAGTAGAGGAGGCTACCGAGGAAGAAGGCCTAATGAAAGTGGTGGGACAAATGGATCAGGTAGAGGATTCAAGTTCTCCAATATGAGATGTTATAACTGTAATCGGATAGGGCACCCGACTTATAAGTGTCCAGAGAAGGCCTCAACTTCTCATGGTAATGAGAGAAGAACCACATTGACTCAAGAGGATGCAGGGGGTGTGACATCTCCTGAAGTGAATTTGACATCAGAGATGGGAGAAAATCTGATGATCAAGAGGATGCTGCTCAAAGAACCAGTGCAGACTGAACTGTCACAAAGGAGAGCACTTTTCAAGACTAATTGCAAAAGCAAAGGTAAAATATGCAAGGTAGTCATAGATTCTGGTTCAACCGATAATATGGTGTCTAGGGAAATGGTGGATAAATTGAACATAGAAAGGATTCCTCATCAAACTGCTTACAAAGCATCTTGGGTAAGTGATAGTCAATCACTTTTGGTAGATGAACAAGCATATGTTGATTTTCAGATTGGAGAATATAAGGATAGAGTTTTATGTGACATTTTGACCATGGAATGTTGTCACCTACTTTTAGGTAGGCCATGGTAATTTGATAGGTAAGCATTCTATGATGGATATGCTAACACATACACCATCAAGAAGGATGGGCGGACTTTTTTGATGACACCATTACAGGAGGATGCTGAAGCAAAGAAGGCAACTAAGGTCATCTTGGTGGGTAAGAAAGAGTTTGTAAACATCAATGAAGAAGAACCAAGGAAAGTTGAGGATACCTCAGGGAGTGGGGTTGTCAAAGACCAAAGTTTGAAGGTGGTTTCAGTTTTGAATGATGGAGATCAGATGGTGATGTCTAAGATGGATCAGAAGGAGGTCAAAGAGCAAGTTTGTAAGCAGCCACAAGGTGGTTGGAAAGAAGGAGATGCTATCATAGTAGGGACCATTGTTTGTCCTCTAGAGCCAATAAGAGTTGAAAGACCATCAAATTCTAACATAGCAGTAGTACAAGAAGGACCAACCAAGGTTTTGAATGGAGGTGTTCAGGCAGATATGATAGTAAGCAATCATGGCATGCAACATCCAAGTTTGGTTGCAAGCACTTACTCATGGCAAGGTGTGAGTAGAGCCTACAATACTAGGCATGAGTTTTTGCTTCCATGGAAGAAAGTTGCAGTCCAGATATCATGGAGAAGACATGAGGTAGCAAAGGATAAAGGTGGAGCAAGACAAAGACTCAACTCATGTGGCATGAGTTCTTTTCTAGGTGGGGTGTATGGTACAGGAGCACCTAACACAAGGTGGCCCCCATGAGGCATTTAAATTCATGTTTTGTTTAGAAAATCATGTTTTGTGTTGTAATAAGGACTATTTGACCAATGCATGTCATTTAAGTTTGTATCTAGGTTCTTTAAGACCTAGAACCAATTTTGTAAGTCCCAAGTGACTTAAGACACATTTGTCAAATTGTAATCACATAGTGCCAAAATAGGCCAGTAGGACAGTTTGAGGCAGTTTTTGGATCGGTTGGTCTCCCAACTGTTTGCATCGGTTGGTTTTCCTCAATTGCTCTGAATCGGTTGGCCTCCCATAGCAGTGGGTTAAAAACATAGCAGAATAAACATTGGGAGTGGTTCTGTTCTGTCTTGTTGTGTGTTCATTTCTAGAAGTACGTATGAATTGTGCTGAAGAACAATAAAGCTTTGTTCCATCCCCCTTGTGTTTTCTTGTTCTTAGATTCAAGGATTTTGTAATTGTGTTTAGTAGATTCCCTTTTCCTGTAGTTTGTTGCAAAATGGTTCACTAAAGCATTCCACCGGTACGGTTCCTGTCAAGATCAATGGAATGGCTTCGTTGTACAAGTATTCATTTTTGTTTTCTATTTTGTTTTCTTGTTCGGCGGCACAGAGGGCCAAATTGGAGCGTTCTACATAGTAGACGACCTAGCATCTCCATGTGCTGGGGTTTGGTTGAAGAGTAAATGAGTCGTAGAAATAGTAGAGGAGTTGAAGTCGTTGTCAGTGAGACAGGGGCCATCAGCAAAATATTCCTCTCTTGGAGCGATAAGGATAGTCTGGGCGAGTGCGGGAAGACTCTTAGTGTAACAGATTAATAACACCGCAGTTTGCCAAAGAGAGGTTGAAGCCGTCAAATGGAAGTTGCGCTCTAAAGATTCATATCGGGATGATAAGATCATCGGGTAGATAACTTGGCGTTGGACCGACGACGTTGGTCTTACCAATCGAGGCGTATCGGGGTGATAAGGGATAAGTGATGCCGATGGAGATCCATCAGGAGGAATTGACTAGCGGCAAGAGATCTTAAGGTTTGGCCGATAGCATTTGTTTGGCTGATGGGTGATCGGAGTGACTAACGTATCGGAGACACCAAAAGAAAGTTCACCGAAGGTTGAAGTCACGCCGAAGAGTGGTTGGTCCATCGGTGCATGGACCAGAGTTTGTAAGTGCTCGCCGATGAGAAGAGTCTCACTGAAGTCAAACGGAGTCAAAAGTCATCAGCGTATCAGCCAATGGAAGGTTTAGTTCATCGATGGTATTAAGTCTCACCAACATCAAGAGTTGGTCTTATTGGTGCGTCGACCGGACGGGTATCCAACTCTCATCGAAGGGGTAATGTTATGCCGGGGACAAGAATTAAGTCATCGTTGTATTGGCTAGATGAGGACGAGGGTTCCACCAATAATATTAAGTTATACTAAAGACTAGAAGGAAGAGTCGTCGGTGTATTGCCTAGGCAGTTTCTGAAGTGGCTGATGGGGCAAGTTTGGTTGATAACAAAAGACAAACGGCAGATCGCTGAGATAGAAGGACTCTCACCGAGGGTTCCAGAAGTCAATTTCGATCAGTTGTGCACTTTCACTGCGTGCTCCTCATTAATGAGTTTTAAGCTCTCTAATCATTACCTTGATATTCCCAATAAACAACATGTCATCAACATACAAGACAATAATTAGAACTTGATCATCAATAATCTTAAGATAAACACAGTGATCTTCTTCACTTCTAACAAAACCAACTTTCAATGAAAAAGCATCAAAATTTTGATACCACATTCTAGGTGACTATTTCAAATCATACAAAGATCTTTTCATTTGCAAACCAAGTCTTCCTTCCCTTTAACAACAAAACCATTAGGTTGCCTCATATAAATCCCTCTTCAAGATCCCCATGCAAGAAAGTAGTTTTAACATTCATTTGCTCTATCTCAAAATCAAAATTTGCAGCAATAAACAACAAGAATCTAATAGAAGTTAATTTAGCAACTGGAGAGAAAATTTCATTAAAATCAACACCCTCTCTCTGGGAGCAGCCCTTGGCTACCAATCTAGCCTTGTACCTTTCTAGATTACCATCTACACCAATTTTCTTTTTATAAATCCACTTACAACCAATGGGATTTCTTCCTTTGGGCAAATGCACAAGATCCCAAGTGTCACAAGTGTCCAAGGAATTCATTTCCTCATGCATAGCTTTCAACCAAGACTCACTGTCTTCTGAAGATAGAGCCTCTCTGAAAGATCTAGGTTCATCGATAGTACTCAATAAAGAAAATATACAATGAAAATCAGGAGGGCTATACCTATCAATTGGATTCCATTGCCTTGTGGATTTTCTTACAGTAGGAGTAAGAGGCTCTGTTTGTTCTTTTGTATGCTCATCCTGAACATCATTATCTGAACTCTCTGAATTCTCTTCTTCTTCTCCATTCTCAAACCCATCTAGTTGATCTTCAACATGTGCATCTTCTTGCTTATTTGTATGTGTTTCAAAATGCATTGTTTTACCCTTTTCTTGTTCCTTTGGATGATCTTCACCTTCATAAGCTCTAAACTCTCTAAAAATAACATCTCTTGATAAAATCATTTTCTTGGTTAGAGGTTTCCAGAGTTTGTAACCTTTTACATTCTCACCATAACCTACAAAGATGCATTTTTGAGCTTTTGGATCTAGTTTAGTTATTTTCTCTTTAGGCACATGAGCAAAAACCTTACAATCAAATATCCTTAAATGTGAAATAGAAGGTTTTCTTTTTAACCACATTTCATAAGGAGTCTAATATTCAAGAATAGAGCAAGGAGATCTATTAATTAAATAACAAGAAGTACTTACATCCTCAGCCCAAAAACAATGATCTAGCTTAGCACTGCTTAACATGCTCCTAGCTCTTTCCATTAAGGTTCGGTTCATTATTTCTGCTGCCCCATTTTTTTGGGGAGTATAAGGTGTTGTTTTCTTTCTCACAATACCTATATGCTTACAAAATTCATCAAATCCCTTAGAACAATATTCACCTCCATTATCTGATCTCAACACCTTTATTTTATAATATGTTTGCTTTTCAACTATGGCCTTAAATTCTTTAAACTTAGTGAAAACTTCAGATTTTGCATTCACAAAATAAATCCAAGTGTATCTTGATACATCATCAATGAATGTGACATAATATCAAGATTTTGCAAAAGATTCAACATCCATAGGTCCAAAAACATCTAAATGTATAATCTCTAATAAACTCTTTACATTATTTGTTCCACTAGGAAATGAAGATCTACTTTGTTTTCCAAACACACAATGCTCATAGAAATCATTTTTGCCAATAAAATAATCTGAAATATTGTCAACCAATTTTTTTTATTAATAATGGTCCTAAGACCTTTTTCACTGATGTGGCCCAATCTATGGTGCCACAACATACATGTATTTTCAGTGTCTATTACATTGGTTGAATTATTCAAAGTAGATGCATTTAATCTAAACAAGTTTCCCATCTGAGATCCTTTAGCAACCACCCAATTCCCTCTTACCAACCTGCAACCAGACTTATCAAATATCACATTCATTCCAGAATTATTTAACTTTGATACAAAAAGTAAATTTCTTGCTAGTCCTGGAATATGCAAAACATCATGAAGGGTTTTAACCCTTCCATCACTGAAATACAACTTTACCTTTGCTTTTCCAGTTATCTATTTTGTACTATTATCACCAAGGAAAACTTCCCCTCCATCATATGCTAAATATTTCAAGAATCAATCCTTGTTGGGAGTCATATGGTAGGAGCAAACTGAATCAATAAGCTAAGCATCATTACTTATTGTGTTGGCTAAAATAATTAATGCATCATTGTCACCATCCTTCAAGGATTTTTCAGTGGAAGAATCATAACTCTTTTTCTTGTTCTTGTAGTCTTTCTTCACATGTCCCCGTTTGCCACAGTTCCAACATTTTACTTTGCTCTTACAAGTGGTTTTAGAATGACCTTAGACTTACCCTTCTTCTTATCTCCTTTGAGTGTCTTTTCCTTAGTTCTACCCCTTACATGTAAAGCATCTTCGGATCCACCATTTTTGGATTTTCTTCTCATTTCTTCTGGAAGAAGTGTAGCACTGATATTGTCCATCTTTGGATCTGCACCACTACCATTGATAGCAATAATTAGATTTTCCCAAAATTCTGGTAAAGAACATAATAATAAGATACATTTATCCTCATCCTCAAGCTTAACATCTATAGATGCAAGTTGACTTAAAATTAAATTAAATGCATTCAAATGGTTTGCAACAGAATCTCCATTTTTCATCTTTAATGAATACAACTATCTTTTGAGGTATAACTTGTTTGTTAAACTTTTGGTTTGATAAATATCACCTATCCTCTTCCATAGCTTGTATGCTGTAGCTTTAGTATAAACATTCAAGAGGACGACATCTACAAGGCACAACCTTATGGTTCCTCATGCTTTTTTATCAAGTTTCAACCATTCTTCATCAGACATAGTTATAGATGGATTCTTCTCATTTGAAACAACAACCCATTGTTCTCTTTCTTCTAAGAGATCTTCCATTTTCAATTTCCACATCTCATAGCCAGATCCATTGAATTTCTCAATATCCATACGAGAGATAGAACCCATTGTATATAATCTTCTTCATAGATCTGCAAAACCTACAAAACAAAGCTCCCACTACAACCAAAAAACCTTCAACACTTTAAGAAAAAAGCGTCCCTCACTCTACACAACTATTAGCTTTAATACCAAATGTTGAAAATGAAGGTAGAACTGCTGCTATAAACTTTAAAATTTTGTGTATACAAAGCTGAAAATAAAATTAAGCTATAACAATTAATGAACAAGTGATTTTGTACTTTCAATCCAATGTAGAAGAGAAGAGAATAGAAGATAATAGAAGAGAGAAGCTTGCAATAATGAACACAAGTATTTATGTGGAGAAACCCTTGCGGGAAAAAACTCCACACTCAAAGATGTTTCCTGCTTGTATTAAATCTCTTTGAGTAAGATTACATTCAATACTAAAATTCCTCTAAGCCCTTGATGCACTTCACAAAAAAACTTATTTTTTTCTCTAAATCTTTTCAAAAAATTTATTGCTTTTTTCTTTTAAGTCTTTTTCACAAATCAACTCTCTAGAAAATGTATGGGGCTCTTAATTAATTAAATGAAGCTTCATAATTCAAGAGCTTCTTAATTTGAAAGATTGAAACTCAAAATACAATAAATTGTAGTTGATAACATAGCAACCAATGCTCATGCAAAAACCAAGCGCTCCAAATTGAGAAGACTGAACTCAAACAATGTTCAAGCTTTCAGTTAATTGCCTCTTCATGATGTGGGCACTCAAGTTTGCCAAACTTGGCTTTGCCAACATCAAACAAATTTCCAAATAAAGGCAACAATAGAAAGTCTTCCAATTGGGCGTCCATATTTGTCCAATCATTTTCTGTTGACTGAAGTGATCAATACACATCAATTTCATGCAAATAATATGCAAGATTGATGTCCCCAAGGTTATTCCAAATTACTTTGTTCTGTATATGCAAGTGACATGCAAACACTGGATTCAACATGCAAATGACACCCATTACCTAAAACACTAAGATGTACTATCCTACAACTTTATGGAGTTGGAGTATTCTGCAAGTAATATCTTAAAATTGATATGCAACTGACATGCAAGCATTTGCAACAACATGAAACTGATACCCATTACCTAAAACACTGAGATGTACCATCCTGCAACTTTCTGGAGTTGGAGTGTTCTGTAAGTAATATCTTAAAATTGACATGCAACTGACATGCAAGTATTTGCAACAACATGCAACTAATACCCATTACCTGAAACGCTAAGATGTACCATCCTGTAACTTTCTGGAGTTGGAGTGTTCTGTAAGTAATCTCACAAAGGTGCATGCAACTACATGCAAGGTCATATAACTGACATGGAACAACATGCAAGGTCATACAAGTCCATAGGAGTGACATGCAACATGCAACAACATGCAAGTGACATGCAACAACGTGCAAGTCCATAGGAGCAATATGCAACAACATGCAACAACATGCAAACAACATACAAGTACATGCAAGTACATGCAAGCAACATGCAAAAACATGCAAGTCCATGCAAGCTATTCTAACCACATGCAAGCAATATCCAATTCATATAGCCCTAACACTGTAGTTAGCTCCAACATTATATCCATGCAATGTGTCTCAACATTATTCACTCATGTACACAAAAAAGCACAACTCCAAGTCTAAATATAAGTCCCCATGAAAAGGGACGCCCAAGTCTAACTCTCACTCACTAGGAGTTATCAAACTCTAAATTTAGACTTAGGAGAAGTCAACAAAGTCTTCATGGCTCCCAACTCAAAGTGGGTGCCCAAGTTCGATTTTATCTAATTGGGAATTAATTGCAAAAGTCAAAGTGATATAATTAATAAATAATTAATCTCTCAAAGTCCTAATGTGTTGGGGAACACATTCAAAGAACTTTGGAGACACATGAATTGGTTAGGATTGCAAGTTAATGGCAACTTATCCCTCTAGTATGCCTTATTGTGCCCCAAATCTAAAAATCCCCATTTTATGCCTTTGCCTCTAAACCCCTTTGTTTAGATCCAATCAGAGATAGTTTTCAGGGGTATTTTTTCTCAAAAAAAAAAAGGCTAAGTCAAGTCCCCAAGAAGGTTCCCTTTCTTCCCTTAGAAAATTTTCCATTTTTTGCCTTTGGTCAGCGAATCAGCGAAAGTCTAAATTAGCAAACTAGTTCGGAAGTTCGCAAGTTTGTCGATTTGCCAACAAGGTGACAACAAGGCAGAAGGAGACAACAAAAGGTGGCGACAAAGTGATAAAGGGCAAAAAAAAGGTCTTTAGTCGGTGAAATGTCTTAGTTCGAAAACTTGAAGGTTCGCTGACTAAGAGTTCGTCCGATGGCCACTTTGCCAATAAAGAGCAACAACATAAGGAAATTTTTTAAGGCAATAGTGAAGGAGGGAGTCATGGCAAAGGGTAAGATAAACTTCTAAGTCTTTTTGTAGGTCTTACCTTTTGAGTCGCCCTTATTTATTTATTGATAATATTTCCTGAACAAGAGCCGGTTCGCTGTGTTGTATTTTTGGTCATACCTTTGTTTCTTAAATCGACTCTTGTTCCTTCATTTTTTACCCATTTATCGTCTTTGTGGGTGAGGGTACTTAAGGTTTGAACCTTTGAAACTGAACCCTTTTTAAAGTTCTAGGTTCAAATGGTTCGATATGTCTAAAGTGTCTCAAACAACAAGCTTTTGTTCTGTGTATTTCAAACATCTTCGAGTTTTCAGGTTGAACTTGAACCCTTTTTGTCAAAAGTTCAATGGTTCAACGGTCCAAGGTTCAACGCTCATTGCCTTCTAATAAGTCGTGTCATGCAGTTATCTTGTGTAATTAATGTATCATTGAACCTTCCGCTCGTACTCTATAGTAGAGTTCAATGGTTCACTGTCTTATGGTTGGAAGCCCTTTTACAAAAGTCACGTGACTGTCCATTGGTTTATGTAGCCCTTGTGTCTTTGAACCTTCATATTGAACCATATCCCAATAAGTTCAACGGTTCATGAGCTTAGGTTCAATATTCCCGTAAGTGAATCCTTTGCTCATTTATGGGATTTAATTGGTATGGTTGAACCACCACATTGAACCATGCCCTAAAGGTTCAATGGTTCAATAATTCAAAGATTTGGTGATTTTGGTCTCATTTATTCCCGGAGCATTCTAAGTCAAAATTTAGCAGGAAAGTTGGAGGAAAATATGTCAGAGACTCGTTATGAAACTGAGAGTTCTAATTTGGCGAAGGTTACGGACAATTATTACACATCATGATGGCGCGTGAACAATACTTGCTATTAATGAAGAAGTCAGAGTTCATGTCTTTTCAAATATTTTTGGCACGTATTGTTCTGAATGATAATTATTCAATCTGGTTAGTGCCATTATTAATTAAGAACAAGCCAAATTTAGCAAGTGAACATACTGTGCAACGCGGAGGAGAATAGCACAGGAAGTGTAAGGTTCTTGTTACTCAAATTTCGTAGTGAATTCAAATATCTTGAAGGTGAGTTCTGTTCTTCCTATGTGCTATTCCTTTTTCTTAGCCGAAAAGAAGAATCTCTTGAGTTTCCGTCATTATTTTCAGAATTGGAAGTGTGTTTTATTGTAATCCTCCAAGTATGGCTTTGAAATCTACATGTTTGGGGAATGAACATGGTCCTAGTCTTACCTATTCTCACTCTGAATTTGGGGATACCGCACTGGTACAATATGATTTAGAAGAATTTTGAGAAAGGTCTAGAAACCCTGTGCAAACCCCTATGATGAAGAAAATAATAGATAGCGGTTTAGTTGAAGCTGCGGCTTTTCCCAAGGCTGTACACTGCCCAGAATTGGTTCAAGAATGTATAAATAGGTATGAACCCCAAAACAGATGCATCAGAAATGCAAATGGTGATGTATTGTTTCATGTCAACAGACAAACCCTCATGTCCGTAATGAAGATACCACCTAAAGAGGTGTATTCCAGCCTTGATATTACCTCTTGCTATGGGTATTTCTCGGAGAAGAAATTGAATTATAAAAGTGTGATAGCAAGGAACTGGCTACTGAAATTTCAAAAGGGTGGTTCAAGGTTGCCTAGACCACTTACTAGGGATCATCTGATTAAAGAAGTGAGGGATATTGTGGTATTATTACATAGATTGAAGGGCAGTCAACATGCGTATTATTGGGAGGATTGGATGTACTTTTTCATACAAGTTATCCTCCAAGGAGAGCAATATTTAGATTGGGCAGAAATTGTGGCCGATTGTTTGCATCAGGGTTTGAGTAATTGTCTGGGTGACAGAGATTTTTATATGTCTTTGTACTTATTTTATTGCCTGGCATCTACAAGGGAATGGTTTGATCTACCTCATGCACCCTTGGCTGAGGATAGTAGGATTTATGAATATTATTCACAGTTGCAGAAACAAAATTGTTATGAAAATTATAAAAGGGTTAATGATGTTTTCACTGGAAGAATGACTTATGAATTGGCGGGTAACCTGGGTAAAAGGATGTCCAATGAAGCAATGCAACTGATTAGCATTTATGGTAGCTTCTTTATTCAATTTTCTGAGTTCACTTACATCAGAGTTGGAGGATTTGACGGTGAACCTGTTAAGCTACCCAGATATGTGTTTGACCGTTTCGTGCTGATAGAGGTATGCAGACAGCTAGCATATGTAGATAAGAAGTTCTCGACAAAGAAGGGTTTTGGTATCTCTTTTCCCATCGAACTTGGGCATTACTCATGCCAGTCAAAATCTGATGCTTTGAATTTGGAGGTGAACCTTAAAAAGTTCAATTTTTAGTTCTTCACTGCCAGGTCTCAATTTGATAGCAAAGGATTTGTCAGGGACAACTTAGATCCTGGAGCAGGGCTTTCACACATTCCTAAGCTAGAGGATTACTGGGAAGACTGTTCAGATGAGTTTGAGGTCAGGAGAAGACTGTGGTGTAGGTTCTCTTTAGGGCAGATAGTTACTCTCAATTTAAATATGGATATTTCTAGAGTTGTTGATGATGGGGAACAAGTGATTGATCCGCAATTTGAACGAGTAGAGCAATTACCTATTCCAGAAGTTGACTGGAGCAAAAAGGAGGAAGATAGGATTGAGGTTAAAACTCTTCCAGTGATAAGGAGAACCGAGAAATGGTTAAGGGAAAAGAGACAGGAAGGGATCCAGAATAAAGATGCCCAACAATTCACCTCAATGATTGAATCATCACTTCCCATAAGCTCTTCTAACCAACCTATTGCTATCTGTGGTGCAGGTGCTTCCAGGTCATCAACTGGAAGGAGCCCTGCTACCAAGAAATCCAGAAGAGCCCTCACAGCTATTCTACCCCCTCATGCTACCAGGTTGAGGACCAAAAGTAAAAGAAAAGAACAAGTTCCTAAAACAATAGTTGTGGATCTGAATTCAAAGGAGGATTCAAGGGAACCTATGGGTGATAAGGAATCAAGTCCACACAGAACAGAGGAAGTTGATACTAGGCCACAATCAGAGGTTGTTCTAGAGACCTCTGAGATATTAACGATTTCAAATGTATCCTCTGATGGATTGAACCCTGAAAATGAAACCTTAGCCCCTGCACCCAAGTGGCTGGAGAGTTCTATCTCTGGCAAGAGAAAAATAATTCCTTTTGCTGTCCCCTTAGAAGACATGGTGAGCAAATGTTTAGGGAAAACACCCAAGTCTAAGAAGCTAAAGATGACATCCAGAGTAAACATTGATCCAAATACTGGGAACTGGAGTGCTGAGATAGCCAAACCAGTGACTGAGGATGAAGTACAAGATCCAACTGTGCAGGATTTAACTGTTGAGAGAGTGGATCTCAGTGCTGCTTCAAGAGCTGCAGATGTTCATCACCTTGAAGCATCTACCAAGAGGATAGTTAGTCAAACTTGGAAGGACGAAAAGGACAAAAGGGAATTGAAGCAGACCCTGCGTTCAATGGCAGAGTACATTGATGCTATCCACAACCCTAACCCGCAGCCAGTTTCCCAGCTCTCCTTGTCTTTCGACCCTAAATCACCAGTTAACCAGAAGATATTGGATCAAGTTCACAGAAACAAGATGGTGGCAAAGATATTTGACAGTTGGTTGGACCGCATTGTAGAGAAGGGAACTGTATACATTCATGAACTCAAGAATATATATGATCTGACTGCTGCCACCATTGAGGACCTTAAAGCACAGATTACTGCTTGGGTGAAAGATGAAGGTAAATGGGTAAATGTGATAAATCAGATTGATGAAGTTCAGAAATATGGGGTAGCGAAGTTTTTGACAGAAAAGAGCCTGACTGGTTTGGATGAAGATCTATTATATGTGAATAAGAAAAATATTGAATGGAGAAATTCCATATCACGACAGGGATGCTTTGAACTTACAAAGTTGATTAAAGAAATAACTGAACTCACTCAATCGCTGCAACATGACTTGCAATGCGTGGATGTTAAATACATAAGGGACGATGGGAAACCAGAGGATGATGTTGACACAGTGGTTCAATCCTTTAGGGATAAAATTAACTTTGTAAAAGAAAATGACAATATCTTAATTGAAGATTTCTCTCGAATCTCTAAGGTGGAGTCTCTACTTTACCTCTGTATCGACGCACTTCCAGAGCATAAAGGAAAAATTGGGAAAATGCGAAGGGATAAAGAAGTTTGGAAATCAAGAGTGAAACACATAGGCATCCCTAACTTCCTGAGGATTCAGGAGTTTGTTGCAGTTTTTCAGGAGTGGAAGACTCAACGTGCTTCCCCAACCGCTGATGGCAAATCTGGAGATGCAAATCTGTTGTCCTAGCCATGATCTTATTGGTTCACTTTCTTTTATTCAGTTCCTCTGTTATGCTATTTCCGTAATCTTGATCTTTAAATCAGTTTGTTATAAACTAAATCCCGTATGGGTCAGAGTTACTTTAACTCTGGGTTTGGTTTACTTGATGACATGATTAAGACATTCATATATATAGGTTTTTGAATCTTTTAAAGGATATAGAAGGATAGGAAAAGAAAAAGAAAGAAATTTTAGTTAAACTTTTTTTATGGTTTTACAGTATATGATGATTGTCTGAGAAATTTTTCATCTGTGAATGAGAAGAAGAAACAATTACTGTTTACTTAGATTTGTGCGTCTGAGTGTTTGGAATTGGATTTTCTGTGTGAAATCTCCTTTCATCTGGTAATTGTTCTTTTATTGGACAACTCGTCATATGTGTTCTATTATTTATTGGTTCAACAAATTCATATGTATGTGTTCATGAATTTAAATGTATCAAAAATAGAATCTGTACATTTTATCAATTACTGTTACTGCATAAATTTACCGCATTCATAACATGGTTATGTATGAATGTCAGTTTGCCTTAGGCATTTTCTGGTTAAAAGTACATTTGGATAGTTGAATAGATTAAATTCATTGAAAATCTTAAAGGGAGCTGTACCTAAATTCAGAGGGGAACTAATTTAAAAAGTTCACCCATTTGTTGCTTAACTCATTTGTTCTTCAAAGAAGGGTATAGGGTCAGAATAAAACATTTTCAAAATAAGGACAAATCTGTTAGCCAATAGTAGGCAAATGTCTTGGTTCATGAACCTATCTTTTCACCGACAATGGTTCAAAGATTTCATGTTTTGCCAATGAATGGGGGGCCCGCTGAGCAAACACAAGATAAGGTAAGCGGGTGCTTTTCCAAGGTTCTTGGAAAAGTGGATTTGCTGACAAAAGATAGCAAAGGTAAGCAAGTCAAGGTTCTGAAAAGAGAAGATTTTCCAATAAGAAGAAAAAGACTAAGGTAGGAAGGCTATTAGCAAACTAGCAGGAGGCTGAACTATCCAAATAGTTCAAGAGTTTAAGAAATTGCTGATAAGGCGATAAACATAAGCAAATTGATAGTTTGACAAAATAAGAAATTGCCGATAAGGAAAAGGAAGCTTGGTTCGTCAAAAGTAAAGTTTGCTGACAAAGGAGAAGATAAGACAAAAAGGGGAAAGATGGAAGAGTTCACAAAATTCAAAATTTACCGACAAATGGCAACTCAAGCCCAATTCAAGAAAATAATGTTTTGCCGATAAGGCATAAAAGAGGCCAAAAAGGAAGATAGAAAAGATGTCCTCCAAGTTCGAGAAGGGCAAGTTTTGCCAACAGGGCATGAAGAAAAGGTCATCAAAAGATAGTTTGGGAAAATGGCAAGTGGCCAATAGAAGGCGCCCAACACGCACAGGGTACCGTAAGAATCAGATGACTAAAATAGAAGAACAAGACAACATATTGGGAATGTTGTCAATACCTGAAATGGATAATTCCCTGAATGTATGCCTTGATTGCAAGAATATAAATGTAGATTTGTACTCAGCATTAATGAGTTGCAGGCCAGAGTTGTGTAGGTTGTTCAAATAGTGAAATTATTCAATGCATAAAGGATGAATTAGAGAAGTCAATGTTGCAGGTGGTAGGGAAGGATTAGAACCTTCCCTCTTTATTGCTTAGAGTACATTTGGAGTGCAAGCAATCTTTTTCTGATTGTTTGCAGAAGTGACAGAGCATGGGTTTGCTATCCCAATGTGCAAATCTTTAGACAAACTAAGATTGGAGTTTAATGCAGCATGGGTGCAATCCCTAACATGGTGCGACACCTTGGAGTCTGTATTGAGTTTGAATGCTATATGCAGGGTTTTTGAATTGTAGAAGGTTGGTTGGTCAGTTGGGCAACTTTCTCAGTAGGATTGTGAGCTCCAGGAGGCAGATCAAGAAAGGATATTTTGCAGTCTTTTGTTTATACATGAAACAATCATGAAGTGTGTGTAACATAATTTATAAATTTTTGTATTAGATTATTATTTTTCTCCAATGTTGTAGGTGTTTTTCTTAGCAAACCATAATCACAGTTACAGTTTTCTTTTGCCACATTTAGTGGTATGATTGTAAGCTTTGATTTGATGAATGCAATAGTTCTTAATCCTTTTCCAAGCATTGTGAATGGTCATTTCAGTATTGCATATGGAAGAACGTGGTATAGTGGGGGATTGTTAAGTATTTTCAGTAATCTGGTATTGATTTCCTTGCATTTGATTTATCAAATAGGTAGTTATACACTTCTATGCGATTGTCTTCCTTTGTTTTACATTAGACTCTACAGCCCAATGGATAGACACAAGTCTGAGTAGCCTTAGATCACCCATCTTCAAAACAAAAACAATACATCATATGTTTAGAAGTAGAAATAATATTAATGCACCCTCATTGTGTAGGATTGCAATTATCAGCTATACACGGGTCTTACAACAACCAGCTATTCTTAGTCCAGTGACAGATTTGGGGCTAAGAAAGCAATTTGGGTTTGGTTGTTAACATTTTAGTTATTCATCTGATCTGATTTTAATACCTACTCAGGTATAATACCCCTTGGAATATTCCTCCAGAGTTTAAGCTGAGCTCGAAGAGTAGAGGAGTTTATCCACTCCTGTAATTGGCCAAAATCACCCATAACTTGTTGATAAACCTCTTCCTATCACTCTGATGACAATCCCTGGCCTAGGTGATTTAGGAAAGTTTTAGAGTTTTTTGTTGTTGTATTTTTGGGAACCAATAGAGTGAAAACATGCAAGGGAATAAGAGCTCTCACAAAGCCCATGCCCCCAAAGGTGACATGTTCTACGATCATCAAATGTTCCCACAAACACATTGATAAGATATAATCAACAAGATATAAGGTTAGAACATCTT